>BSUD01000003.1:150491804-150667780 GCA_033239045.1 Fagopyrum esculentum | reverse complement strand
AAACATAATTTTTAAAAATTTCGAATTAATATAAATTATATAAAATTTAAACTCAAATAAAATAAAATTTATTATATTTTAATTCTCTAGACTCTTAATAAAGTTTCAAAAAATTTTTTTATTTAATTTCATAAATATTTTTAAATTGAAAGTAAAAAGTAAAAAAAATATTTTAATTCAAAAATAAAAATATATTTATTTCAAAAAATAAAAATATATTTATTTTAAAAAATAAAAAATATATATATAAAACCATTTCTATTATAAATTTATTAATTATAAATTTATTAATTAAATTTAATGAGGTCATAATCTATTTAAAATTTATTTTTTAATTTTTTAATTATTTTTTAATTTTTTAATTATTTTTTAATAAATTTTAATGTAATATATTAAGAATGGGTATATAGAGGAAACAAATGAAACCTTGAAGAGGAATTTGGAAACTTAGTGGATAACAAGAGGAAAAGTCTAAACCTTGATGACGGCAAGAGGAAAAATCCAATAAATTTATATGTTTATCTGATGGTAAAAACTATATAAAAATTGTATAAAAAATAGAATTACTCCCTTTAATCAATAACATAAGACATTCTAACCTACAACATAACTTTTATAAAATAATATTTTATAAAATTTGAGGTGTCCACAGTTGTTCTCAGGCTTCCTACCTGTGTGCTTTCTTTGAGGATAAACGTTCAAGTTTGTCCCTTTTAACTGTCTGGATCATTCGTTTTCCCTTAAAGACGCTCCTACTTTCGGATTTTTATGATGTATTTTTGTGTTTTCTTTTTTGACTTTGTTGTGTCCTTCTTGACGGTTTGTCCGTCTGCCGATTCGTTTCGGTCTTTCGATCTCATAGTCGGCACGCCGTCTATGTATTTTATAAAAAAAAATTTATAAAATTTTATACTCATTTATTTTACAATATCTTTTATATTAAATAACAAAAGTATGTATTTTTATACTCATTTATTTTATTAATTTTACAATATCTTTTATATTTGATCAAATTTTATACGACAGTAATGAGAATTATTTAATTAAAAGATTTACTATGGTCAAAAGTTTGTACATTGAAACTTACAATTCGATCCTCGACTGGGCCACCTCAGACTAATAATTGAAAAAATATTATTTTATGTTTTCTTTGGTTCACCTACATGGTGGTTACAATAATACCATTTTGACTAGTAGCTCCATTCGATATAACATATCAATAAACAAATATAATTGACTAGTAGGTGGACTGTCTTTGCTCTTTTTGTCCTGACCAAAAACACGTTTTTCCTTTTCTTCTATTGATAAAAACAACACCAAGACATGACAATGCCAACTCACCTAAAAGGCATTTTAATGCATTATGTGCCATCAACACTCTTCTATCTATAGAACCAAAAAAAACAACTTCTCATTCATACAATCATACCCATCAACTTCTTAGCACAACTCTTTGTAACACTTGCCTGATCATCCCCGCTGATAACCCGCCCGGTACTTTGATCTGTAATCACGTACGAATAGAACATGGAATCATTAGATTCGGACAATGTTAGTAGATCAGAGAAGACTCGGATAATGTAATGTAATGTACGTACCTTTGCTTTGATGTTTATGGATAGAGAGTTATCGGATCTTGAGGATTGAACCGAGTGGGTATCTAAACGAAGGTTTGTTAATGCATCTATGATCTCGAGTAACAAGCATTCCTTCCAAGGACATGTTATGTCAATCGAGACATCTTTTTGGATCAAGTTGATGGATAGATTAGTATTAGTTGAACTATCTCGTATTGATACGAGGCTATTCTCTAACTTCCCTTCGTCATTGGCATCCTCGGCTTTTCTCTTGATTCCGGCTTTGTTGTTTTTATAGTTGTCGGATGTTCTTTCTGCCGCGTCTTGTGTTTTCGTACGTGTTCTTCCTCCATCGGATTCATTGTGATCTTGACTTCCCTCAAGCTCTTCAACTCTCCTCTCAAGCTCTTTCATGTACTTTATTGTGTCATCAAGTATAGACACCTTATCAACCTACATAATGCAAACTCAATATAATACATTCTATAAATAATGAATAATATTATGGACCGTCCAAGGGAGAATTATCCAATTCTATGTCATCTCGGAATCTTACCTTATCAATGGCGGGAATCAATGATTTCAACTCGCAAAATCTATCGTCCACGCTCTCCATTCTCCTCCTCGTAGCGAGCATGCGGTTTGACACAAGCTCATCAGCTTCGGGTTTCCATAAATCGGTTTTTACCCGTTCTACATTATGCTCGGACGAGGAAACACTATGCATCCGAGGAACTTCGAATAGTACTTTCTTCAAGATCCTTTGCGAGTTACCATATTTAGGATTGTTATACGAGCCAACGCCTTTCTTTCTCCAACTACCGAAACATGATTTCATGTTACAATTACGAACCGAACGATCCCTGATCAAACCGTGGCTAGTATTGAATATACTACCAAGAACATTCTTGTAATGAAGATCATCTGACTCAGTTCTCATAACACAACTATCTTCTGTATTCTCAGCTTGAGGATGAATTTCGGATACATTCTCAATCTTCGGAAGAGAAACGAGATCCTCCGGATACCCGAGACTCTGAGATATGCAATCATTGGATGTCATGGAAGTATAAACACAGTTGCTCAGATCATCATCTATAAGATCCACATTTACACCTTCAGTCATCATAGATTTAGTATCCTCCATTAGATGAATCAAGCTGTTACTCGGACACTCTACCGATCTCATCTCTTCAGATTGCACGATTGGCGTTACTGAAATGGGTATCCGAGGAAGTGCTGAACAATCAGTCACCAACAGTGAATCTTGCACATATTTGATCAATGAATGATCCTCTAAAACCTTAAAATTTCAGAAAGAAAGATATTATCATTATCAGTATCAGTAACATATTTTTTGTCAAAAGTTCAGTAAAAGAAAGAAACCGAAATACATATGATTACCAAATCAGTGGCGCCGAGCTCAACTACGCCTCCTAAGAAAGGAAAGCATACTACAGTCTGAATTGAAGCACTCTAAAAAAGATTAACACCAATGAGTCTTGATTCAATTGAAGAGAAATCAAAGAGAAACCCGAAAAGATTCAATTACCTTTGCGAGAAGAGAGCGACTGAACAATCTGCTATCCGCTTGGTGGGCATTGCATAGCCATATAGGCTCGCCATTTTGTAAAGCGGTTCCGGGTAACCTTAAACAACACAAAGTTGGATGAGTGCCCGTTTGGTTGGAGCGGTGGAATGAAAACGGAATTGAATCAAATAACGGTAAGTAAATGAAAATGATACGATTTGGAACCATTACGTTATTAGGAACGATTCTTAGCGCTTTCAAACGATCTTAATCTCCACAAAACAGTAAGGAATAGAAGGATTGATTACCCTTGGCCGAGATTGAAGACGAAGGACATACAAACTAAGTAAAACCATTCAGTATCAGAAAGATCTTCAGGAATGAGTGCAGCTGAAGGCCTTCTTGTTTGAGTGTTATTTTCAACAGTCAAGAGAGATTCATAAAGCTCTCTTAACTGTTCACTTCTTTTCAAGCTCATTTGATCTACATCCCATTCAACAGCTTGTATAGTTTTCCTTGTTTTAATATCTCCATTGTAAAACCCTTCACTCCATTCCAAAACCCTGAAAAAAAAAACATAATCATGAATTGACTATAATTAACTGTTTGAAAAGAGATTAACAGTAGGATAATTACCCTTGTTCAGAAGAGGAAATTGACCAGAAAATTGAGTAACTCCATTGAATGCTTCTCACAGCAATTGCAAGCTGTTTTCTTAGATTGTGTGGCACTTTCTCCATTGTTATCTGAAACCCAACTTTGCTCTTTCAGGAAGACATAAATATGCAGCAATTGAGATAAATACTCAAATTCTGTCAAAAAAAAGGAAATAAATTTACATTACTCGACAAAAATCTCAGTATCTATCTTTTTCTTATAAACAAATATTTTCTCTGATTTAAAGGCGGCAAAAAAAACCCCATAGAAAGGCACCTGCAATTTACACTACTGAACCTAAACAGCAAGTATTACTTTGTTAATTAAAAAGAGGACACCAAATCTATCAATGGACCCAAGATGAAAACAAGAAGCTTTTCTGAAACTATTAATAATAATAATTATAGTAAAATAGATACAATTTTTATAATTTTTTCTATTTTGCCTATCATTTCTAATAAAATATAAATACAGCCCGTAATAATTGTTTTGATGGACCCAAACACGTCCTTATTAAGTGTGGAAAAGTGTGAAAGTCTTGAATTGCGAGTGATAACTCGAGAAATTGTGTTGTTTCATCTCTAGATTTGTCGTTGAGTTATTGAATGCACAAGGAACTAACAGTCTGTGTTTGTTCAAAGAGCAAAAATCCAACATTCTCTTCACTTATTTTAAGCATATTTGTATAAATTATATTTCAACTTTTTGCCTGCATTATTGGCAGTATTACATGATAGGCCCCAACTCCCAATAAGTTATGCAAACTTGGACCAGCCTACAAATCTCATTAATATATACCCATTAACTAATCGCCTGTGACCAAATTTACCTCTTTCAGTCCTTTCATTTCAGACTGTCACATGGGTGAATACCAAAGTGGTCAAAAAACGTGGTCAAAACTGTATTTTTCTTTTTTTACACACCAAAAATTAGTTTCTTCGTGTAAAAAAAAGGCAGATGATAGATGTACCGGCCGCTATTGGTAACCTAAACTACGCACACGAAACGCGTAGTTTCGTTTTTCAGCTCCGGAATCTAACTACGCTTGTGGCGTGCGTTGTTGGAGCCGATGCGAAGCAGATAGGAGTCGATGAACTACGCTTATGATAAGCGTAGTTGAAGTTGATTTTTTTTAAAAAAAAACTTCAATTACGCTATTGGCAAGCGTAGTTAGAGTGAATTTATTTATTTTTTTTTTAAAAAGGAACTTCAACTTTGGTTCCCATTACCAAAGTTGAATTAAAAAAAAAAAAAACATACTCCAACTACGCTATTGGCAAGCGTAGTTGGAGTGAATTTTTTTTAATTTTTTTTTAAAAAAGTAACTTCAACTTTGGTTCTCGTTACCAATAGCGTAGTTGGAGTTAATTTAAAAAGAAATATTCATCGGCTCCAACCGGATCAGGACGGCTCTCCAACTACGCTTGTTAAAATCGTAGTTTGAACCCAAATGCGAAAAGCGAAACTACGCACTTCGCGTGCGTAGTTGTGACTACAAATAGCGTTTTTCGCCAGTACGTCTAAAATTCTCGAAAAAAAATTTAGTTTTTGGGCAGTATTTTTAAACTTCATAAATTTTAAAGATATGTGATTTGAGTCATTCATACGTTAATATTTATTAGAAAGTTTTGTGAGTATACGATTATAGTAATTTGGGAGAGAAATGTAATGTTTTTTAATTGAGGTCTATAAAAATAGTACAATATAATAAATGATATTTTTTAAAATACAAATTATATATTCCGGTAGATAAAATATAGAACATTATTAGGCGAAGAAATGCATGGCCTGTAAAATTCAGGTTGAATGTCCCGTTGTTAAATTTGGTCGAAGAATGAACCTCATCCAATCTTTTAGTTTATAGCTCAACCATAGGTCCGCAACATCAATCTTCTTCTACTTAACCTTGGAATCAGCCTACGGATGTACATAGGAGAATTATCTCTTTACATATATGTCAATTTTTTTATTGAGATTCGTTAAAGAACTCTTGAGAAACTGGACTCGATCACGAGCCGTCGAACAATCCTCAAAGAAAACAAACTCGATTCACTCTATGCAACTCGTTATTCCCAACCAACAAAAATTCCGAAAGATACTATCGAGGATGTGTTTGACAAAATTAGATTTATTGTTGTGGTTGTAGTTTTAAAATATTTTATAGGTTTTGTAAAAAAAAAAAACGTGTAGCTATTTTGATAAAACTAGTTTAATGTCCGCATCTTGCACGGATTGTCTAAATAAAAAATATTGTATTTTTACTTTTATGCATCATGTATTAAATATTAATCTATAAAAAAATTATTTTGATAAAATTAGATTTGTTGTTGTGGTTGTTATTTTAAAATATTTTGAGCTGGTACTGTAATGCCCCTGACATTGTTGCTTGTCACGTGAAGCCATAATAGCCATTACCCAGATCAAAGTATTTGATACTAGCAGCAATGGCAAATCTGGAGAATTCCATAACAACTTGACATTCACACGTACAGAAAACTTGAATTGAAATTGCAGGCGCCGAACGATTTGCAGCATTGAAAGTTTGTTGGGTCTTTATGAACAATTACATGTTTTGTATCAGCTACATTAACGTCTGTTTGGTAACATTTTTCGAGCACATCATCACCTTGTTGACTATCTACAATTCTACATTGACGTCTGTTATACAACACAAACTAAGGCCTCAACAAGTAAATGGTCATGAGTCATGACCCTTATCACTGTCAAGGGCTTTCTCTCCAACGAGGCGAAAATGACGAACAAAGAGCCCTGAAAATATGACAAATAATAGCAAAGGAAAAGCATTGACGCTTCAAACATGAATCCCACAACAGTGTTATCATTAACCTTGTATCCACAAAAGCACAATGAAAATGAGAGGATAAACCCGGTTGCAAAACCAGCTGTACATAGATTTACAACCCAAAACACTATAATTTCAACAAACGACGTATAACGGCATCATATTGTTTAGCCAAATCAATGAGACATTGCCTGGGGCTAGAAGCACCATGCCCTGCTGACAAACCCAAAATATACTGAACCTATGCAAAAATGTCTAAAAGAATGCTTGAATCCCGAAAAAAAAAAAAAAAAGAAGAGCAAATGCTTAACCTTTTCAAGAACCGGTATACCAATTCGTTTCCTTAAGAACCAAGCAATTAACTACTCATAAACAAAAACTGAATGTCTCACCAAACTTCACTAGGATGCTTCTTAACTTTTGTCATTGTTCCTCTTAGTTTCCAGCTCCGAAGCTTCTTGCATTGCAAGGCGGGCCTCATTATCCCGTCCCAATGCAAATAGAGCAACTGCCTGTAGGTAAGATGCGATGTGCCAAACAGGGGATATAACTTGTGCTTGTAAGGCATCAGCAAGTGCCTCCTGTGGCATTTCATTCATCAAGTAACTCAGACTTCGGCGTGCATAAACTGTTGGAGATACCATTGTTCCCACATCAATGAACTGAAAATGTACAATCCAAAAGAACCCGTCAGTTCAATTGAAATGTAAAACAACAAAAGTGTCAATTAGCTTGGCTTTTAGAAAGCCTTTACTCAAAAGCTGTTATAGGCATGATTTTACTATAATAGTGAGAAAATGAATTTGCATAAATATATATAAATATATGAAGGGAGAAAATCACGAGAAAGGCCGAAAATAAAACCCAGTTAGCAGACTTGAATTCATCAGCAAAACAATTTAACAAAAGGAAAGGATGTGCTTAAAAATGTAAAAAAAAACAAGAAAAAGTTCTATGTAAATTTGTTGCGGTACAAGTACATGCCTGAGTGTAAGATTCAATTGCTATTTTGAAATCTTTTTGCCTAAATGCAGAATCCCCCTTCTTCTTAGAGGTCAAAGTGTCCTGCATTTGATTGGTCCACATCTGAAAAGAAAGCTGCAACCAAAAATCAAAACTCAATTAATATAGCATGGGCAGAGTTTCCTATTCTCTATGCAAATGAAGTTCAATGATCTTATGTTTCAGCAATTATGCAAAGATTCCTCAGCTGATAGATAATCTGAAGAGAAACTGAGACGACAGAACTTCCATGTCTATCTCACAGATCTCAAAAACTCTCCAACAATGTCAGATTAACATTAATAACAGGATTATATTGCTTTTTGTTCAAGTCAGTTTCGGCTTGGAACTCGCAACTTTTTCATGAGTGTTTGTAAAATCTTGCTAAAAATTGTTGTCTCGATACTTATCAACTTCATTTTCTAAAGTGGCTACAAAAATGAAAACAAGAAAAGGTTTATAAAATTAATTTTAGTTTTCAACTTAATCTTACTTTATATGGCAGTACCATGTTTAGCAAATGCACAGAAAATAGTTGATACTGTAAAGTTTCATTTTATTACAATTTACAAAGCTACCGAATAGTCTAAAAGATTTTAAAAGATTTGTAAAAAAAACTGAAAGATGAATAGGTACTAGAGTAAATAAGTAGCCGTTAAAATAAAAACTAAATCTCATAAACACAAACGATGTGATTCGTTTCTAATTTCCTATTGAAGTGCCAGACAAGCTTGCAGTGAGAATGAACAGATGATAAAATGTCAGGTGCTAAAACATCAGATGTGCAAGCAGCCACTTTTGCAAGGAAAAAAAAAAGAAAATGAAAGAGGAAATGGAGGTCTTGGATATATAACAAAGGTGATTTAAAGATCAAAATACACAAATTTGATACGAACCTCAGTTGCAGCTCCCTCGTCATCTCTGTACCCTAGCTTTTCTAAGACCTCATGGATAGCAGTCATATCCATTCTTAAGCAAGCTTCCCCAATTGCTGAGAGAGGTGCAGCTGCACCACCCTGAGGTATGTCCATCAATTCACGGGAAGGAACCTGAACGTAAGGAACTTTGTCTCAGTGGAGTCATTGAGTGTTTTTTATATCGAAACATGGAACAAGAACAGAACTGATTGTGGATGTATCAAGCAAGCACAGAACTGATCGTGATCACTAATTTAGGTAAATTAGAAACTATCATGATGACGATAATGACAAACAGAACTTTCACAGAATTAACAACGGAGAAACAAAAGCAGACCTCGGTTTGCTTCTGCAGGGGAATCAAGGAAGCAACCAATGATTTAGGATACGGTCGTTCACGGGGTTCATATTGCAAGCATCTAGATGCTAGACGTACTAGTTCAGTTCCTTCATCATTTGAAAATTGTCCTTCCAAGCAAGAATCCATCAGTGCCTGAATATTCCTGTCCCGAATGAGATCAAGGGCCTGAAATATATAATCCTGGTTCAGAACAGCTTCATAAAACACGTAGTGCTTGTATATCCAGATATTGGAAGCAAGACAGGCTCACAATTCTTCATAAATAATAACATAAACCTTGTATTCAGTGCAAACACTCAAATATCACAAAGCAAACTATACTATTCTAGCAACCTCTATAACCAATCATAACAAGAAAGCACCTGATTAAGTAGCAAGGGGCAGTATGCACAAAAAAGTACTATAAAGTGCATCTATTTCATCTCATTTAGGACTCTAAATTAAAGAACGTCAATAAAAAATAAAAAATGACAGATAAGTTGTTGAAATGTTTTTTATGGAGCATTGATATATGCAAACCAGAAGCACAGTAAGAATATTAATTCGTTAGTATCAGAGCAAGACAAAATAAACTTACATGACTTGGAGGAATATGCTTCCCACTAAGAAGATCAAGTAAGAGAGTGCCAAAGCTGTATATTACACTCTCTGGTGTTACCCTTCCTAGAAGAAGCAACAAGAAGAGACATTAGTAACGTAACATGACAGATTCACATAGTATACTAGAAAAACAATACTACTATAAATACCAAAAAAAACAGCACGGTCGCCAAAGTTGAAG
Source organism: Fagopyrum esculentum (assembly GCA_033239045.1). Classification (NCBI taxonomy): domain Eukaryota; kingdom Viridiplantae; phylum Streptophyta; class Magnoliopsida; order Caryophyllales; family Polygonaceae; genus Fagopyrum; species Fagopyrum esculentum. Next base: position 150,658,151 of record BSUD01000003.1, on the reverse strand, counting down.
ATTTAAAAAATGAAATTTAATGGGGAAGGTAGTTAAAGCGAAAAGGTGAGAAGGTTCAAAAAATTAAAGGACGAAAAGGAGCAAGCCACCAGCTCTAATGAATACCCCGCCCTTGAAGGAATAATAAAGCATGATTTTGATGGAGAAAACAATCAATAAGAGAGAAGGTCTCACAATCAATGACGGTGCTGATAATGGGAGGTTTCCACTTTCCATACACAAACTTCCCTTATTCATGATTGCTTCCTATTTGGGCGTATTTCTTTTCTAGAATTATTTCCCTTTTTAGCCATATCTCCTTAATTCATATTTCATGGTTTTTTAACTAACCAGCTTAAATTGTATTATTTATCCCTGTAACCCTGTCTTAAGTTGATAATATATGTTTCCTTATTTCATTAGAATGCTGATTATGAATAGGATCACTCGTCTTTGCTAATCATTTCAAAGTTTCAGTAATGAAAACTGCCACTGTTCAAAGTTGAGAGTCTATCCTTGTCTTGAGTGTTACAATTTGGTAGGCTCCAAAATTGCATATTTCTTGTTTTGCTTTGGAACTTATCTCCCCAAACTCTTTGAGAGTTTGGCGGTTCAAAGTTTAAACTAGGTTTTTGTGTGAGTTGGTTTATTAAACACTTCAGCCTATGTCCTAAACATTGATGTCATCTTGTGATCCCCACATCTCAGCAAAGTGGTAGTATTTACGTCATAGTAGGACAATAATTCGACTATGTTTTGACATCATATATAACATTATGAACCTTACATTTCAGTTTTCAGAACCATGCAAAATACTTTAAATTCTGATTGGTTCAAATACTTTAAATACCAAAACCTGAGCAATGACTTTCCATGCCTCTCCAGCACTTATCCAACAAAAAGCTTATCAGAGTTGGGGCAAATTCATTTTGTGACAAGAAAGACATCATTCATTCACAAAATTGCATACAGAAACAGAAGTGCATATTGGCTTTTTCCAAGAACTTCTTTTCCTTTACGTATTTCTTTCAAGGAAAACTCATTTCCAGATCAACAATTTGAATATATTTAACAAGTTTCCTGCTAAGAATATAGTTGCAGGAGGAAGACTTTTCAGCCCCCATGAAGAAAATAGTTTGCTTGGACATTATTCCAGAGAAAAAATGATTACCGGTCCTCAAGTACTCTGGAGGAGTAAACGCTAAGTTTGTACTGTAGCTTTTTCCGTCTCTACTGTTCTTCATCAAGCCAAAGCATGAGAGCCTAGGGTTACCTTCCTATAAAAATGAACAAAAGAGTGCATAAACATCAAGGATTACAAACAGAAGGGCAGAGGATAAAATCTTTTATTGTGAAGGCCAGAAACAGAACTAGAAAGGGACCATTTTACTGTAAACTGAATGCGCCTCTAAGCAGAAAGTTTATATTGCTGCTTCCCAGAAATTCAATTATTAAAAAGCATTAAAAATCATCATCTTTTCTATTGGGTCAGGTTTCATTGTTTATTTACTATCTTAGGTTCTGTGACAAAAAAAAGATCTTAGCTTCACCAAGAGCAGTTAGTAAGATATTGCTTTTCAAATAGCAGTATGGAAATACTTGTAGGTAGTAGTAGAAGTAGTAGTGGTGGTATAGTCAGCATGGAGACATGATGGAAGCATGATATAATTGCTCCAACACTTACGTCATCAAATAAGATTCTATAAGCATTGAGGTCATGGTAGAGTGCACGTCCTTTACTAGTACAGTAATCCAAGGCCTGCGCTAGATGTAGAGCCACCCTTAACCGCATTGCCCATTTCATTGGTTGTGCTTCCCCTGATACCATATGTATAATCAGCAAACACTAAAAGCAGTCAACACTAAAATTCAGCAAGCATGCTCCTATTAAAGGAAAATAATAACATATTGTGCAGTAGGTCAAAATGAAGAATTCTAAGAAGATCGATGGGAATATCGATACCTATTGCTGTTTGCATTTCATTCCATGATTAGTAAATAAGGCTCTCTATAGTTCATTATTAAAGATGAAAAAACTCGATGACAAGAATTGGTTAACATTATCTTTTGACATTTTCTACTCAGTGGTATCTCTACTATCCTATTGTTCTTCTAACTACAACCAAATTTAGGCAAACACAGTTGAAACTATAATCTGAAACCAACCTACTGGACAAAAGGATTTCCACATACGGTGAAAAAAATAAATGAAATGAAGTGTGACATGTGGTGTTACAAAACATCTATCAATAAAAGGCTTAGCAGCATGATAAAAAAAAAATTTAAGATACTTTTAGTTTATAATGAAATCATAGAAGAAGAAAAACTGTAAAAAAACAGAATTTATATCTATCCAATGGCAGTGAAACGGATGCACAAAATTAGATGAACAAAATTTAGGCTTACAATGAAACAGGTGTTTTGCAAGCGTTTCATTAGGCATGAATTCTGCTACAAGAATTCTCTCATCTCCTTCACAGCAACAACCAAGTAAATTTGACAATCGGTGATTACGAAGTTGTCCAACAGCTTTGGCTTCTTCCTGAGTTTGTAAATGACATGAAAAAGAAAATAAGATACACGGATGAAGTATTAAAACCACATTACATAACTAATTGAAAGGAAGAAATATCACCATGTATGACTCGTTGAGTCATACTCGACTAATGTTTGATTAAACATATATACTGAATCATCTACTTCATGCTATAATGCAAAAGTGCATTTCGATTTAAAAGGTGGACAACTCATAATGTTGGCATAACTGTGACCACCAAAACTAGACAAAACCCGAAAAACTAGACAATAACCAAACTTGAGGTGCATCAAATAGCTAATTTATTAACATGTAATGACGTACCAAAAACTGACGTGCATCCGGCCAAGCGGACCTGTTGAAACGTTTAACAGCTATCCGCTGTTGATTTTCAAACTTCCCTTTGTAAACAACATTCGGAGCCTTTTCACCATGTTCAGAAACTATATTCTCAATAGCAAAACCAGATGTGGCCGTCCTAAGTTGTTCAATGGTATACTCATGAAATGCAGGCAAATCATCTGCTTCATTATTTTCCTCCTGATTTTCTGCATGTGCTCAGAAATCATTATCAGCATGGTGACTAAGATGATCTCCTCCAGTAACAGGAGTGCATGGAGAGCCACCACTTACCGATTTTTGGGGGCTGTTGTCGAACAGGTCCAATATGCTCTGTATCACCACAGCATAATGCAAATTTCGAGGACTCACAGCCCATTCTAGTACTCAAATTATGGCTAATCCTACTTCAAATGCTCAAGTGTCTCCCTTTCTCGCATATGTTGAGAATTGCCCCCACAGACCTTTAGAATACTCTTCAGCAATAGTTTTAATTGCAGATCAGACTTTCCTGGCCAAGCTAAACTACACCCAAAAGCCGAGATCAATTTTTCAATGCCATAAACCAAATGAAATTACTTGTAAATACGGTACCGATTTTCCACAAGTTCATGAATTCACAAGGACTACCTAAATGCTAACGGGAATACACTGATCCAAATTTTCCCTATAGAAGAATGGATATACATAACAAATCAACTTTAGTTGTAAACAAATCAATTGAATCCATTAATCTGATTTAATCCAGTCCCGTAATCAAAAGAGGCAAAAAAAAACTGAAAACCCCAAACATATTTCAATAAGCAATGAAGGAAATGAACTCCAGTCACCATCACAATCAAAGCTAAAAGGCACGACAAAGAAGAAAGACAGGCATAAAGCTACAGATGCAAAAGGGTAATCGCGTACCTGAAAATCGAATTGGGTAAGAGCAATCATCCTCTGCGACCCACTCGCCTGAACCCAGAAAGTTGCCTTTTTTATTATGGGTGCCTTTCTTTAATTTGTTTCCTTTTTAGGGTGAATCAAAGAACAGGGAAGAAAATTATTGTACTGGTAGGTGATCGAGTGCCAGAAAACCGAGTAAATAAGATGACAAAAGGAAGGAGCTTTGATGGGAAAGGGAGTTTTTGGGATTCAGATAGGCAATGACGAATCCCTCGAGCACTTTTTCTTTATCCTTTCAAGTGTGAAAAGGTGGAGATGGTCTGTGTATTTCCCCCAAATTTCCACCGACGTTACCCCACCGGCCACCACAACAGCGTTAGCAAAACGGGGTTAGAGCTGTTTTCCCACTAATAACAGAGTTTCATTTCCATCGGCTAATGTCATTGTCAATACGTGTCATTAGCATATTTTTAATAATTTAGGGATTGGTATCTATATCCAGGATTCTAGATATCAATATATGATATAGAAAAAAAATTATATCAAATTGATAGTCGTATGTTTATATATTAAACACTAGTTATGACAATCTTGACCGAATGTTTGTTTCTTTGAATAAGTTCAGGTTATACATGTGTTAAGAGAAATCAAATTTGTTAACTCATTTGGTGAGATGAACTACCTTTGGGAAATACATAGAGGGGTGACATTAAATAAATCTACACAGGGACCCTTATTAACAAGGTACATATAATGAATTTAGCTATTTTCTGACTTCACACATTGTGCTTGGACTTTCTCAAATGGCCAACAAAAGAAATGCCCTCACATTGTTGCAAATTTTTGCTACCCTTGTCCAAACTCAATTTCAAACCAAAATAAAAATCATACGTTCTCACAATGCTTTGGAGTTTTCTGGCATTGTTGCTTCTACATTCAATGTCAAATAAGACATCATTCACCAAACTTCTTGCCACTACACACCTCAACAAAAAGGTGTTGTTGAAAGGAAGTAGAAACACATTTTGGAAGTTGCTAGATCTCTCTTTCATCAATTCAAAGTCCCTCATGACTATCGGGGTGAGTGCATTACTCACATCCAAAAAACAATGCTCCCTTGTAATTCTTAATAACCTTTCCCCTTTTAAGCTTTTATTTCACAACCAACCATATTATACACATCAATACTCAGTTGGTCTAGTGGTTGTGGTGCTAGACTCTAAGTGTTAGCCTTGAATCTCCTAGATCCATGTACCAAAAAATTGGTATTGGGAGGGTATTCCCAAATTGGGCCACAACTACTACCTACACTTCTCGGATGTAGAGCAATCGAACCGGGAGGCGGGAGCTACTCTTAACCTTTCAAAAAAAAACATATTATACCCATTTAAAAGTCTTTGGATACTTATGCTTTGTTAGCACCAATTCTTCTCATCGACACAAATTCTCTCCTAGAGCCATTTTCGGTATCTTCTTAGGGTATCCTTATGGCAAGAAGGGGTACTTCTATTTTCATGAGACTATATTTCCCTTTCATCACATGTCTTCGAATAATACTAATGTTCTTATTCATTTATCATTTCCTTCTTTTGATACTTCTATTTTCATACCTTCCAACACCCCGATTTTGGACCAGTCTTCTCATTCTTTTGATTTATCCCCTCCTTTAACACCATCGGGCCAACCATTCTCCTCTCACGGTTCACCTATACATGCTTCCTCACTACACTTACCTTCTAGACACTCTTTCTCACCTCAGTCTTTTGGACCAACTTCTCATTGTTTGCCCATACCTATTCGACACTCTTATCCTCCACACCATCCTCTCAATTATCTCAAAGACTTTGTTTGCACATATGATTCTTGCTCATTGTGATCGCCGGGTTTGTTTCATTCTTCCTCCTCAGCCTCTCCTCATCACGCTTTTATATCAAGCTTTACAACACAAACATACATGGGATCATATACCTCTTCCTTCTTCTAAAAAAGCAATTGGTTGTAAGTGGGTCTTCAAGGTTAAACTTAAGGTTGATGGTATTCTTAAAAGGTATAAAGCTCGTCTAGTTGCACGAGGATGTCTATATGTAGCTTCCTCCTAGAATTCCTAACCCTCTCAACCTTGTGTGCAAGTTTCGCAAGTCCTTATATGGCCTTAAGCAAGCCCCAAGGCATTGGTTTCATCATCTCACATCTTCTTTATCAAATCATGGCTACACCCAATCTAAGAATGATTACTCACTATTTATCAAAAATCATTCTCCTCAAATAACTATTGTGGCAATTTATGCGGATGATATTCTTGTCATTGGATCTGATTCTATCGAAATTAGTCAATTAAAGACATATCTTGATGATACTTTTAGTACCAAGGACCATAGATTACTATTCTACTTTCTTGGACTTGATATTAGTTATGTGTCTACCGGGATTGTTATATCTCAAAAGAAGTTCACCTTGGAATTATTACGTGATGCTTCTTTCCCTCCTACCAAGTCCGCAAGCACACCTCTACTACTTAATCTCAAGCTGTTGTCCGATGATGGTGAACCTCTTTATGATGCTTCAACGTATCGATGCCTTGTTGGCAAACTATATTTTCTCACTCACTCTCGACCAGATATCTGCTTTATTGTTCAGTGCCTTAAGCAATTCATGCAAAAACCATGCTCCTCTCATTTACTAGCTCTCAATGATACTATGTGTTATGTACAAGGAAATGTGGACAATGGTGTTTTGTGAAATGGCTCTAATCTCCTTCCTTTATTGCTTACACTGATTCCGACTGGGTTACATGTCCTATTACACGTCGATCAGTTGGTGGATATGTGATTCTCCTTTGTCAGTCTCCAATGATTTGGAAATCTAAGAAGCAAGGGACAGTGTCTCGTAGTTCTGCTAAAGTTGAGTGTCGAGCTATGACTAGTGTTACCGCTGAAATAACATGCTCGATTACTTGTTAATCTGGGTCTTCCTTCTTCTATTCCTATACGACTATTATGTGATGATAGTTATGCCATTCAAATTGCTCGTAATCCAGTGTTTGATGAGTGTACTAAATACATTGAAATCGATTGTCATTTTACTTGTGACAATGTCATGGAAGGATTGTTTCAACTCATGTTCGTTCTAACTTCATCTTAATTAACCGATGTCTTCACCAACATTATTCCCTCTCATCAACAAAACAATTTGCTTTCTAAGCTGAGAATGACTCGACGCTCACCATGTCCCATCTTGAGGGGTGAAGAGAATGCAACGTCTGATAGTTAGGGCTAAAAACTCTAGGCATTCAAACTTAGTCTTGTATAAATAGACACGAGTACAAAGTACAAACACATGAAAAAACAAGAATATATGTTCATTAGGCATCTATTTCCCCTCTTCTTTCTTCTATCTTTTCTTCTCAATCCATAGTTACAGTTTATGACACAAATTACACCGGTAACGACACCACTCCCTATCACTCTTATAGTCATAATGAAACTTCTGATTTCTCTACCACTTAATCACTTATACTTTTGCTAATTTTAAAACATATATTGTTTCCCTCAAATAAATAAAAATATAATTAGCATTTCAAATGAACCCTTGACAACAACAACAACATTGCAAAATTTCACCCACCTATTTGTTTACCGAATGATCTATAGGCCACAACCCCTCAAATGAACTATTAATTCGAACCTCTGCCGCCTGCTCCACTAGAACACCCTAACATTTCAGTTTTAATTTTGTAACAAAGAAAGTTTAAGAAACTAGAAATTGGAAATACACATTAAAATTAAAGAGACTTAAAAAGAAGAGCAGAGAAGAGAAGGGCCACAGCTCACCAGTCACCTCCACTTTTATCACTTACCTCCCAAAGTCCCCACCACTCATTTTCCAGTTTCAATGGCTGGGGGCTTCTTAAAAAAAGGATATGTCTTTATGTTAAAGTGATTTGTCTCTCCAATATAGCTAAGAAAGTTATACTGACGTGTCGACTTATTGCATAAGTATTGGATTAGTATGAGGGTTGATTCTTACCCCCTTCCCACATACAGGACAGTAGAAGCCCTTTGCTTTGATGTATCAAACTTTTTTTTACATGTAAAAGTGTTTTGCAGGGCACCCGCCTCTCTTTTTTCCTCTCCTTTCTTTCACATTGCATCTCTCTCCTCTTCTTTGACAGAAAGTGTTCATCTTTTTTACCTTTGGTAAGAAGAGGAAATAAAGAGAGAGCTCAAATCTCTGTATTCACAGTTCACACTTGCCCCTTCAAGTCTAGGGTTCCCATTGCACTATTTTTTATTCGTTTTTTTGCTTGGTTTGTATTCCTCTTTACCCCTCCCGGTTCTCTTCCCGTTAAATGAGCTTAGTTATGATTTTTATGGCCCACCCGCCTTATGTTTTGAGTTTTTAGGATCTGGGTTTTGTAGATTTTGTTGGATAAAATCAATTTTCAGTGTTTGTTGGAATGGATTTATGTAGGTTTAAGTATCCAGGTTAAGATCTTCATGAAATCTTTGGAAGATCAGTTTTAGGGTTTTTTCCTATTTCTTCTTGCCCCTCCTCCAAGTTCTCTACCTGTCTAATTGAAAGTCGTAATCTTTATATTCAATCGCACCAAAACCTCTCTTTTCATAAAATAAAATAAGTTAATATATGGATGGAAGAGAAGGCATGTCATTATCAGGCTCAGCTCCTTACTACTTCCATAATAGAGGATTTAGTGGCGGTGGCGGTGGCGGTGGGTCTGGTGGCGTAATAACTCACCCTGCATTCACTTCTCCAAATGGGTTTATAAATTTGGCAAACCCTAATGATATTGTTCAACACTTTCAATCCAATTTCAGAGCTTTCGAAGCATCTCCTGCTCCTAATATTTTTTCATTACCCGTGTCTTCTTCTGCGCCTAGTGGCGCCGGGGCCGGTGGCTCTGGTAGTGGGTCATTAGGTGGTGGTGGAAGTGAAGTGCCTGTGAAGAAGAAACGGGGAAGACCAAGGAAATACGCTCCTGATGGGTCATCCGGCGGTGCTTTGTTGGGACTTTCTCAATTATCTTCGAGTCCTAACTCTGACCCCTCTGAGAAAAGGAAGAGGGGACGGCCTCCTGGTTCAGGGAGGAAGCAGCGGCTAGCTTCAGTTGGTGAGACAAAGTTTGCACCTTTACTTAAAGTAGTGTTTCAGGCTTTTAGTACTCCAATCTAATAAAGATTATAGTCATTTTAGGTATTTTAGTCAATCCAATGATTCAATTCTGTTTTGTTGGCTCAATCATTGCAGCGAAGATTAGGAAGTTCTGGGATTTGTGATTTTGTGGATTTTCTTGTTAGTTTTTGTTGATTTGCCATTGCAGCAAGAGTGCAATTGTATAATACATAAAGATCCACAATTTCAAGTGTTTTGTGATTCTGGTTTGCATCTTCTATTTGAGTACCAAGATTACAGAAGCTATTTGTGGTTTTGATTCGTATGAGTATTTAAGTTTTAGGAATTTATGGAAGTAGTTAAATGCAAATCAGTTCATTTGTTTTGATGTTCTCAGTAGATGGCTAGTTTTTTGGATCTCTGTTGAACTTGCTTAGGACTGTATTTTTCTGGATCAGATTTGTAATTTCAACTTGATGGAACATTCTGAAATAGTTTTTATTTTATAATTTGTACAGTCAAATAGATCATTTGTTCCTTCAATGAATATGTACTCTTATACATACTAATAAACACATGTGGTCCATTACAGAATGGCCTATCTGATGTTAATTTAAGGCAAAGTCAATAAATTCAGACAACTTTTATATACAATAGGGCGTTTTTCGTGGTTGCTAGGGACTGTTGTCTGATGCTATGAGCCATTACCCATAACTGTAATGATGTAAGTAATTTGATAAAGACCCGAGTTGATCTCAGTCAGGCTTGCCTCTGAAATGTTCATCCCGGCTTCTAGAATAACAGCTGTTATCAGTTTCCAATTGTTGATACTTTTGTAGAAGGCTTGCAAAGTAGTATATATACACAGACCTCTTGTATTCCAAAAAAAATGTACATTTTGCAAGAGTATCTAGTTTCATGATCTTGTCTCTCAGTTTCCCATAATTGATATTATCAAAATCACTTTCTGATGCCTGGTGGGAATCTAGTTCTAATGTTTTCATGACGTTGTTCTCAGGTGAATGGATGTCTAATTCTGCTGGACTCGCATTTACACCCCATGTCATCTATGTTGCCCAAGGCGAGGTGTGTATTTTATTGTTTATCCTTCATCATATAACTGTAAAACAAAAGTTTTGTCATTGACAGCTTTATTACTTTCCTTTTTTTACTGTAAAAAAATTTATTTTCAAGCTTTCCCAAAAGGGCTTGCAAGGGTACATCCCTAAACAATGTCATGTTCCTATACAACCAAAGAAAAACAAAAACAGTTTAGAGAAGACATGTTCCGTACTTCCAATATGATAACGCATATTTACTGATGCCTAAATTTCATGTTTGATATATCAGTGCTTCTATTTTTCTAAAATGTTATCAATTGATTGGCCCTTGTGCTTAACTTACCCTTTTTGAGAGCTGTCTCATTGACTCATGGGCACTGATAAACATATTGAAGAATGACTCATATTTGTATTTCTGCATTGACAAGACCAATAGAAGCTATCTTTTGCTTTTGGTTTTGTTTTTGTTTTTGTCCTGCATTTTTATTTACATGGCAGCTTGACATGATGATACTTCTACTCATTCTCGATTTGTTATAAAATGCCTTTGCTTTATGTTTCTTAATATTTAGTCTTTCTTTTACAGGGTTAAACAATGGACATAATCTTTTTAGTGTGTTTTGTTTTTCGGATCTTCAGCTTTCTTTTTGTTCTTTTTTCTTATCTTTACAGTTTACATTTGCAGGATATTGCATCAAAAGTACTTTCTTTTTCTCAACAGAGGCCAAGGGCCTTGTGCATAATGTCTGCTAGTGGTGGTGTTTCTGCTGTAACATTACACCATCCCGAAAAATCCCCTGTTACATATCAGGTATTGTGTAGTGTTCCACTCTTTTTTCACCGTTACACTTCGATCAGCTAGGCTCAATTATATCTGAAAGTTGCAGTCTAACAAAAACAGTTTAACATAATAACATTGTGATTGAATCTAGTAGACAAACCGACTTTATCATTCTCTGCTGATGTTTCAAAAAAATAAAAAGTACGTTTTTGATATTGCGACCTTTTTCTTTGATGATCTTCTAGAATATATTTTGTATATGAGATAAATTAGCTAATTTGTTATATCCCTGCAACATTTTTAGGCCCACTTTGAGATTCTATGTTTATCTGGCTCATACCTGGTTGCTGAGACGGGTGGAGCTCGAAATCGAACTGGTGGTGTTACTGTTTCGCTGGCAGATCCTGAGGGTCAAGTAATCGGTGGTTCAGTAGCCGGTGGGCTTATTGCTTCAAGACCAAGTCAAGTACATTTTTTACCTTCTCGTCGCTTTAGTCAGTTCTTATTTCATTTAAATCAGCATCTCTTGTTTTTTACAGGTAGTTGTGTGCAGTTTTGTTTATGGGAACCAGAAGCCTGATACTCCAAAGGCCACGGCAAAGACGGATTCTGATTCTAAAGCTGACAAGAACTCTTATGTGCAAAATACGAGTGATAACACAAACACCGCACTCGTAAACGCTTCACAAAGTCAACAAATGGCTCTTGCCAATATTGAATGGTCCGGTTCTAGAGCATTTGATGGAAGAAATCCCAACACCGACATTGACTTGATGAGGTGATAACATTGGCCTCGTTCAGATGTGTGTAGTACATGTCACGAGCTTTCGCAGATCAAGTAAAGAACACAAATTCCGAGTTCTAAGCATCGAGGCTGATGGAACGATTATTCATCTTAATACAGACAGGTAGCTTTGATTTAGACAGTAGTCTAGTGATTATCTGATTAGATTTTCCGGTAATCTGATTGATTAGGTGGTTAGTATGAATTTAATGATGCAATTTTTGCTTAGAGCTTTTAATGTCTATATCAAATTCAGATAGATTGAAAAATTCTATCAAAAAAAACAATCTGCAATGTTGATTCAGTCATTCAATCTCAACACTTGTCATCTCAAGTGTTTCAAGACTCCTAGGCCGGCGATAGTACCTGAGCAACAATGAAGAACACACTACACTAACCGAAGAAGCAGCCATAGCAGCTCCGGCGACCCATGGGGGAAGCCGGAATCTGGTGGACGGGAAAAGCACACCTGCGGCAATAGGGATTCCTAGTGTATTGTAAGCGAGCGCCCAGAAATAGTTCAGTTTGATTCGCGCGAATGTCTTCTTGGATAGATGGATTGCTGTTACAACATCTTCCAAATTGCTCTTAACTAATACGATATCTGCTGCCTCTATTGCAATGTCGGTTCCGGCGCCTATTGCCATCCCCACGTCTGCCACCGCTAATGCTGGTGAGTCGTTTATCCCATCCCCTACCATTGCTACTTTGTATCCTTGTGCCTGTCAATCATCAATAGATGCAATTTTAGGGCTAGGGTTAGGGTTAGGGTTAGAAATTGGGATCAATTTGAAAACCAATTCAATTACTGTGAAAATCATACATACTTGCAATTCCTTCACTTTAGCTGCTTTCTGCTCAGGCTTAGCTTCTGCAATGAAAGTATCGATTCCGGCTTCTTTAGCAATAGATCGTGCAGTTCCGACATTATCACCAGTCACCATTATGCTCATGATATTCATCGACTTGAGAATCGAGATCACGTCTGGTGCACTAGGCTTTAATGGATCAGATATAGCTATAACCCCAGTTAATTCCTGATCTAAAGCCACTAGGATCCCAGTTTCCGCCATTTCTTCTGCTTTAGCAAGCAATTGATCTACATTATCAGAAATAGTAATGTTGTTGTTCAACATTAAGCTTTTGTTCCCTACTAGGATCTCCCGTCCTCGAACCTTAGCCTTGACGCCATGTCCGGTAATGGATTCAAAATCTCGAGCTTCTGGATACACATGAGCTTCCCCGTCTGTTTTACAGTTCTGCTCGTACTCAACAATCGCCTTCCCTAACGGATGCTCGCTGTTCACCTCTGCTGCTGCAACTAGTTCATAGAATTCCTTCATTGCCATAGTTATCAAGAGATGTGTGTTGACAACTACTGGTTTACCTATTGTTAAAGTCCCGGTCTTGTCGAATACTATGCAGCTTATCTGCAACGAAAACTCGAGTTAGGATGATGAACTGATTCCCGGAAAATACCGAACGAGTAGTAAACCAACCTTATGTGCACTTTCTAAAGCTAGGCCTCCTTTGATCAAGACACCTTGAGAAGCACCAATTCCGGTACCGACCATAACAGCAGTAGGCGTCGCCAATCCTAGAGCACATGGACAGGCAATGACCATGACCGAAATCCCAAACTGCAGTGCAAGCTCGAATTCATCCATGGAAGACGGTATCCAAGACTTGGGATACCGATGAAACTTCCCGGCTAAGAACCACGCAAGAAACGTCGTAATGGAGAACACGATAACCTGCAAAGAATGATCTGAATCAGCAATAAACATTCAGAGTTACAATTGAACAAGTGTTTTTGCATCAGTTCACTAACCATAGGCACAAAATACTTAGAAATTCTATCAGCAAGCTTCTGAACCGGAGCTTTCGCCATCTGTGCTGACTCGATAAGCCGCACAATTTGCGAAAGAGTACTCTCCGATCCGACTCGCGTGACCTTAACGAACAACACTCCGTTCACGTTCACAGTACCGCCAATTACCAAATCGCCCTTCTTCTTCGCCACGGGCCTGGACTCTCCGGTTATCATGCTCTCATTCACATGGCTTCGCCCCGACATAACTAGTCCATCACACGCGACTTTCGAACCGGGAATCACTTTGATAACATCATTCCTTTGTATCAATCTGCTGTCAATCTCCTCCTCTTTGATCAGATTCATATCTCTATCAAGAATCACCAATGTTGCAGTATCAGGAGCTAACTCCATAAGCTTAGCAATCGCCTCAGACGTCTTACCTTTCGCTAAAACCTCCAAGTATTTTCCGAGCAACACGAAGGAGATCAACATAGCGCTCGTCTCAAAGAAATCCGTCCCCTTGAAACTCGACGACAAACCCGCTCTTATCACAATGTAAACCGAATAGAAGTACGCAGCATTCGTCCCCAAGGCGATCAAAACATCCATATTCGCTGACCCGTGTCGCAACGATTTATACGAACCCGAGTAGAACTTCCAACCAATGACAAACTGAACAGGAGTAGTCAAAATCAACCTCAAGATCTCCCCAATAGTTAGCATATGAACAACTTTCTTCTCCAATCTATGCTTAATCACCGGAATGTACATGAACACCATTGAAGTCAAGAACACCGGAATCGTAAAAATCAAGCTCCAAAGAAACAACCTGAAATGACTCTTGATTTGCTTGTTCTTATCAACTCCTTGACCATCAGATTCAGGATAAACCATCACCTTGAACCGCCCGGACTCGGTACTCTCGATAACCTCCATGAACCTCCGTGGACCGGTGGTATCGGCTCTATACGAAAGCGAGATTTTCTGAAGTGAAGGATCAATCTCAATCTCCCCAACTCCGGGGAGGTTCTTAAGTGTTTGCTCGATCATTCTTCTTGATCGTCCCGGCGTCATTCCTTCGACTTTGAAGTGTATTCTTCCGGTGTCGTCTCCGGCACTGATCAAAATCGCTTCGTATCCGAGAATCTCGATTTTTTCAACGAGCTCGTGGTGGGAGACGAGCTCGGGATTGTAATGGATCTCGGCTTCTTCGGTCGCTAAGGCTACTTGAACCTTGATTACGCCATGGAGTTCGCCGATGACCGATTCGATCGTGTTTGTACAGCTTGTGCAAGTCATTCCTTTAATGGTCATTCTACATACTTTGATTGAGGCTTCTTGTTTTATTAGCTTTGCCTCAAAGCCTGCATCTTCAATTGCCTCACGAATGTTTTCTTCCTACGTGATGAAAAATCAGTTCTTACGTTACAGTAAATCTCCATGCAAAAACAATTATAAATTATGTAATAAATCGAATTTGATAATTGATTAATCGGTCAACGTGACACAAAGCTAAATCATTTGCCAACTCTAAACACCTTGATCGTGTAATAAACTATGCACAACACGCAATTAAATCAATTTTTAAGCCAAAACATAAAACAATTCGATAACTACGCCACACCATTTCTTGTAACACCTACATTTCTTGCTACGTAAATTATGTAACATTCGCTTAATATATGTTTAGAATATGTATTATGTAATAGTTTATAACATTTTACGCATTTTAATTACTAACGTACGCACACATTTCTAGCCATGTTATTATTTATATTTACTAGTTTTTTTAATTTATTTTTTCATAAATGAACATACGATTTATGAACTTAAAAAAGTTAAATATCTTCTGAGTATGGTAAGTCATGCTATAATTAAATGTTCCGATTCAATTTGAACCGTTGATCTATTATAATCCAACGATTCTTAGAAGTTCTCGTTTCTTTCCGTAAAATTGGTTTCACCCGAATCAATTCAAATATATATATATTATTATTCCTAATTAAAATAATATATTGTAAAAACAAATTAACGATATTTTTAGTATTATACTTTAATTCATTAAAACTAACATAAATGGGTTGGTATAAAATATATTTATATATGAAAATCAACATAACTAACAAAGCTATGTAATAGAAAGCAATTTCTATAATAGAAATAATTTTGCAAAGAGAGAAAGCAAATGATGAACTCACATTGACCAAAGTCGGGTAGAAGGTGACTTGAGCTTTGGCGCCGAGCACATCGACGGCGGATTTCTGTATCCCCGGCAGCCGCTTGACCGCCGTCTCAATTGACACGGCGCACGCCGAGCACGTCATCCCTGTGACTGAGTAGACCGCCGTTGATTTCGGACCTCCCATCTCCGTTGACGTTCCGGGAGGAGGAGTCGGCAATCTCGTCGGCCTCGGCGGCGACGCCTGCTGAGAATTCTCACCACCGCAGATACATGCCAGCGAGATTAGCTTCGTCATTGGAGCAAACCGCCGAGGCTTCAAAGGCTTTCTTCTTCTTCTACGAAGAGGAGCCTCGAGTTATGTTGTTTAATTTGTTTCGTTTGATTTGGGTTTTATATAAATAATGATGATGATGTGGTGAATGCATCTTTTTATTTTTCTGGTATATTATTATTGTCATTTAGTAACTTACTATACAAGTTGGAAACCATCTAGGTAAGGCTTTTAATTGATAGAAGACCGGTCTTTATAAGTATGACTAGATTGTATCATTTGTAGGGTATTTAATTTAGGAGATATTTTTAGATTTGTATATATTGTACCCTTGAAATTATTCTTTTATATGTACATAGTTTGAGGCGAGATCCCCTCGCGGTATAATTTTTCAAATAATTCGCATCTCAACTTACATGGTATCAGAGCGTTTATGAAAATCCTATGTTTTTAAGAATCCGATCCATCGCTTAACCTAGCTTTTGCCTCCCCGCAACATGATGTTTAGAAATCCTGTTGTTGACTCCGTCTCAAATCCCGTCGATCCAGTGGCCGATCTCGTCGTGGATCCGGCCGATCCCGTCATGGATCCGACCGATCCTTTCACCATGACAAGCTTTTTTCCACCACCACCACCGATCGATCTTCCCACTCGTCGTCTCATGCGCCACAACCACATATAGCTTACATTTAATCTCTCGAAGGTGCAATATCATTCTTGGGCAGAACTTTTTTCCGTCACTGCTTGTGCTCGACGTCTATGACCATATTCACGAATCCACTACTGATTCCGACGACCATATATGGTGTAAACTTGATGCAATTGTTCCTTCCTAGATCTATGCAACCATTCATGAAGATGTCCTTCTAACAATTCTAAAACCCGGATCTACTACGCGAGAGACATGGTTGTGTATTAAAGAGATTTTTCAAGATAATCAAACAAGATTTACCGTTACTCATGTCAACATTCTCACTTTTGATATCTCCATGTGTTGTTACTAAAAACCTTCCCCGATTGACAAAACGTCCCGCAACAGGCGTAGAAAAGCACTACGCTAGGAGGGGTTGGTCGTAATAGAGCGACTTTCTTGCCCCAGCATGAAAGTTCAATTTCAAGGAAGGATGACTTACATACTATGATACTTCTTGTTTCGTCAAGTCTTGCTGCCAAGGCCGTAGATTTCGAAAGCTTCTTTATTAATTGTCGCCTGGATTCACACAAATCCGTTGTTGCATACTGTCAAACCCTAAAGACAACAACATACCAACTTGAGGATGTGGGTCATCGAGTTAGTGAATCCATATTAGTTTTACAACTATCAACGGTCTCTCCTCCAAATATTCACTTGTTTGAAACATCATCAATTAAACACAACCCCCTACCATCATTCATGACCGCTCCAAGCATTCTCAACAAGGAAAAATCTCACTTTCTTCGATCCATTGAGACAAAAATGCCTTGGTCTCTTCATCGGATGTCACTCCGCCACCGCCTCCGGCCCGATTGTCTTCCAATTCGGTTGCGCGGCAGAGGCCGCAATTACCGCCGGAACAACGGCGGCAAGAATGAAAATAACCGCAACCACTGACGACAGCCGCCTCATGCCGGTACGAGTTTGTTAGAGTATGGGCCTAGTATATTGGATCATATGTTGGGCTTATCCTTTATTTGTTAGTTTATCTTTTGTTAGTTTATGTTTTGATCTTATAGTTTAGTATTAGTTTATTATTTTATCTCTTTATATTTTTCTATATAAACATTGTTTGATCAATGGAATAAGACAAGCCTTCAGTTAACAAATCTCTAAGCTTTCGATTCACAAATCTCTTCATGGTATCAGAGCATTTTCCTTAACCTACGCTTCCGCACAAAACAAAACCCTAGTTGCGTCGTTATCGCCGCCGTCATCACCGCCGTGACGGCGGTATCACCTAAGACTTTGGCCGCGGTATCAGATTATACTTTGTCCGCGGTATCAGAAAATACTTTGGCCTCTATTGTTCATCCTAAACATAAAACCTACCTAAACACAAAACTTACCTTAGGACACTAATCTACTTGCGTCCTAGGTCCTAGGACGCTAATCAACCTGCGTCCTAGGATACAAAACTTACCTTAGAGCACTAGTTACTTGCGTCCTAGGACCCTAGGACGCTAATCAACTTGCGTCATATGGCCCAAAACTTACCTTGGGGCGTTAATCTACCTGCGTCATAGGATCCTAGAACGCTAATCAACCTGCATCATAGGGCCCAAAACTTACCTTAAGGCGCTAATCTACCTGCGCCCTATGACCCTAAGACGCTAATCAACCTGCGTCTTAGGGCCCAAAACTTAATCAACATGCGTCAGGATCCAACCCACCGGCGTCAATACAAAGACCGATGATGAAGGAAGGGAGTTATATCAAGCTGCTCTTCTTCAAGTTTCTACTGTTCAAGCTTGAATTTGTTGGATCACACCTCCAACTTGAGGGGGAGTGTTAGAGTATGAGCCTAGTATATTGGATCATATGTTGGGCTTATTAATTTATTATTCTTTATTTGTTAGTTTATCTTTTGATCTTATCTTTTAGTATTAATTTCTTATTTTATCTCTTTATATTTTCCTATATAAACATTGTTTGATCAATGGAATAAGACAAGCCTTCAGTTCACAAATCTCTAAGCTTTCGATTGACAAATCTCTTCAGAGTTACTCTCAAGCGCCGCCGTAGTACTGGAATGGCCACCAATTCTAGCACAACCACGCCCCACCACCTTGCATGTACCCTACCCAACCGCAAACGCTACACCATCGCTATCTTTTGTCGCACATGAACAATAGAATGCATGTCGCTTCGTATTACCCGTCGGACTAGCGGAGGCTTTCTTCTCTATGCAACTTCAAACACCGTCTGAAAATTGGTGTATGGACACCGTTGCTACGTCTCACATGTCCTACTCTTCAGCTATTCTCTCGTCCTATTTTAGTTCTTACTCTTTATCGTCAATCATTGTGGGAAATGAACATTATATGCCTGTTATCGGTTCTGGAAACTCATTTCCCTTACTAACCCAAACTTCAACTTCGCTCTGTCCTACATGCCCCCAACTTCGTTAAGAACCTTGTTTTGGTCCGAAAATTTCCTATTGATAATAACGTCGTTGTACAATTTGACCCCTTTGTTTTTTTTTAAAAGGAACTTCTCACGGGAAAAACTATTCAACAATAAAATCAAGCCGTCCACCCATGTCGTTGTCGAGTCTTCACATTGGCATGCTCGCCTAGGTCATCTAGAAGATCATATTCTTCGTGTTACCCGTCCTTCCTTGTTTCCGTCGACGTATGTCACCAAAAAAGAATCTTTGACGTCTTGCCAATTAGGCAAACATAAACACATTCGTCTTCCTATTTCTCATTCTCGCACTTTTGATTTTTTTGATATTGTTCATTGTGACTTATGGATCACATGTTTCAAGCATTATTGGTATCAAATATTACTTGATCTTGTTGGATTATCTATCAAATTTTGTATGGAAGTTTCCTCTTAAACACAAGTATAAAACTTATGCTCATTTCATGCGCTTTCATAGTTATGCGCTTTCATAGTTATTTTCAAACACAATCCCACCGAAAAATAAAGATTTTTCAATGCGATGTGGGAGGAGAATTCAACAATAAATCTATTCACTCGTTTTATCAAAGACAAGGTTTAATTATTCAGTTTTCATGTTCGTAAAGCTCACCAAAAATGGGAAAGTCAAAAGGATATTACGTACCCTAAATGGAAAAAAACGAAGCTTTCTTTTTCATGCTTATATGCTGTCCTGGTATTGGGTTGAAGCTCTTAATGTCGCTTGTTATATTCATAACATCATCCCACAAAAGCTATCGTTAATAATAATCCAATGACCTTATTGTTTGGTCGTCCCCCGTCTTATGATCATCTTCGTGTCTTCTGTTCAATTGGTTGCTTTTGTTTTCCAAACATGAGTGTCACCGCTTCTCATAAACTATCCCCTTGCTTCACTCCTTGTGTCTTTCTTAGGTATTGTCAAAATCATCGTGGGTACAGGTGTCTTCATTTGGATAATCACAAAGTCATTTTGTCACGTCATGTTATTTTTGATGAAAACTCGTTTTCGTTTAAGAGATCAGAACTTGTGCCAAGGACTAAGGATTCTCTTGTTCGGTTCAATTTTTGGACCGGACCAAAACCAACAGGTCTGGTCTTTGGTCCATACAGTTTGATCTACAATCGGTCTAGTTCATACCTATTTTTTTAAAAAAATAGACAAAACAATGCGGACCTGAAATGTTTGGTATAAGTATTGTTCCGGTCCGGTCCAGATCCAAACTAAAAGATTTAGGATTTGATAAACCACAAATGTTTGTGGAAACCCACACTTTTATTGATATTACGATAACCTTTATATATGATTTACAAGAGAATAGTAACTAGTAATATGTAGGAAACTAAATAACAAAGATATTATCACGATCTTATTATTATCACGGTCACGATCTTATCACGATATCGATCTTATCACACCTTCTCAAGCCGGTGGTGGGTGACACAGAATATCAAGATTGGACTTGAGAAATTGATACTCGGACCATAAAGCCTTTGAAAACAGATCCGTCAATTGGTTGGCACAACATGCAAAGCTAGTGCGAGCCGTGCGTTTTTCTGATGCTCATTTTGACTTGCCTTTAAATATATTTTATTCAGTTTGAGGCAATGAGTCTTGAGCGAAAGTGGTTGGGGTTGGGCTTTATTTTGTTTGGAGATGTCCGATACAAACGAACCATAAAGTAGCTAGGTGTCGTGTGCATACGATTGCACATGCACGTTAGGCCAAAACCCAACACATAAACTCAGCGAGGTTCCATCCTATAGCCAATTGGAAATATGAGTAGCTCATTGACCTTATACAATAGGTTTGGAGTGTCCACAACTTTCGATGTGGGAACTTATTACCTCCAACATGCTTTCGCAAGTGCAACTAGGGTATAGACCGAGTTGACACTTGCCCACAGGTTGGGATCGCGAGTCAAATTGAGGCTAACCACTCTGATACCATGAAAGATTTGGGATTTGATAAACTCACAAATGTTGGTGGAAACCCACACTTTTATTGATATTATGATAACTTTTATTGAGCGAATAATAACTAGTTATATGTAGGAAACTAAATAACAAAGATATTATAACGATCACGATCTCAATCTTATAACGATCACGATCTCAATCTTATCACCAAGTCCGTATTAGGTATTGAAAATATCACACAGGTTTTCGGTCCATCCGGTCGTGGACCGGTTTTGGACCGATCTTGGACCAAATAATTCGGTTCATTTCCGGTCTACATTGTTCTGGTCCGGTCCGGTCCGGTCCAAGTCCGGACCTATCTACAATCCTACCCATGCCCTCCTCCGACCAGCCATCCGATGAACCACTATTGAACCACCTTCAGGCTCCTTGCTTGCCGTCTTTCCCTTCATTGTCTTTCCCAACTCGAACACCTACATAAACAACTCATCCCACATTGCTTGTCAGGAACCCTAGCCCCAAACCCCACCATATATATACGCCCAACCCTGCTGGAATTTCCACCACCTCCCTGCCACCCAATCCAGTTGTTGCTTCGTCATCTCGTGGTGTGAGGCAAGGTGATCCACTCTCACCGTACTTGTGATCCACTCTCACCGTACTTGTTTATTTTTGTGAGTGGAAAGACTCAATCATAGAATAAACAATCTATTTGACGAGGGAGCTTGGAAACCAATAACTTTTAAGAGAGGGTTCCCAAGAATAATTCATTCTTCTTTACCGACGATCCTCGATAAAGAAAATTGAAGTGATCAAAGAGTGTCTACAATTCTTTTGTGAGTGTTCGGGACAAAAAGCGAGTATTTCCAATAATTGTATCTTTATATCTTCTAACGTTGATGCGAGGTTAAAAGTGAGATTAAAAGCAATGGCGGATATTCCTGATTCTTCCGAGTTTGAAAGGTATCTTGGGATTAACATCCTGAATGGATGAGTTGGGAGACTAGATGTGAAGAATGTGTTTGAAAAGTTTGATAGTAAGTTAACAATGTGGGAAGGTTGTTTGCTGAGTTTTATGGGGAGATTGCCTTGACGAGATCGGTAGTATGTACCATCCAGTTCTATCATGCGGTCAGTGAAACTCTCGATATCCATTTAGAAGGAAATGGATAAGATGGGATGAGATTTATCTTGAACGATGATGAGGAAAGGAGACGGATGCATCTTGTTGCTAGGAAAGATGCTTGCGAGCCTAGGAACAAAGGAGGGTTGGGTATAAGAAGCAACAAAGACATGAACCTTGTTTCCCGGGCAAAATTAGTATATAAGGCGACTCTTGACTGATAATGGGAGTTCGTAGGCATTACTTGTAACAAATAAATATGGCATTACGGAGTTATAGAAATTGATAGGAATGCTTTCGATAATGGTACTACATGGAACATTTTGTTTGCATTAACTATGTATTGGTTGTGGAGTTATATAAATTTGGAAAGGAAGAAGGAGATCATGGCCGTTTGGCGTAGACTGAAGGAGGGTTGGTTGAAGTTAAAACCGATGGGGACGTTCATACGCTCACTAAGCAGGCAGTTGTTGGAGGTCTTATTCGAAATGAGCGTTGACAATGGATCAGGGGTTTCACGTTTAACATAAGCATGTCCTCAATCCCAATAGCGGAGTTATGGGGGTTTTATGGGGTTGTATGAGCCTTCATATGGCCTGGAAATGAAGGTAGGATTCATAAGGTAGGATTCACGAGGCTCCCCCACTTAAAGTCGGATTCATAAGGTTGAGACAAACTCAGAGCTGGTTGATAACTTACTTAAATCCAATGAGTTTCATCCTAAAATCAATTAATCACCGACCTTTAAGATTGAAATATTTTCGCTATAAACGTAAAAACTTATCAGGTCTACAAAATAATAATTGTGAAGGTTAAGTAATATTAAGTCATTTTAATTGAGTTAATATTTGCGAGCATTTAAACTAATAATTTAGTTAGTAATCATTAGCCTTGCAAGCAACAGAAGAAAGAAATGAAAATGGAAATTTCCTTTTCATTAAAAAAGATAATGTAAAAATAAGAGACTTTATAAGGGGTGACATTTTCATTAACAGAAAGTCTTATAAAAGTTGTCTATTTTATTACGTTTGTAATGTGCATGAGCAATCATTGTCACAAATTCTTAATGACGAACAATTGCTATTGTATATGATTTAGTTATTGCTGTAATACAATAATAATAATAATAATAATAATAATAATAATAATAATAATAATAATAATAATAATAATAATAATAATAATAATAATAATAATAATAATAATAATAATAACATTATGTTGTAATTAGCAGCGGACCACTTTATACCACAACTTGGGAAACCTACTTCAAAAAGTCAACAACAGACCCACGAGTACGCACAACAACCGAGTAGTTAGGTTTAATTTATCAAACCTAACTGAACAGAGTAGTTTCGGTTCAGATCGAACCGAAAACTGACAATTTAAGTTCGGTCTTAAGTTTGCATTGTTTAAAAATTAGGTTTCGGTTAAAAACCGTAAAATTGCCGGGTAAACCGAAAAAACCAAATTAGTATTTAGAAAATAAGCTTTGATTCATATAATCATATTTTATTGGGCAATTTTGGTAACTGTGTCTTTTTGAAAAACTAGAGTAGTAAGTAGACTTTGTAATGTTTCAATTAAGTAAATATACCCAACCTTTTGTATTTATTTTCAAACTCTACACACTCCTCCCTCAACGCGTACATTTACTAAACACAAAACTAGAAAAAACCTACTAAACCAAATTGTTTCTATTTTTTATTTAACAATTACTTTTTAGGTACGTTGCAGGAAGTCCAAAACCTAAATCGAACTGAAATCAACCCTAATAGGTTGGTTTAGGTTATAATATTTCATATTTTCGGTTTTAGATCCAAATCGAAACCTACTTGTATAGGTTCGGTTTTCGGTCCAAAATTACAGAAAACTCAATTTTAGGTTCAATTCAATTTATTCCTGTTCAATTCGATTTTGGACCTATACTCACCCCTAAATATGTTTGGCGAATATGCTTTGTAGTGCTACTGCTCGATGATGAAATAGGGAGAATAAAGTAATTAAATGAAATTATTAGAGCCGATGGAATGTAGTATAAATATAGGGATGTATATCCATGATAATATATGAAGGGTATATTTGTCCTAAGAAGGTGAAATGCATATATATTAGCAATAGATAATATGGGTATATTTTGATTTTAGGTTGACTTGACCAAAATGGGAAAACTGCATGCTGCATGCAGTCTTCTACATTAATTTTTTTGTCTAATGTTTCACCAAGTCATCCAATAATGTGATTATCATCATATCGTAATGCAGATTAGTGGGGCTAAACTTCATGCATGTTTTTTTATTGCCATAAACAACTTTGAATAACAAAATAAAAACAAATAGAGGATTTTTTTTTTTTTGGTGGGAAGGAGAGTCAGTGGTCTCCGGCGCATCTAGTCGCGCTTTTATTCATTGGAAAAGTGAGCTAAGTAGTCATCACACGGGGGATAGCTCGACCCCTTACATCGTCAAGTAAAAGATCAACTATACCCTCAGGCGGGTCACTCAATACACTCAATCCAATCGGAAAGTTCAAAGCTAAATTAGCAATAGAGTCCGAAACTCTATTCGCCTCCCTAAAGGCATGCCGAAACTGGATATTCCAGTCTCTTTTCAGAAAGTCTTGGCACGTACGTACCAGACTGGCAAGAGGGTGTTGAGGGGCAATGTGATTCCTAAGAAGTTGGACACTCAACTGGGAATCAGTTTCCATAATTACCGATCGAAAGCCCAACTCCCAAGCAATTTTAAAACCATGGACCATGCCCCACAGCTCCGCCATGGGTATGGAACATATTCCAAGGTTAGCACCAAACCCGCTCAACCACTCTCCCGCGCTATTTCTTACCACCCCTGCTGCCGAAGCATGTCCGCTCTGCTTCTTGGACCCGTCCGTGTTGATCTTGACGAAGCCTTCTGGAGGGGGTTCCCATGCGATCTGAACAATACTTTTCGATTTGTTTTTATGTGAGGGGGCTCTTCTCTTCCAAGCCTCAAACAAATAGAGGATTGAGCTGTACGTGAAACCGAATATATGTCTCTTCTTTTTTTTCTTCTTGCATGCAGTTTAGCATTCAATATTCATTTTTTCTTCACATTTTATTGCCATAAACAACCTTGTTGATAGTCTACAAGTTCTCAAAATACAATACAAAAGTTGTCAAAAAAATCTGTTGTAATGTGTTGACGACTTGTTCGCATTAAAAATAATAAATATTGAATATATATGGTTTTATTTTATACTTTTGATTGTTTGTTTGCTTCTTTTTCCTTTGTTAGTTCAATATATGACAACTTTGTGACTGTCAACAAACATTTTTAAGTGTTTAGTGACATTAATAATCCACCATCTCCAATTTCTCTCACACTATTTTACTGTCAACGACATACTTTAGGCATCAAAAAACATTACACCGATAATGGTCCATTATTTTGTTGTCAACAAGTTGCTCTTCAACTATGCCTAAAGCGCTAATCTATGCTAGGGTGGTTGTGTTCGTTATGGCACCAAGTGTCCGTTATGGCAAGTATGAGGGGTTTCGTACTAAAACCAAATAATTGGTTTTAAAATAATATCCACAAAACTTATATATTTATTCACAGTTCCCGTGAATTACACAATAGACATATATCCACAAACAATTGTTTATTATCGATCTGAGATAGATTGAACAATTTGAGACCGATAAATATTAATAACGCATAGGTTTTGGTTCATTTACGAGTCGGCACTTTCCAAGTTATAGTTCAAAATGTTTGGTCTAACGCCAAAACTATTACTATTAACAGTTCATGCTTCCGTGTTTGCAAGCAAAGCCTTTCGCCTTGATTCATCATTCGGTTTTACCTTCAACATCTACAAAATTTTATTTGAATGGATGGAGTAAATGTTTACACAATGTGATGGGGGTGGCAATATACACAATTTTATTTCTTTTTAAGAAATAAGTTTACCTTCAACATTAAGTAGGCGTGAACGTCAACTCTCTTTAACATTTCAACCCATGATTTGATCAGATCTTCCTCACATTCTTCACGCTGCGTAGGGTCATAATAAGCATCTGTCTTTCGCCCTCTACTTCCGCAAACTTGACGCTCATTTCCGAGTACCTGCTTTGCATTTCCTGCAACTCATTTTCCATTGATGTGTTCTTTTCCCTCAAAGATGCCATTTCCTTCAACAAAACATTCAACTCGTATTCATCTCCGGATTTCATAGTCGAGCTGCTCAACTGTACGGTATTTTCTTTGACTCTGTTGATAAGGACAAGGCGGTGAATTAAGATAATTTCCATCATATCTACTCTAACCTCTATGCAGACGTATAAAAGGAAAGGATAGCTCATTTGTGTCTATACCTATTTGCTGATGTTTCAAACGTGTTATTTACAGGCTTGTAAGAATCATCACTCGGTTTAAATCCATCTGCACTTCCATTATATTCGCAGTTACTTGTGGTGCTGTAGTTCAGTTCTTCAATTTTATCATAATCCTTCTCCTTTTCACCATATGAATTTGCAGAGGTCTCCAGAGCATTTTCCTTCTGCTTTATGGGTCCCTATGCAAATAACAGCATTGCAACAATTATTATTCCAACTGATTTAATTGCATCGACCAGATAATTTTTAATCAAGAAGCAAAAGCTTCAACCTAAGGGTGTGCAAACCGTCTGGACCGGACCATAATGCAGTGGGCCGGACCGGACCAGATCATAACGGTCTGGTCCGGACCGTTATGCCCAATTTTCATATTTTTTTATATAGTTTAATATGATCCGATCCGGGTTTGGGTTTCGGTTCCGGATTTCGGTCCAGACTGGACCGGAATATTACGGTCCAAGACCGGACTGGAACATATCATAATATCATAACAGCCCGGTCCAGACCGTTATGCCCAATTTTCATATTTTTTTAAAAAAATATGTTTTTATATGGTTCAATACGGTCCGATCCAGGTTAAGACCGAACCGGAATTTAGACCGGACCGGACCGTTATGCCCATTTGTCATATTTTTTTGAAAAAATATATTTTTATATAGTTCAATACGATCCGATCTGGGTTTGGGTTTCGGGTCCAGATTTGGGTCCAGACCGGACCGGAATATTATGGTCCACGACCGGACCGAAATATAGACTGGACTGGATCAGACAAATACGGTCCAGGACCGGACCAATTGTGCACAATTCTAGGACATATATACCATCTAGCTAGTCATTGATGATACTAAAATAGTAAAATCTTCATATAATAAAAACTGACGGACATAGTTTTATGGGTTTACCTCGAGCATTTTCATTTTCTCCTTCAAATTAGTAGCCTCTTCAGAAACTCGTGTGGTAAGCTCTGCCGTACATTCTTCAGAGCATGCATTTGCTCTCTCTACAAGTACTTGCTCTCTTAGTTTTTCCTTATCTAATTTGTTTGCTTCCAATGATTCATCTGCCTCTTCAATCGCCGCAAATTCAAGGTTCTCTCTTTCCATTTTCACCCTCCAGACAAGCGAATCTCGCTTGTTCACCAATGCCTTCACCTGCTCAAGTTCTGACTTCAAATCTTCCCCCTGTTCTATCTGTGCAGCGAGAGAAGCGGTATCTGATGTAAGCTTATCTACCTCCGCTCTAAGAATTAAAAGCTCTGTCGAGACACTCTGGCAGATTGCATCCTCCTGTTCTATATGATGATCGAGTTGGTTCAACATCTCTTCATTCTGCTCTGACTTTAGAATTAGCTGATTATGAAGATCATACACTTGCGCTTCATGATCATCTTTGACTAACTGAAGCTCTTCCTTCGCCTGTTGCAGCAATTCTTCAAGGTGATTATTGATTAGTCGCAGCTCGCTGGCTTCTGTCATTGCCTTAGTAGCCACCTTCTCATTTGCCTCAAATGTTGACTGCATTTGGACGGAAAGTCTTTTGAATTCATCTTGAATCCTCCCGGCTGTGTTGGCATTTTTCCATCTTGTCAGTCTCAGGGCTTCCTCAGCTCGGATAGCTCGCTGCTCCTGCTCCACTTTGGCATGGGTAAGAGCTTCAAGATCAGATTCAAACCCTTGTACCTGTTTATCTAGTTCGTCACCAAGGTTTTGAATTTGATCCTCTAGCTCCTTAACTGTGGCCAAGGCATCTGAATGCTCTTCATACTTTTGCTTTAGGTCACCTTTAAGCTTCTTCATCTGGTTCTCAAGCTCGAGGTTAGCCGACCTGAGGGCTTCCTCTGCACAGATAGATTGCTGATCCTTTTCCATCCGAGCAGCAACTTGAAGTTCATCCCTGAATCCCTGTGTCTGTTCATCTAGGTCATCTAGTTCATGTGCAAGGTTGTGGACAGGGCTATCAAGTTCCTTTATAGTATCCAAGGAGCCAGTCAACTCACTTGACTGATCTTTGAACTCCCTCTCTAGCTCCGTTACCTGGTTTTCATGTTCATTGGTCGTACGATAAGATCCAGAACACTCGTATTGCAGTTTCAGCTGTTCATGTAGAAGGTTTTTGTCCAGTTTTTGAGACTTGTCATGATTTTCTTGCTTCAATATCTCATAGTCGAGGGCCAGCTGCTCCATCTGCATTTCTAGTTCATCTTTGTCTCTCCTGTACATTTCAATTTCACTGCAGAGGTCCATAATCCTCTGTTCGAGTATATACGTCTCCTTGGCCTCCGTATGTTGCTTAACGATTTCTTCCAATGCTTTTTGCTCTTCATCATCATCACTTAGACCTTGCCCATTCAGAAACATTCCCTCCAAAACTCCAGGAATCTTACCAGATACTTGCATAACTGAGTGGTCAAGATTCCCTCTCTTACTTTGCTCCAACATTCGCTTTAAATCTTGGACAGCAAGAGTAAGTTCCAAGTTTGACTCCTGTGTCTTCTCCAGCTGTAATTGCATACTCACATTGAGGTCCTGCTCGTGATTCAACTCTTTCCTTGTTTCTTCGAGAAGAGCCAAGCTGTTTATAACATTTGATTCATCTTTACCTATTTGAGAGGATTTGAATTTTTCGCACTCTTCCTTGAGAGTATCTCTCTCCACCTTCAAGCAAGCAACTTCTTTTAATAGATCGTGACCTCTTTTTCTCTCCTTCACAATCTGCTTACGAAGGGTTTGCAGCTCCAAGTCAGACAATTCAGCTTTCCTAGAGAGAAAGACAAGATAAGATTTCAACTTCTCGACAGAGGGATCCAAAGCCAATTCAGATCTTCCATTCAAATAGGCATCAGCACTTGGGCTGTTTGTGCAGTCATCTGTACTTGAATCGTGACCAAGAGACACTGACAATTCCCATTGCGTTTTCTGTTGGCTTGGAGTATTCAGAAGCATGTTACTGCTTTTTGTTCCAAATTCTGGTGGAGTGTTCAATCCAGAGCTGCTATCTGAGCTGGACAAAGTAATATCAGATTCAATAGAACCGCTTCTATGTTTATTCTGCCCAGCAATATTGGAGACTGTCTTCTTCAAATGTTCTTCCTATAGATCAATCACAAGACAAACAAAAATTACTTTGAAGTTGAAAGACTATGATTATAATCTAGCAGTCGGCAATTTTTCAGGCACAAACCCACACACGTGAAGGTGAATGAAAACAGCAGTCCGTCTTGACAATTCTTACAGAATACACTACTTTCTAACAAGCAAGGCAAATATAAGGTGACACCAAATGTTCAAATAACAGCTATTTGTTATGAGTTGAGATGAAAACTAACTTCAGTAGAATCCATGTCAATATTTTCTTCTGTGTCACCGTTGCTTAAAGTTCTCTTCAAACTCTTATCCGCGGGATTAATTTTTTCCAGCTCACGTTCTTCAAGCTCTCTGTAATGCGTTTGCAAC
The DNA here is from genome assembly GCA_033239045.1 of Fagopyrum esculentum. Lineage (NCBI taxonomy): Eukaryota > Viridiplantae > Streptophyta > Magnoliopsida > Caryophyllales > Polygonaceae > Fagopyrum > Fagopyrum esculentum. The sequence goes on along the minus strand of BSUD01000003.1, from coordinate 150,628,395 downwards.
AAAATAAATTCAAACACTCTAAACAAGCATAATATCCCCAATATTCACAGTAAATGGAATTCGATAAGGGCCAGCTACCTCTGGATAACATTTTCCTGAACCCGTTGAATCAACACCTGGAAAACGGAAAAGAAATATTTAGAGTCACTATCCAACTTCATATCATTACTTTCCATGTCGAAAAGGCACATGCTGATACCAAGATTTATGATAATTGGCAAACTATAGAACAAAAGGAAAAGAGCACTGACATGCAAGGTGAGATCTGAATTTGAGCCCTTGAATGGCAAAGAAACTGAAGTAGCCTTGAGTGCTTCAACATATTCAGTTATATTTAAAGAAACTTCTCCCAAAACATTCGATTTGGATGATCCCTGTGACAATAACACCAATAACCACGTCAATTTCAATAACAGGGTTGAAGAAAAGACTATATATAGATTGTAGGTAAGAATCGAAAGATGTAAACTTGACAGAATGAACAAAACAATGCCACTTTCCTAAAACATGCAAATGATATTGAGGAAAGAAGAAATCAGCATCATACCGTTGAAATGATACAATTGTAGATTTTATCCTGAATCTTTCCAGTCTTGGGGTCCTGAATAAATTTCACCGTTTCTAAAATTGTATTCTTCCAGTAACAGCAACCATCTTGGATTTCGAATTTCTCTAGCTTCGCCGTCTGCTTCCCGGTGTCGGCTGGAACCAGCGAAAGCACCAACGCATTTCCTCCCAACTGCGACACCTGATTCGATTTCGAAAATTAAAACCATCAATTCAACAATGACATTGGATTTATACATAGCAATTCCAGATTTACATTTATATGTATCGAGAAATCTATAATTAAATTGAAGAAGAAATTTCACCAAAATCAACATCTTAAACAATTGACAAAACCTAAGAACATTTTGTTTCAATTTCAACAGCATTCTACCTGAGTAGCATGGAATCGAAGTTTAAACACAACGGCGATCTTGTTCTTATCGCTCCTCCATCTAACCGACTTGAACATCTTTGTTTACTCAGGCACCGGAGCTCAGGTGGAGTCTAGAAACCGCCGATAAAGCTCCGGTGAACATTTCCGAAACGAAAAACCTCGAAAGCGTAATTCCAGAGAATCTACCTACTTCATTTGCTCCAATCAGAGAAGAACGAGTCAGTGATGCGTGTCACCGCGCAACTGTAAGATGCCTAATTCAACTGTAGCTATATAATCGGCTAGAAATTGGAATGCACATGGAATATCAGATTAACGAATTGCATTCCGATTCTTTCTCATGAAACCAGCCAAGCAGATCTGAAATCTCTCTCTCTTGTTCTCGCATGCACAAGTTCACAGTCTGTATGTAAGCGCACTCTCTCTCTCTCACATCACTCCTGGCAGGGAGGGAACAGTAAATATGGACAAATAGCGAGGAATTTTGTCATACCAAATGTATAAAGAGGGATTTTGTGTGAATAAATTAATGGGAAAAAGGCTTTTCTTTTTTCTGTTTATAAATAAAAAGGGGACAAAAGTGGGGAGAAGGTTCCAATAAAAATATTGCAGCCGCTGATAACGGTTGAGTGTCCCATTCAATTCAATAAAAGCATATTCGTTAGTCAAAACACCCCATTATACATTTTTATGCTCTGTTTTTATTGAAGAACTTAAATCGCATTAAGCATAAATAATTTAATTTGCTTTAATGATATACGAAAAATGACATATTAATTCACAACTTCACAAAACTTTAAAACAAAAAATAGCACATATGGTTCAATAGTTTTTTTTTTTTAATACTCTAAGATAAGCTATTAGTACAATCATCTCCTATGAGACAATTGTCCTAGGACATCCTTTCGGATGAGGTCGTCCACTTCCGGAGTGGTCACGGATGAGAACGAAGGAGAGTCGTGACCCAGTGCTGCTAATCTATCAGCAACCCTGTAAACTTCCAATGAAAACATCTAACAAACACATGAGAATCACGAGATCATGTTAGAAATATCACTTATTAACAAGTTAATTTTCCACGGAGGTTTCCAAATATTTTTGATTGAGTTGATAATTGTGAGATTGTCTCCCTCAATTTCAACGTTCTTGATACTCAACCTCAAGGGTCTAACTCAACCCCTCTCTTATCGCACATGCTTCAACATAGAGGAAGGTCGTGTTTTCATACCGCCCATAGCCAAGGGTAATAGTTGAAGCCTCGTGATATCTCGAGATAAATCCAAATACACAATTCTCATTATCGCACATGCTTCAATATAGAGGAAGGTCGTGTTTTCATACCGCCCATAGCCCAGGGTAATAGTTGAAGCCTCGTGATCTCTCTAGATAAATCCAAATACACACTTCTCATTATTGTTAGCTAAAGGTATATATAGTTCGTTAATGGACTTCAATAGTTAGTTAAACATTGACACACGACTCAATTATATCTTTATTTCACTACAAAACAAAACACTATATTTTTGTTTTAGCATTGTAGAATAGAAGTTCGACCCAATTGGTCTATAATATTCTCAAAGCGCTAGTTAAAAAGTAAGAAAAAAATAAAAAGTAAAGAGGTGTACGTGGTCCAAAATGCAATAAAAGGAATGAAAGATGGAGCCTTCATCATCACATGATTTGCTGATCTCAAAGTTGCCTCATTTTACTTGGTTGAATCACAAGTTTTCTATTGAGATCAAGGTCAACTATTTTATTTCACAAAGTGTGCCATATTTTCTCAAATTTACCATCATTTTTTTTATTTCACGAGCTTTCAATTGACTTGATTATTAGTTCGATTTATATAACAATCTTATAACATTATTTTTTCATATGATCTAAATTTTAACACGTTCATGTTCAATTCGTTCATAAACGATTTCAACTAAACCTAAATTTAACCAAACTAAAACGGGTATACATTCTATTTTTTTCGAATATAACGATTTTGAACCAAGCTTAATAAGTTTTTACATCTAAAATTGAGTGATTACGAGTCGAGTACATAAGGTCGGTGATCTACTTTTCTTATTTCTAAGTGAGCTTAAGATCAATCCTTACTGAACTTATATACTTCACTTGAGTCTAACGTGCATATATGTTATTATGCACGTGACCCCGCTCTGTATGGACTTTAAATGGTATTAGTACGGTTATGCTCTACGACTCGTTGTTCCTAACATGTTCACGCTGTCCTTTTTTTTTGTTGATATTGTACGGTAAGTGATTAGGCTAGATCATCTTCTCGAGAATTTCCAACCTAGAGCATCCTTCCGGATGAGATCCACCACCCGTGCGGGGATTAATGAGCAACCTAATGGGAAGTCGTGTCCCAAGACTCCCAACTCAACAAGCTTATCGGCAACACTATTAACTTTCCTGAAGACATGATGCATCCTAACATGCCGGAAGTATCCAAAAATACTAGTAATGTCATAAATGATGAGATCAAGTTCTCATTGGGTTTCCATTTTTGTTTAACTGAATTGATGATTGTAAGATTATCTCCTTCAATATCAAGTTTGTTGATCTCCAGATCACATGTTCTGATCAAACCTTTCCGTAACCCCTTGTCCTTAGTTGCACTTGGATGACTATGCTGGACATAGTAACTTGTTGAAAAAGCCTAATATATAAGGTGTATTGTTGTTGTCAATTGTGTGACCATCAGTTTTACTTGTTAGCTAAAGTAATATATAGTTCGTTAATCTTTGGAGACTTGGTGTTTGCGTTTGTCTTTTTATCCTTTTGCTTTGGTCTTTGGATACTTGCTTGGTGCCTTCTTTCCCCAAGGTAGATCATGTGATCAAGAAAATAGAAGAAAAAGAAAAGAAAACAAAAAGTTGCTCCTTTTGGAATATTAATATAATATTGGGGGTCTGAACTCTAGGAGGAGATACTGTTTTCACGTGAAACAAGCTTGGGCCCATTTACAGATATCTCGACTCGGCAATTCAAGGGGGCCCACATTCTCCCTCATGGCCCCACTTACGTTATCTGGGCCTACCATATTCCAACATCAGAAAGACAGAAACAATAGCAATGGATGGTCAAGACTCGTTTGCTGCAAGTAATTGATGAAGCCGGAGGTGCGCGTGAACGTAAGGACCCGAGTTCACTACTTGTGTTGACTCATCTAATTAGAGTTGTTATATGATCTAAACTATTTACTATCGATTTTAAAAAATATTTAGTTTAAACTCATTTACTTTTTAGGCTGACTAAATTTTAGTATTCTTTCGTTAAAGTATTAAAACAAATACCTCACTTATTGAACCTGATCAAAGATTAGTATCTGACTTATTGTTCACGCGTTAAGTTAACAGATCTGTATTGAAAATCTATAGTAATGTAAGCTTTATGTCTAGGGTAGGTGGACAATTATGCTCCTGATATTTAACATCGATCTGTTAACTTAACGAGTGAACAGTAATCCAAGTACTAATCTTTGGTTGGGCTCAATAGGTGAGGTACCATTATGATGGTTTAAACGATGGAGTGCTAAAGTTTAGTCAACATAAAAGATGAGGTACTGTTTAGGTAATTTTCTCTTAATATAAATATACTCTCAAATTCGGTTATATTTAAACTTGGTTTGAATTTCAATTAACAACCGTAAAATAAATAGTGTTTTTATATTTATTTATGTTTATACAAGGGTAAGAAGACAAGGGAGGGTCAACCTCTCGAGACCGCACGCCCTAAAACATCGTTTCGGACGCGGTCTTCGACACCGTGAGAGAGCGGAGAATCGTAGGTGTCCAAGGAAAGTTTGAGAAAATCCAGACGGTCCGGCACAAAGTTGATTTCTCGAAAAAAAATATGGTGGGCACTACAAAGGGTGAGTCTAGAAAGTGAGACAGAGATATCCAATATGATCATATCAACATCCCAAGGAGGCTTCCATATGTGGTTGATCGAGTTGATAAGTATCAAATTGTCACCATCAATTTCAATAGCTAGAAACTCAAGACATGCCGCATTAAGGACGCCCTCCCGCAGGGCAAAAGCTTCAGCTTTAAGAATAGAGTTGATAGAACATCTACCAAAACCAAAAACAAGAGTCATAGAAAGGTTATTTCTAAAAATATGAGGCGTCAAAATTAATTTTGACTGAGTTACGAATAGGTCTCCCATTTGATGTTCTTAGTTTTGCTTCTTTTGTTTGGAGCTTTTGTTTTGTTGCTAGGCAAGGCTGAATTGGCGTTATCCCAAGCCGTAATATGGTTAAAAACACGATGTTTCAAGTCTTGACGTGCCTCTTGTTTATTAAAAAATAGTTGATTCCAACGGTCCAAATTTTCCACCAAGTCGCCACCAATTGTCTTAGTTCATTTGGTGAAATGTTTTCTTTAAGATCCATAAGTATATCAATAACTCTTTGATTATAATGTCAATATTCTAAATACATGTTATAATTTTATCATTATCATTAGCTTCATTGGTATATGGGTATTTAAAAAAAATGTTTCGCAGTTTCAATATGGCAATTGCAGAATTTACAATGCATAACTACAAACACTTTCTGTTTAGCTAGGATTTCCTTTGTGAGAACTCCATAAAGAGAAACCTTCTAAAGGAAATTTTTTAATCTTGTGTCCGGTAAATTTTGTCCTGAATTACATTTTTAGGTAGGTTATAGTTCTTTGTTTTTTTTGAATTATGAGGTTTGGTAGGATTGTTTGTAGTTGATTAAGGAGTTGGGAATTCCATTTGTTATTTGTGATATATTTCGCAACCAGACTATTTTCATTTATCAAAATATCACGGGTCTTTATATCTTGTAAAGGTTGGTCATTGATCCCAAAAATTTGATTGTTTTTCCATCGTCAACCCTCCACTTAATACCCGTATTAAATTCTTCTTTAAGTTTTATTAGTTTTTACCATTGTTAGGAGGAAGCATTTTCACATTTGTAGTTTCATAGGCAAGTTCTTTTTAAGTATTTTTCTTCTAATGGTTTAACCAAAACGTTATTATGATCCGTCATTATTTTTCAATGAAGTTTCACTTGAAAAGCTTTATTCATATCTTCTGCTTTCTTTTTTTTTTTTTAACTCCGGTTCCCCAAGAGATTTTTGTTTACATATTTTATCTCAACTAATAAGTGGATGAAAGTTTGCTCCTTTGTTCCAGAAAACTTTCTATTGATTTGGTCTATTTTCTTATGTATGCTAGTGGGCAACATAAAAACTTGCATTATGTAGCAAGTTTTTACATTAATATTTGTTTTTATTAGTGTTATTCTTAGAGATAAGGAAGAGGCTTTTCACCTTGTGAGTTGTTGTCTAGATTTTTGGATAACAATATTAAAGACATATTTGTTAGCTCTACCGTTTACTATTGGGCATCCAAGATATTGTTCTAGGTATGTATAAGTCAAAATGCCTAATTGCATTTGTGTGCTTCTTTTGTTATTAGAATCTACATTTGTAGTAGCTTGGAAAGCCTATTTGTGATAGTTAATAACTTGGCCAAAGATAGCACAATAATCCGTTAGAACCGATAAAACTTTGTTGCTTGTATCTGCTGAAGTTTTAATGAAGATGATGATATCATTAGCAAAAGTTAAGAAAGGAATAATTGTTCCACCTCGAGCAATGGGAAAATCAATCAATATTGGAAAATCGTTGCTCATTTTTTGGATGTTTCTAGCTAGTACTTCAGCTCCTAGATTAAAAAAAATAGATAGACAACAAAAGGTCACCTTGTCGAAGTCCTTTTTTGCGAGGAGAAAGTTGTTGTTGGGGAATCGTTGATTAGTATTGAGTAAGAAATTGTACGAGCAATAAAAGCATAATTTGATTTGTTTGAGAATCTTACCGGTTTTATAGAAACTTTTAATCGCTCTAGTTACCGTTAGTCCAATAATGTCAATATTTTTTGTAAAAGTCAGGCTTCATGCCGTCCGGACTCGGTGATATAGTGTTCTTATATTAATTGAACAACTCGAACTAGGTTAGAGCTCGTTCATTTAACTATATGTATATATAACTCGAATATGAATACATTTTTAGTTCAATGGGACATTAAACTCAAACTAGATTTATTATAAGAATGTTGAACATAAACATACTAAAATTCAGCTCACAATACTCAAATAACACTACCTATTCCAACTTCTTTCTTGTAAAATAAATTAAAATTATTTTTTACTCAAAGGTTATTGCGGTGTATAATATAGCTTCGTCTAGGTGTCATATTTCTTAAATTCTTTTTTACTCAAAGGTATAACTAAAAAGATATAACGAATGATTAGTATTCATGTTCAATTTAATGATTTATGTTTTGCTTTCTCACTTTCTTGCATTCTTTTCTCCATTGGTAGAGAAGAAACACTCTAGATTGGTAGTTAAAAGAAGGGAAAGATAAAGAAAATATAGAAACATCGGATGGAGTAGCGGATCTTTTTATATAGAGAAGATTGTTCAAACAATACCTTATTTTTTATACTGACCAAACTTTAGTACACGTCCTTTAAACTATTAGAACTGTACCTCCCCTATTGAGACTGACCAAAGATTGATATCTAAATTACTGTTCGTACGTTAAGTAAAAGGGTTAAGATAGTTGCAATTTAGCCTACATGACATACTTATTCAACAAAAAACATAAGGGAAAGTTCTTGGAGCAAAATTGTTGTGTTAACTTAACGTGTGAAAATAATCCACATACTAATCTTTGTTCGGACTCAATAGCTGATATACCGTTCTCATAGTCTAAACGATGAGATATCAAAGTTTAATCGGCCTAAAAGATAGGTACTGTTTGAACAATTTTCTTATACTGTGGATATTAGAGTTATGATATCATAATTCATATATAATTTTTGTTTGAAGAGAATAAAGAGTCATAAGATACGATTTATTCAATTAAAAGAAATAAATTTAATTCGTCGAGTCGTATATTATTTTCAATCAAATCTACCGATAAACCATTTTACAGTTAACCACAATAAAGGTATTTCAGTTCTATTGGTTGAAATAGGTTTTAGTACGTGATTTTATTTATAATTTATTAACGAACAATAGTTGAAGATATAACAGAAGTAGTATTTATAACTAATTAAAAAAATCCACCATTACCGCAAATTGTGTTATATAATCCAAATTGTGTTTCATAAAAAAAAAGTACGAATGGTGTTCCAGGTCATAGTGATGAGTTTGGGCCAATAGAATTCGATGAAGGTCCATTAGTGACACCAAATGCAACTTTGCTATACATAGAACTAAAGAAGGTAATTCAATCAATCAGAGCCCTTGAAGTTGCTGTGCCTATAAACTAATCAAACAGCAATGCATAAAATCAACGACCGAGAAGAACTTCTCTTTGTGTATATAAAGGAAGAGAAAGAGATGGAGGATCCTAAGCTCTACATCAATGGAGGCTGCTTCAAATAACAAGCCAGGCTTGCAATGGTCACCGGAGCTTCACTAGAAGGCCGTCACTGATCAACTCGGTGGTCTTGAGGGTATGTGTCTATCTATAACTATTCTATGTTTTGTGATAATACACTTGTCACGTCTAAAGTTGAATAACTAGCTAGCAGAATCACATGTAGTATTTATTTGCTTTAACCAGTTTTCAATTCTCTGTGGTATAACAGAAGCACTGCAGCTTCAAAAGGAAATTCAGAAACAACTCCATCAACAACTAGAGGTACATGAATACAAACAAATGAATATATAGGCTTTTATTTTGTGTATAATTATACATTCTATTATTAGTGATTAGTGTTTGACTCAAGTGAAGCTGAATTAGACTTGTCCAATTTATATGTTGGGATTGGTTCGTATGCACACGACCTTCGTTTTACGGTCTCTCTATATTGGACTATGACATGGTACAGATCAGTTAGCCTTTATTCGGATCGCGATCCTAACTTTTAGAGGTTATGTGTTGGACTTGAGTACAACGCGTATGTGCGCTCATATGCACACACCTCCCATTCTATGGTCCGTCTGCATCGGACTTTGACATGATATCAGAGCAGTTAGTCTCTATTCGGCTCGCGGTCCTATTTCTCGAGTTTATATGTTGGGCTTGAGCGTAACACGTATGTATATGCACACGACCCAACTCTATAATCCGTCAATATCGGACTTTGACATAGATGATTGACCGTTCAATTTCAATTTCTATACTAGTACCAAACGTGTCCTTATATCTTTCCTTTTTGGTTCGCTTCAATCTCAGGTACAACGAAAGTTGAAGTTACGATTAGAAGAGCAAAGAAGTTGCCTTCAGAAGTTGTTGGAAAGTCAAAACAAGATTCAAAAGGAAAAACTAAACCTTCGTCCACGACTGTAACTTCCTATCATAAAAAAAACCCACCACGAACCGGAACTAGACCATGTGATTCGGGTTCGGTCCGGAGTATTTTGTATGGACCGGAATCGTGTTGAAAGTGTATTATTTAACATCAAAATGTAAGCAAGTTGGAGTTTGATGATCGTATTTCAACTACCATTTGGATTTCGCAAAATACTAATAATGTCGAAGGCCATTTTAAACATTTCGTAAACTTAGTTTTTCGATATTCAAATAGACATACATGTTTCTCATTTCTATATCCAACCAATCATTTTCTCTAAAATATTCTTTATTTTATAAATGTGAGTCAACTAATTATATTTATGGCAATAAGTTTCTAGCTGTAATAGCTTAGTTTTGAGTAAAATGTTATGTAATTCTACTTTATATGTAAGTCAACATCACCTCATCCTTGTTGGAAGCAATTTTAAAAAAAATACTTTTTTTTATAATAAAAAAAATAATTTGGTCTACTAGACTGTCTTTTGTTTTTTTAAAGAAACTATATCACATTTTTTTTTTACCATTTCATTTAATGGTAGGTAAAACTAATTAACCCTTCTATTTAAAAAAAATGTTTGTTATTTGTTATTTAAGTGTAAGTTTTAATTTTTAAAAACTAAATTTGTTTTTTTATTTTCTTTTATTATTTTTTTTGTCTTTTTTATTTTCTTTATTTTTTTATTTTCTGGAATGAAGAATTTTTCACATACCGAAATTTTCACATTCCGGGATTTCACATAACTGAATTTTACATACCGGAATTTCACATACCGGAATTTTCACATACCCGAATTTCACATACCAGAATTTCCACGTACCGGAATTTTCACGTACCGGAATTTTCACGTACCGGAATTTCACCCGAAATTTTTCACATACCGGAAGATTTCACCCGGAAATTTTCACATACCGGAAGATTTCACATACCGGAAATTTTCACATACCGGAAGTAAAACATCTAGTTGAAAAAGGCCTACATGTTAGAGTATGAGCCTAGTATATTGGACCATATGTTGGCTTATCCTTTGTTTGTTAGTTTATCTTTTGATCTTATCTTTTAGTATTAGTTTATTATTTTATCTCTTTATATTTTCCTATATAAACATTGGTTCATCAATGGAATAAGACAAGCCTTCCGTTCACAAATCTCTAATCTTTCCGATTCACAAATCTCTAATCTTTCCGATTCACAAATCTCATCACTACATAAAACCACTCCACCAAACCCAACACCGTAACAGTTCTGGTATAAGATCAAATGCCTCACAGTAGCCGTTTTAACTAGTAAAACCAAATTTTTATGCCCAACCCTAAATTTTATGTCATTATGCAGCTTTACTTCGTCATACATCCTAAATAATGAATCACAAAAAGCTCTGCATAATGAACCACGGATAGCTCTGCATATAAAAAAAATGCAAGTATCACCAAGCAACTAGAAGAAACCAACCTTCTTACCCATCTAAACAAGCCTTTCATAGACATCTGTAACAGAAAGATAGGACCAATATTTGATATGCAAAATCTAATCAGCAAATATAAAAGACGAGAGAGAATGGTAATTTCGCTTCTAAACAATAAGTTGAATTCCATCTAAAACAGGAACTGGAACTTCATTTGCTAGCTTAGATACTTATAGAGTAGCCATCTGCTAACTTGTATGTTCCAAAAGGTTGGAATGACAACGGCACTCTTTGCTAAATATAACCCTCAGATCCGCAAAATTGTTCAAATCAACATCCTCAAACGAAACCCTTTGAGGCGTTTCAATAAATCGCGAAGTAGACACGCTTAATTTCTATGCACAACGCCAATCTCTCATTACAGTACAAAAATGAAGGAAATATGAGGGGAAAATAATTTATAAGAAAACTCACATCAATTTCAGATTTTCGCCCATTTGCTTATTCTCTTCTTGATTGGGGTTACAGGGAGAAATAGATGGCTTCGGAGAAGAAAATGAACGATTCCACGAGCTTTCATCAATCGGACGCCCCGATTCTCTGCGCAAACGGATGTGGTTTCTTTGGTACGTCTGCGACGATAAATATGCTCCAAGTGTCACAGAGACTCCAAGATATGCGAAGAGGCTATGGCTACGGTCGAGAAGTCCATGATCTCGATTCATGTGTTTGTTGCCGATGAGGTTGCGGAGGAGCCTGTTTCTGTCGCATTAGCGGAATCTTCTTCGTCTGAGGAGGCGGCGAAGGCGGTGGAGGTGGCGCCTCCAGTGACGAAGACGGCGAATAGGTGTGGAAGCTGCAATAAGAAGGCTAATCCGGTGGTGGTTGCAGGTTTACTAGTTATAAATTAAAATAAGCCTATTTACTTAGTTAGCCCATAAAAAAGTGGTTTATATACGACATTAAATTATAGAATATATTTCAATTATTAAAAAAAAAAAAAGCCTATTTTCATATCAGAAATTTTCATACTAAAATTTTTTAGTATGAATTTCATATCATAATATTTAAATATGAATTTTATACCGAAAAACTCGGACTATAATTTCTAATTGTAATAGCTTCGTTTTGAGTAAAATGTTATGTAATTCTACTTTATATATAAGCAAATATCACCTTATTCTTATTGGAACCAATTTTATTAAAAAAAAAAATATTTATAATAAAAAGTCGTTTATAAACAACATTAAATTATAAAATATATTTTAATTCTTTTTATTATAAAATAAATAAATAATATTATCTATAATTTAGAGGTAGTCCAGAAGAGAAAAATACGGAGTACATAATTATTTCAAACTTTAGGGACTGTTTACGTGCGGGTTTATAAACTTCATTTAGTTTATAAACCCGAGTTTTATTTGTTGGTGGGTGTTTACATGTAGATGGGTTTATTTTTCTTGATGAGTTTATTTTTTCCATATACTCGAAATTACCCTCACTCATATCTTTACAAATCCGACCCTAACATTCACACCCGTGAAATTTCTTTCTTTCAAAGCAACCACATTATTGTCGTCCACAACTATACCTTCGAGATTTGATTTTTCGATTACCCTCCTATCTATTATACATACTAAAACAGAGTACATGATTTGATGACGTGGCGCGCTGTGGAAGCAGCAATCAAATGGAGCTCCCACAATTTTTAGCCAATAAATCTTTATTTTTTAAGCCATAAAATCTTTTTTTCCTAAACTAACACACAGCTATTCAAAATTATAAGTAATTTTTTTTGTTGGAGATTCTCCAAGATTTTATAGTCCAATAAATCTTTATTTTTTGTGGGAGGAAAGCTTTTTTTTTACTAACCTAACAAACTTCTATTCAAAATTGTACGTAACTTTTTTTTTTTTGAGATTTTCCAAGATTTTATAGGTTATAGTCAAATCTCCTTTTTATTTTTATTATTTATAAGCCAATAACATTTTTTTACTAAACCTAAAATATGAATTTTGTTATCCCACATCGGTTATCAGAGAAGGATGACACTTTGACAACATGTATAAATAGACCTCAAATGTTTGAAGATTATACAAATCATACATTTTCGGACCTTTTGGTCAGAATCAAGTATAATACTTATTATACCGGATTAGCATTTGTATGTGGAGTGGATTGTTGTGACCTACTAATTCGTAGGTCCTTTTGATCTAATGATTTTTGGATCGTTTTGACCTACAGATTTTTGGGTCGTTGTGACCCACTGATTTGTGGGTCGTTGTAACCCACTGATTTGTGGGTCGTTGTAACCCACTGATTTGTGTCATTGTGACCCACTGATTTGTGTCATTGTGACCCACTGATTCGTGGGTCGTTGTGACCTAATAATTTATGGGTCCTTGTGACCTACTAATTTGTGGGTCCTTAAAATCTACTGATTTGTGGGTTGTTTGTGACCTACTAATTTGTGGACCGTTGAACTATTAAATTCGTAATTCTTATTTTATCAATATAATAAATATACATCTATATACTTTACTAAAGCAAAAAACACTAATTCTTGACGTGCCAACCCACGTTTTTTTCTCTAATTAAACTTTTTATTAAATCACGAATTAAGCTAATAAATCCTTTTTTTACTAAATCATAATCAGAATCTTTGATTATTTTGTAAAATAAAAATTAAGACTTCATATTTTTATCGGATTAAATTTTTTTACTAAATCTCGAACTAAGCCAATAACTTTTTTTTTACTAAACCTTAATTATTTTGTAAAATATGAATTTTTGTTATCCCACATCGGTTATTAGAGAAGGATGACACTTTGACAACATGTATAAATAGACCTCAAATGTTTGAAGATTATACAAATCATACATTTTCGGACCTTTTGGTCAGAATCAAGTATAATACTTATTATACCGGATTAGCATTTGTATGTGGAGTGGATTGTTGTGACCTACTAATTCGTAGGTCCTTTTGATCTAATGATTTTTGGGTCGTTTTGATCTAATGATTTTTGGATCGTTTTGACCTACAAATTTTTGGATCGTTTTGACCTATAGATTTTTGGGCCGTTGTGACCCACTGATTTGTGGGTCGTTGTGACCCAATCATTTGTGGGTCGTTGTGACCCAATATGTTGTGGGTCGTTATGACCCACTGATTCGTGGGTCATTGTGACCTATTGATTCGTGGGTCGTTGTGACCTACTGATTCATGGGTCGTTGTGACCTACTGATTCATGGGTCGTTGTCACCTACTGATTCGTGGGTCATTGTTACCTAATAATTTGTGGGTAGTTGTGAACCAATATATTGTGGGTCGTTATGACCCACTGATTTTTGTGTCATTGTGACTCAGTGATTTGTGTGTCATTGTGACCCACTGATTTGTGTGTCATTGTGAACTATTGATTCGTGGGTCGTTGTGACCTACTGATTTGTGGGTGGTTATGACCTACTGATTCATGGGTCGTTGTAAACTACTGATTCGTGGGTCGTTGTGACCTAATAATTTATGGGTCCTTGTGACCTACTAATTTGTGGGTCCTTAAAATCTACTGATTTGTGGGTTGTTTGTGACCTACTAATTTGTGGACCGTTGAACTATTAAATTCGTAATTCTTATTTTATCAATATAATAAATATACATCTATATATACTTTAATAAAACAAAAAACACTAATTCTTGATGTGCCACCCCACGTTTTTTCTCTAATTAAACTTTTTATTAAATCACGAATTAAGCTAATAAATCCTTTTTTTACTAAATCATAATCAAAATCTTTGATTATTTTGTAAAATAAAAATTAAGACTCCATATTTTTATCGGATTAAATTTTTTTACTAAATCTCGAATTAAGCCAATAACTTTTTTTTACTAAACCTTAATTATTTTGTAAAATATGAATTTTGTTATCCCACATCGGTTATTAGAGAAGGATGACACTTTGACAACATGTATAAATAGACCTCAAATGTTTCAAGATTATACAAACCATACATTTTCGGACCTTTTGGTCAGAATCAAGTATAATACTTATTATACCGGATTATCATTTGTATGTGGAGTGGATTGTTGTGACCTACTAATTCGTATGTCCTTTTGATCTAATGATTTTTGGGTCGTTTTGATCTAATGATTTTTGGATCGTTTTGACCTACAGATTTTTGGATCGTTTTGACCTATAGATTTTTGGGGCGTTGTGACTCACTGATTTGTGGGTCGTTGTGACCCACTGATTTGTGGGTCGTTGTGACCCAATAATTTGTGGGTCGTTGTGACCCAATATCTTGTGGGTCGTTGTGACCCAATATCTTGTGGGTCGTTGTGACCCACTGATTTGTGTGTCAATGTGACCTATTGATTCGTGGGTCGTTGTGACCTACTAATTCGTGGGTTGTTGTGACCTATTGATTCATGGGTCGTTGTGACCTATTGATTCATGGATCTACTGATTTGTGAGTTGTTTGTAACCTACTAATTTGTGGACCGTTGAACTATTAAATTCGTAATTCTTATTTTATCAATATAATAAATATATATCTATATACTTTACTAAAACAAAAAACACTAATTCTTGACGTGCCACCCCACGTTTTTTCACTAATTAAACTTTTTATTAAATCACGAATTAAGCTAATAAATTCTTTTTTTACTAAATCATAATCAGAATCTTTGATTATTTTGTAAAATAAAAATTAAGACTCCATATATTTATCGGATTAAATTTTTTTACTAAATCTCGAATTAAGTCGATAATTTTTTTTATACTAAACCTTAATTATTTTGTAAAATATGGATTTTGTTATTCCACATCGGTTATCACAGAAGGATAACACTTTGACAACATATATAAATAGACCTCAAATGTTTGAAGATTATACAAATCATACATTTTCGGACCTTTTCGTCAGAATCAAGTATAATACTTATTATACGGATTAGCATTTGTATGTGGAGTGGATTGTTGTGACCTACTAATTCGTCGGTCCTTTTGATCTAATGATTTTTTAGTCGTTTTGATCTAATGATTTTTGGGTCGTTTTGATCTAATGATTTTTGGATCGTTTTGACCTACAGATTTTTGGATCGTTTTGACCTATAGATTTTTGGGTCGTTGTGACCCACTGATTTGTGGGTCGTTGTGACCCAATAATTTGTGGGTCGTTGTGACCCAATATGTTGTGGGTCGTTATGACCCACTGATTTGTGTGTCATTGTGACCCACTGATTTGTGTTTCATTGTGACCTATTGATTTGTGGGTCGTTGTGACCTACTAATTTATGGGTTGTTGTAACCTATTGATTCATGGGTCGTTGTAACCTACTGATTCGTGGGTCGTTGTGACCTAATAATTTATAGGTCCTTGTGACCTACTAATTTATTTGTGGGTTGTTTGTGACCTACTAATTTGTGGACCGTTGAACTATTAAATTCGTAATTCTTATTTTATCAATATAATAAATATACATCTATATACTTTACTAAAACAAAAAACACTAATTCTTGACATGCCACCCCACGTTTTTTCTCTAATTAAACTTTTTATTAAATCACGAATTAAGCTAATAAATCCTTTTTTTACTAAATCATAATCAGAATCTTTGATTATTTTGTAAAATAAAAATTAAGACTCCATATTTTTATCGGATTAAATTTTTTTACTAAATCTCGAATTAAGCAAATAACTTTTTTTTTACTAAACCTTAATTATTTTGTAAAATATAAATTTTGTTATCCCACATCGGTTATCAGAGAAGGATGACACTTTGACAACATATATAAATAGACCTCAAATGTTCGAAGATCATACAAATTATACATTTTCGGACCTTTTTGGTCAGAATCAAGTATAATACTTATTATACCGGATTAACATTTGTATGTGGAGTGGATTGTTGTGAACTACTAATTCGTAGGTCGTTTTGATCTAATGATTTTTGGGTCATTTTGAGCTAATGATTTGTGGATTGTTTTGACCTACATATTTTTGGATCGTTTTGACCTAATGATTTGTGGGTCGTTGTGACCCACTGATTTGTGGGTCGTTGTGACCCACTGATTTGTGGGTCGTTGTGACCCACTGATTTGTGGGTCGTTGTGACCCACTGATTTGTGGGTCGTTATGACCCAATAATTTGTGGGTCGTTATAACCCACTGATTTGTGTGTCTTTGTGACCCACTGGTTCGTGGGTCATTGTAACCTACTGATTTGTGGTCGTTTGTGACCTACCGATATGTGGATCGTTGAACTATTAAATTCGTAATTCTTATTTTATCAATATACTAAATATACATCAATATAATTTATTAAAACAAAAGACAATAATTCTGACGTGGTGCCCCACGTTTTTTCTCGGATTAAATTTTTTACTAAATCACGAATTAAGCTAATAAATCCTTTTTTTTTACTAAACCATAATTATTTTGTAAAATATAAATTTTGTTATCCCACATCGGTTATTAGAGAAATATGATAGTTTGGCAACATTTATAAATAGACCTGTAAGGTTTGAAGATTATACAAAGCATATATTTCTGGACCTTTTGGTCAGAATCAAGTATAATACTTATTCATACCGGATTAGTATTTGAATGTGGATTGTTGTTACCTACTAATCCGTATGTCGTTTTAACCTAATGATTTGTGGGTCGTTTTAATCTAATGCCTTGTGGGTCGTTGTGACCTATTGATGCTTGTGTCCTTGTGACCTAATGATTTGTTGGTCCTTATGATCTAATGATTTGTGGGTCCTTGTGACATATTAATTTGTGGGTTGTTATAACCTATTAATTTGTGTGTCGTTTGTGACCTATTGATATATGGGTCGTTTGTGACCTACTGAGCTACTGATTTTTGAATCGTTGTGACCTACTTATTTGTGGGTCGTTGTGACCTACTGATTTGTGAGTCGTTATGAGTTGTGATCTACTAATTTGTGGGGGTCATTGTGATCTACTAATTTTCGTTGTGACCTACTGATTTGTGGTTCGTTTGTGACCTACTGATTTGTGGGTCGTTTGTGACCTACTGATTTGTGGGTCGTTTGTGACCTACTAATTTGTGGACCGTTGAACTATTAAATTCGTAACTTTTATTTTATCAATATATTAATTATACATATATATTCTATATACTTTACTAAAACAAAAGACATTAATTCTGACGTGGCGCCCCCACGTTTTTTTTCGGATTAAACTTTTTACTAAATCACAAATTAAGCTAATAAATCTTTTTTTAATTAAACCATAGTTATTTTGTAAAATATGATTTTTGTTCTTCCACATCGATTATGAGGAAAGGATGACACTTCGAAAACATGTATAAATAGATGTAGAGTGTTTGAGGCTTATAAAATTCATACATTTCTGAACCTTTTGGTCAGAATCAAATATAATACTTAATCATATCGGATTAGTATTTGTATGTAATCATTGTGACCTACTAATTTTTGGTCGTTTTGACCTAATGATTTTTGGGTCGTTGTGACCTAATGATTTTTGGATCGTTGTGCTCTTGTGGGTCCTTGTGATCTACTAATTTGTGGGTCCTTGTAACCTACTGATTTCTGGACCGTTGAACTATTAAATTCGTAATTCTTATTTTATCAATATACTAAATATACATATATATTCTGCATATTTTACTAAAACATACGAAACTAATGCTGACGTGACGCTCATATGTTTTTTCTCGGATTAAATTTTTTTACTAAATCACAAATTAAGCCAATTAATCTTTTTTTACTAATTGAATTTGTATCAGATTATGGTATTTTTAAATTATATGATTATTCTTTTTCTTTAAATTATTATTTATTAAATAATAAATTAGATTTTTAAAAAAATTTATTAGTATAAAACTTATTAATGATCAACACATGGGTTACGTGGTCTCATTTACTATGTAACACTTGACGCGTTATTTATACGAGCTCATAACATATAACTAATAAAGTTAACAACATATAATATAGTAAAAAAAATGTAATATGATAAGCTATTTTATTAACAAACCCGCACAAGGTGCGGGATATACACTAGGGAGGATATACCACGTTGCACCTGGGTCTGGAGAGAGGTACTATTTGAGGGTTTTGCTGAATCATATTAAGGGTCCTACATGCTACGAGGAAATTCGTACAATCAACGGTACACTATATGCCACATTTAGGGAAGCATGTTATGCTATGGGGTTGTTGGATGACGACCGGGAATACATTGACGGTATAAAAGAAGCAAGTTTTGGGGAACTGCTGGTTATCTTCGAAATTTATTCGTCATGTTGTATCTCTCAAGTAGCATGTCGTCGCCTCATCTGGTTTGGGCCGAAGTATGGAAGTACTTATCTGATGATATTCTTGCACGACAGAGAAGGGTGTTGCGTAATAATGGTATGCTTTCTTTCATGTATATGAATTTAATTCGAGTTTTGCATTATTTTTTCAATTTGTTTAGTATATTTTGTACTAGGTAAGTAAACATGTTTAACTTGGTTTATTTGTACTTAGATTTGCAATTAGATGATGCCGTGCTGCAAAATTACGCCTTGGTTGAGATAAAGAAACTTTTACAGAGGAACGGCGGCAGTTTGAAGACGAATAAGTCTATGCCTTTTCGTGACGAAGCCTTGATTATGGAGCAGCATAATAGACTAATTCAAGATGAACTAAACTATGATCGATCCCAATTATCTTTGGACCATGATATATTGGTTTCCAGTTTCACCGACGAGCAGAGGGGAGTGTATGATCAGATTATGTGTGTTGTGTCCGCTGATAAGGGGGGGTTTCTTTATGGATACGGTAGACTTTTATATGGAGATCCCTTTCGGCTGGTTTGAGGAGTAAAGGTGAGATCGTTCTAACAGTTGCTTCGAGTGGTAATGCAGCTCTCTTGCTTCCAGGCGGTAGAACCGCTCATTCGAGGTTTGACATCCCAATAAATGTTGACGAAAGTTCAACATGCAACATTCGTGCAAGTATAAACCTTATTATTCAATTATTAAAACTTTTTTTTTAATATATTGTTCATATTACACTGAACAATATATTAATGTTTTAATCTTATATGTTTAGGTACGGATCTGGCTGAGTTAGTGTCAAAGACAAAGTTGATAATATGGGATGAAGCACCCATGGTTAACAAATGTTGTTTTGAAGCGCTCGATAGAAGTTTAAGGGACGTCATGCGATCTTATAATCCAGAGTGCTCACTTCTCCCGTTTGGTGGTAACGTTGTCATTTTTTGTGGTGATTTTAGACAAATATTGCATGTTGTAAGTCATGGAAGTAGACATGATATTGTATTTGCTGCAATCAATGCGTCATATTTGTGGGATCACTGCACGGTGCTTAAATTAACTCAAAACATGAGGGTTATACGTGGAGTTACTGAATTAGAACCTCGAAAGGCTAAGGAGTTTTCAGATTGGATATTGGGCATTGGAGATGGCACGGAAGGTAAAAGTGTTAATGGAGAAGCTCGGATTACCATCCCCGAAGATCTCCTACTTGCATCTACAGGTGACCCGATTGCAACTATTGTTGACCATGTATATCCTTTGAGTTACAATATTCAGGATCCACCGAGCTACTTTCAACAAAGAGCTATTCTCGCCCCTACCAATGAGATTGTTGAGAAGGTTAATGACTATATTCTATCATTGATACCTGGAGACGTGACAGAGTACTTGAGTTCGGATAGTATATGTCCAAGTGAAGGTTCTATTGATGATGGTTTCTACTCGAGCGAGTTCTTGAACTGCATCAAGTGTTCTGGGTTTCCGAACCATGTCTTGAGACTGAAAGTTGGAGTTCCAATTATGTTGATGAGAAACATTAATCAGTCTGCAGGGTTGTGTAACGGAACCAGACTGATAGTTAGGAGACTTGGAAAACAAATCATCGAGGCAGAAATAATATCTAGGAACAATATAGGTCATAAGGTCTTCATTCCGCGAACAATTCTTACATCCACAGACTTGAAAATTCCTGTTAAATTTTCAAGGAGACAGTTCCCAGTTATGGTATGTTTTGCTATGACTATAAATAAAAGTCAAGGTCAGTCCCTTGCACAGGTTGAAATATATTTGCCTAGACCGGTCTTCAGTCACGGCCAATTATATGTCGCTATCTCAAGAGTGACGAGCAGGGATGGATTAAGGAATATGATATGTGACCCTAAGGGCAAGGTTCAAGATACTACAACTAATGTTGTATTTGACGAAGTTTTTCGCAACATAATTTAAGGTACGTTAGAATTTCTTCTTCATTTTATTTCATTTTCAATCAATAATATCAAGCGATCATAACCTGTACTTGAGCTTACACTTATATAAAGTTTATCTTCTTCTCCTTTTCAGGATCGGACTGTCGCGCATGTGCTCGAGGTTTCACGTCAAAGGTTATCATCGCGATTTCTATTATATTAAATGTACACAATTTTAACTGTTTTTTGACATTATTAATATTGTGATTTTTATAATACAGAGATAGTGGACACTCCTGACTTGGTATGCCCCGAACTGGGTCAACAACTATGTTGTTATTATTTTTCTTATATGCGTATACTATTTAACATAAACATTCGTAATCAAATCAACAAAATATAATAAGAAAAATAAATCTATAAAAAATTACTCATACAAAAAAAATTGGAAGAAATATATTTTCAAATACCCGTGCATGGCACGGGCGCTAAACTAGTTCATATATATATTGGATTATTCTTTAATCTTTTTAGGGGTAAAAATGTATTTTGCACTAAAATAAACCCAAAAAAAAATCTTAAGTAAACATCTTTATAGAAATAATATATATAAACTGCTCGAGTTTATAAACCCGAAAATAAACCATAAACCCATATAAACCCATTTATTTTATAAACCCATAAAAATACAAACTACTACTAAACATGCCGTTAGTCTTTAATTTATACTATTTTTATGCGGCTGGGATCCCATGAAGTTGCTTTATCAACTCCACGGTGAAGTTTTATAAATTTGGACCGTTGATTATAATCAATGGTTAAGATTAACGTTTTATATCTTATATCAGTAAAGAGGAAAGAAAGTATTTAGAAGATCCTAGGTTTATCATCTATATTGAGTTATTAATTTTGGATTAACTTTTCAATTTCAAACTAGTTTTTTAATTTTTTTAGCTCTCCTCCGTATTTTCTATTGCTTACAAATTCCCACTAATAACTTTATATCAAATATAACTAAAATTTAAAAGTTAAGAAGAAGTTTATATATCATTCAAAATTTTTTTAAGAAGGCGTATACTTGAAATAAAAATGTTGTAATATATTTATGATTATCACTAAAAATTAATATATTTTTTTAATATGTTAGATTATATTTTAAAATATACAAGAAAATGAGTTTATTGTCTATCACAACTATATGCTGTAAATATAAATTTATAAATTATTACTTTAAAAATAATAATTCCATTCATAAATTTTTGCATTATAAATTGGGAACTGAAATTTTAAAATTAATTTGAAGTTAAAAAATTAATCTAACATTAACCCCTTAATATACTAGATGATCTTGCAAATATTTATTTCCATTTTCCCTTAATATAAAATGATAGAGATATGATTTTCTAAGTTTTTTATTTCCTTTAATATAAAATGACAGAGATATGTACTTATAATATTTGATGATTGTTAGTAAAATATAGATATACTTTTAATATGTTAAATTATTTTAAATGTACAAAAAATTTGTTAATAAGCAATCACAAATACAATTTGTAAATATAATTTAGTAAGTTATTGAATAATAATACTCTTATTAATCATAAATTTTTGTATTATAAATTATGAACTAAAATTCTAAAAATTAATTTGAGTTTAGTAAAAAAATAATCAAACAATTAACAACCTTAATATAAAATGATAGAGATATGATTCGGTAAATATTATTTTTTTTACTAATCTAAAAAATTAATCTTAACTGTTAATTATAATTTCAGAGAAAGGATGATTTGGAGAGAGATATTTTATTTTGGAGAGATATATTTACTTTATTTATAAAATTGAAATTAAATTCAAACTAATCTTAACCCTTCATTGTAACTGAGGGTGGAGATTTGTTGAACTTCATCATGAAGTTGAAAATGAACTTCACTGGAGCCAAATTGATTTTTATGTGTAGAGGATCAAGATACACCTTTTAAGAAGTGAGGGTTTAAATATAGATTCAACCGTCATTTATGTCCTTAATTATATGTAATAAAGGAAATGTTCATATGATGGGCTGATAAATCGTTACAAGTTGTCTTTTGTCACTCTTTGAACTTATCGCAAATGAATAAATGATCAAAGGAGTACAATTTGGGTATAAGAAACTTCAATAGAAAGAGACTCCTTGGCTAAAAGCCTAAAACGTGTGTTTTTCAATTTCAAGCTTTTTATACCTAAATTTGACCTTGTCAATTTTTTTCAAATAAATTCCTATTCTATTTTTATAAATATTAAGGGTGAATGGTCTAACTAACACATTTTGATAATAAATTATACTATTTGTCCCATGTTATTGTGAATTTATCATCTTCCTTCTAAGTAAAATAAATAAATAATTAACTAAATTAATATAAAAACAACAGCTTAATTATATAATAATTTTCTCAAAATAATAATTTTATTAATTAGTACAAAGAAACATTATATATCCGTTCCTTGGGGACGCATTGGACACATTCTATATATATATATATATATAGTTTGACAATTTTCACTAGAAGTTGTCTTACTATCGAGATCGCCATCACACGAAAGGGAAATAAAAACAATGCTACATTTTATCATATAATCACTTGAATATGGTGTTGTTTAACTTTATACCTTTACATGAGTATTAAACTATTTGAATTTAGTTAAATTAAAATTCTAATTTTTTTTTTATAGTTTTTGATACATTTTATATATGACTTGATATCTCAGTTTTTAATGAATTATTCATGTACAATATATATCACTGCAAATGCACGTAATTTTGATATAAAAAATAAAGAAAATATATCTAGGCAATATATACAAAACCCTTAACTTTAAAAAAGACTTATATACAACAACAATCAAATAAATTAAGGGCATGTTTACCTTGCGGGTTTATAAACTAAATGATAGTTTATAAACCTTTGCCGATTTTGTGTAACCGTTTACATGTGTATGAGTTTTTATGTGAACGAGTTTATTTGGGTTTTTAAACACGTAAAAAATAACCTTCTCAAGATGAGATTATTTTTATTTGGGTTTTTAAACCCGTATAAACCCATTTAATTTATAAACCCGAATAAACTCAAACCCTTAGTAAACATGCCCTAAGTTGATAAATATGTATTAATTCTGTTTTTTAACATGTCATCTTTAGTGACCAAATTAGATATAAGAAGATTGTCATCAAGAAAGTGAAAAATCTTGATCGAATAAGCAGTTTGTCTAGAAATATTCATAATTTTACAATAAACTAATTAACTTATATATCAACTTTCATTAATGTATTGCGGTCAAATGTTAATACAAAAGGTTTACTTATTCCAATCTCAACAAAACGTTGCCTTTTGAATAAGTTGGACTTGTAACTTGTTCCTAATTTATTTGGAAAATGTTTTTTTCAACAGTTTTCGTGCTTATGTTGCCTCAACTTTTAACGTAATTAGTTCATATCTTGCACCTTATGCGGGTATATTATCTATTTGATATTTTTTGAATAAAATGTCAACAACTTGTGTATATGGAAAGTAATGATATATTTATAGGAAAAAAAATCAAGTTAAGTATTTTTTTTAAATTATCACTAACAAAAATTTTATAGAGAAAAAAAAAGAGAATATATTTTTTAGCTTACAAAATTTCACCTTGAGATCTTTCGGCATTGTAAAAAATGTTTGTAAATAAAAAGACACAAAATAAAATCTGATCAAAATTTTGTTGAAAAAGGATTCTGTTAAAAAAAAGCAAATATTAAAGATAAAAATGAATCTCTTTTATGAAAAAAACGATTTTAAATATTTTAATTTATCACTAACGAAATTTTTGTGAAGAAACAGAAAAAAGAGAATTAATTTTTGTGCAAAATTTTTGTAAAAATAAAAATATAAACAAACAAATATATTTTAAAAAACAAATTTGATCAAAATTTTTAAAAATTGTCTGTTTCTAATTAGAAGGTGTTTTGACCGTTCGAAATTTGATCAAAATTTACAAAAAATTCACTATTTAAAAAAAAACGAATCTAATCAAAATTTTAAAAAAGAGTTTGTTGCTTATGAGATGATGTTTAGGCAATCGAAATCTGATCAAAATTTTTAAAACAAATACGACGAAGCTTATTACATGGAACATGAAAAATACGACAAAACATGAAAATTTTCAAAACAGAGATCTGTATACAAACTTTTTCTTATTAGATGGTGCAAAGTTTACCTGGAAAAATAATGACAAAGCAATAAATAGTACAATTGGAATTGAAAGATGTACAAATTTGTAGATTAACATGAAAATAAGAAAAGTGTATTGACTTATGAGAAGATGCGCGCGTTCCATATATATAGTGGAAATAATGTGAGAAACGTACTTGAAAAGTTTACGTTAAGTATATTTGAAATCAAGATATCAATTTCCTTGTAAGTAAACATCACAACGTACATGAGAAGTTTATGTAACAACCGGTTTCTGGCCGTCACCACCCCCGCGGTGACAATGACCGCCCTTGCGGCTAGCCGCACTCGCGGCGGGGTCGAGCCGCAGGTGCGGTAGACCCCAGATCGCGGAGATCTTCTTTCCTTTTTCATTTCTATCTTGTTTCCTTTCATAGAAGATCCGATTTTATATCTTTGGGTTGACTTTCCTGGATCTTTTAAACCCTAAAACGTCTTTCCTTATCCTTCCCAACCGTTTTCTATATATTCTCGCCTTCCCTTCTTTTTCCCGTTTCTTGCATACATTTTTCTTCAACCTCGAGCAAAGCTGCAACCCTTCCTTTGTGATCTTCTGCAAAACTGTAAGTTTTTCGTCTCGTTGATCTTCTATACGTTCATGATATACACTACATTCTTCATCTTTTGTTTCCTTCTTCTTTTCTCTTAGTTCTTCTCCTTTCTCTTCACAAGGATCAAGATCGAGTCTTGATTCTTGTTGGCCTTCCGTTGTTGATACGTGGATGTTCACAAGCTCCCTTGGTCGAGTTGTGACGTGTGTGTGTGTTGGGAGAAGCAAGCTTTAAGTCCTTGTTGAGTTCCTTTCCGTTGAAGGAGAATAAGAGCTTTCTACGCCGAACATGCCCCCGTGTCTGCAAAGACATCCCCTGCGGATCTTGTCCAATGCCGCCCCCGCGCCTTGTCTAGTTGCCCCGCGGTTTTGTCTGCAGTAGCCCCGTCTTTGGTGAGCTATAAGTTTATATTACCTTATGTGTGTTTGTAGCCTTTACTTTCTTTCTGATATCTAGAATGTTAGCTAATGGTTTATACCAATGTTGTAGATGTTCCGCAGGTTAGGGATGCTGGTGAGTAATCCGGACGGTGTGGTCAGCCGGGGTTCCCGTACATTATAGGCCGTGATCGGGTTTATATTTCTATTTTTGCTTTCCCTTTGTTTTGAACTCGGTTGCGAGTTGTTTACGCTTCCTTTGCTTAAACCTTTGCTTTTATATTGAGTTTTTGTTTTCATTTATTTGTACCTTGTTGTAAGATCAGATGTTGTCGTTGCTACTCTGAGGGTCGGGACCCATTGAGAGTTCCTAGCCTGTAACACTTCGAGTTCCTAGAAATTGGGGTGTTACAATATGGTATCAGAGCTCTAGGTTGGCAACAAAGTCACTCGAAATCTTCTAAAGGCCGAATAGATAAATAAACAAAACCCACAAGGGGTCTACGTTTTCAAAAGGGGTTTTGTTTTTAAACTTGTCGGTTTGGGATAGATGTACGGGCGACCACCACTACCTCCGCGGATCACAACAGTTAGCTTTCTTATATGTTGGTCTTTATGTTCTTTTTCTAGATTTCTACTTCAGTTCTAGCGTGGTCTTATATATCTATATATCCCTATCGTAGATAACGCGTACTGGAGCTACATCTACTATGGGACGAGGAAGGGGTCGACCACCTCTTCCACTTGCCGTCCGTGGACGAGGACGTGTAGGAAGACCTCCACTAGCTAGAGGTCAGAGCCAAATCCCAGTTGTTGATCCGCCTATCGTTGAGGCGTTTGCTGAAGATGTTGCAGAGAGCGTTGTTCCCGAGGCTGAGAACGGGACCGCTACTAGGTCTAGAGCGCAAAGAGCACAATCGACTGAGTCCGGTCGAATGCCCATCGGAGCGTCTGCATTTCGCGACTATGTGTATAGAGTAGAGGAGGCTATCAGGACTGACGGGCCTACATCAGCACCGCTAGTACCCGCGAGATCAACTGAATTTTCAATGAGCTGAAGGTCCCTTCTTTCATGGGAAAGATTTTGGATTAGAGGTGGAGTTGTGGCTAGGACATCTGGATACCGCTATGGAGGCGATCGGTTGCCTTGAGAGACGTCGAGTCGACATAGCACAGACGTTCCTGAAGGATCAAACTCATTCCTGGTGGAGGACCGTAGCAAGTTCACGAGCTATGAGAAGATGAAGACGGTGATCAAGGATCGCTATTGCCTTGTAGATATGAGGAGAGATCGACTGCAGGATTTCCTTAAGGTTGGTTTTGAGGATCTTCTTATTGTTGAGATTATCAACAAGTTTCAAGAGGAGCTATTTTTGTTGGGCCCGTCTGCACCACCCGAGGATCAACATGTTTACCTTTTCTCTCGGAGGTTGAGAGAGTCTGCCCGCTCGTATCTTGAAGGTTTCCGTTGTGACTCATTGGTGTACTATCAAGATAGAGCATCTAATTATGAGAGGGACCGATCGGGCTAGAAGAGAGCTTCTCAAACAAGAGGTCTTGAGAAGAGGCAGAGGACTGGACCTGCCAGTACTAGAGCTACAACAGCTGGGTTCGAGCGTAGTCAGACGCCGAGACGCTCTAGTTTCTAGTAGACGATGCAGAGTTCCGACAAAGGACAATAGTGTCATAAGTGCGGAGGAGTCGGACAAATCCGATCTGCCTGTAAGAAGACAATAGTGACGTGCTTTTCTTGTGGCAAGCCAAGACATAGAGTTAAGTTCTATCTTTAGGGAAAGACTCTATCTCAGCAAGGATCTTCACTTGCTAGTGTTGCCAGAGGGGGTCAGAAACTTCAATATCGGCAGCAGCAATAACAAAGAGCTCCTGGTTTTACCGCTCCTCAGGGTTCACTCAAGGATAAGGGAGAGGTAGGAGACAAGTTGATGGTTCTACAAACACCAAAGATCCATCAACTAGAGTTTATGAGCTGAGGAGTGTTGTAGAGCCGACAACGCCAACGACCATATGTATCATTCATTTTAATGGTTTTCTTGTCATAGTGCTCTTCGATACGATACTACGCATGCTTTTATATTTGATGAATGTGTAGATAGATTGACCTTAGTTACCATAGAGGGGAGATCATTCATTATAGGATTACTCGATGTTGGTAAGATTAGAGGTACACGAGAGGTTCGAGATTTCCCTATTAAATTGGGAGGTCACGATTGGTCAGCTGACTTTTTCGTCACGAACTTAATACATGAAGAAGTTATTCTGGGCATGGATTGGAGGGATCGACATCAAACAGTTCTTAAAATCGGCAAGAGGACGGTGACGGTAACTACGGAGTCAGGCCATGTAGAGATTTTCCGAGGATGGGATCTCGGAAAGACCGGTGCATTCATCAGTGCAGTACGAGCTGCGTGACTTATCGGTCAGGGTTGTGAGACTTTCTGGTGCTATGCCATGAAGGATAGTACAAGTCCAGCGTTGGAGGAGATTCCGGTAGCATGCGAGTTTACCGATATTTTTGGAGAGCCATCAGGTTTACCTCCACAGAGGAGTGTGTTAGCATGAAATATGAAGATATTTTAGGCACTTGTTCTATTTGTTTTTCCCTCTTTTATGTGTACATGGATAAATTTTTGAAGCAATTTTGAGCTTGTTCACCTATTTTGTCGATATAGAGATCTACACTAGCTTTATTTTGTTTATAGGTGAATAAGAGCTTGAATTGGAGAAAATGATGGAAGAAAAGGAGTATTTGATCTTGCTCGAGGACAAGGGGATGCATTAGAGAGGCTAAGGAAGGAGCATGAATGAAGGTTGACACGAAACAAAGGTAAAGAAAGACGTTCTGCAAGTCCACGCCCTAAATTATGGCCGTGGAGAAGGAAATTTGAAGTCCACGCTCTAATCCACGGCCGCGAACTTGGCATCATGAACGTGGAGAAGAATTTGGAGCATTACAGAAACTTACACGGTCTATTCCACGGTCGTGGAAAGTTGTACATGGCCTTGATTTTGGCAATTTTATGACGTGTCATATTTGCCACGTCATCAACGTTAGTGGGCTTTTATCGTAACCCTTCCTCGCTCTATAAAAGGAGGGAAGAACGGAGTTTCGAGGATCATCTCTTAGGGATTCTTGGACGTCGCTTAGAGCTTTGGAGACGACGGCTAGGATTGAAGATCGAAGCTTGCTTGCGGCGGAAGTTTGGAGATTTCTTAGGTTTCGTTTTCGGAAACGGATTGACACCCATTTTCCGTTGTTTGCCTGAGACTATTGTGAGGATTCTTATTCCGTATTTTGAATCCATTGAACATATCATCTCTTGTTTTGGATTTGAGATTGATTTGAAGTGTTTATTGAGTTTTCGAGGGTTTTTATCTTTCTATCTTTCTTATTTGAATATTGAATCAATGACAATGATTGTTGGCTAAAACCCTTTAGCAATTCTAAGGTAAAGGGTTGATAGTTGTGGCTTAGATGATGATAGATCGATCATAAACAGATTGGACCCTGAGAGTGCGAGAAACCTCGTCGACGCCCTAAATCACGGCATGTTCTTGAGTTCCACGGCCGTGGATCCTCAAGAACTACCCGTAATTTTCCCTGTTTTACGACCGTTGCTTTTGCTTTAATCCAAAGTTAAAGATTTGCTTTAACCTAGCCTTGGCTTGCCTCTCCTAGGTAGTAGTGAGACTCAACATCCTCTATTTCGGTTTTGAGTGTCACAACCTTAACCGTTTTGGTTTGTCTTTGATTACTTGGGTTACAAGTTTGGGTATTTGAGATCAATTTTTATCCTTAGATCGTTTATATACTGCAGCCTGAACAGCCTTTATAGAGAGAGTCTTTGGGTTATTCATATAAGGTTTTGGAACTTCACCGTACATTACCTTGCTTTAGTATACCTTTGCAATTCTCGACTCTGTCCTTATACTTATAGAATATCTTGAATCGATTGCCACAATTTGACATCCGGATCTTTAGGGTTGTTGTTTTCCCAATATTTGCAAAGCTCTTACACTTTACTTGCTTGACTACTTGAGACTGAATTTGACTCACCAAATCCCTGAGTTCGATACTCTGGAATATTTGCTAATCTATGCCGATCCGTACACTGCGGGTTCGCTTGCCTTTATTTCAGTTTTATAATTCTAAAACTAATGACGCACGCTTTGAGGCAAAGAGAGTGCAGGCTTTGGCATTGATATAGAGCCCGGGATGAGACCGATCTCGAAGACTCCTTAACGCATGACGCCTATCGAGATGCTTGAGCTTAAGAAGCAACTCAAGGAGTTAGCTGAGAAGTGCTTCATCCGCCCTAGTGTATCTCCTTAGGGTGCACCAGTACTCTTCATCAGGAAGAAAGACGGGCAAATGAGGCTATATATTAATTACCGAGAGCTTAACAAGGTGACAATCAAGAATAAGTACCCATTTCCCCGTATCGACTATTTGTTGGACCAGTTTGACGGCGCTTTAGTGTTTTCGCAGATCGATATGAGATCCGGATATCACCAACTGAGAGTGAGAGAGCAGGACATAGCTAAGACGGCATTTCGGACCAAATACGGCAACTACGAGTTTGTAGTGATGCCTTTTGGGCTTATGAATGTGCCCGTAGTGTTCATGGAATTGACGAACAACATCTTCATCGACTTTCTAGACCAGTTCTTGGTTATAAGGTCAACTAAGTAAGTCCAAGGGACCTATCTCACTCGAAGGTAAACTCAGAAATCCGCTACTACTCAACTTCCCGAAGAAAAAAAGGAATGTATGTTCAAACAAGGCATCGGGAATCAAAACTGAACGAATGCTAGAAGCCTGTACGCTTCTAGTCTCAATGATCTCTAATAGATCTGTTGCAACGTTCTAGAAGTTCCCTATTTCTAGTCTCAATGATCGCAAATTGATCTCAACATGCTAGGATAAGGATTCCTAGTTTGAAGGTTCACAAGGAACGCCATCAACAACAAAGCTAAAAGGTGTAACCAACTTAAAGGGATCAACAAGCCACTAACTAGCATTTACACTAATCATCTAGGTCCATCCTAACATGATATAGCATAAGGAAATGGCAAAGGGAGCAAGGAAAGAAGCAACTCACCAAGAACGGGAGTTTTTGCAAAAGAACCGTGGGGGTGGCCAGACAGAGGCGCGAGGGCGGCGGAATAGGAAGCCGCGGGGGCGGGGATGCGCAGCGCATGAGCAGTTTTGTAACAAAATGCGTCTTCTCATTCGACAACAAGGCACTCAACAAGGGTCAAAGCTTGGTTCTTTCACTCTTTACACATGTCAACACTCAACCCAGGAAGCATGTGAACATCAATGTATCAACAATAGAGCGGCCAACAAGAATCAAGGCTCAAACTTGATTCTTGTAAAGAAGAAGAAGAAGAAGAACGAAAAGAAAAACAAAAGGAAGAAGCGTGCAATATGTTCATGAACGTGTAGAAGGATCAAAGGGATAAAGACTTACAAGTTCAACAGAAGATCGCAAGGGAAAGGTTGTAACTTTGCTCGAGGTTGAAGAAACGTAAGCAAGAAATGGGAAAAAGAAGAGAAAACGGGAATTTATAGGAAACGGTTGGAAAAAATAGAAGGAAGGACGTCTCTAGGGTTAGAAGATTAAAGGAAAGTCGGCCCATAAGACAGAAGATCGGATCTTCTATCTATGGGAAGAAATAAAACGGAAAAAAGCAGATCGGACATGATCTGTAGTCAACCGCAGTGACGGCTGACCCTGTTGCGGGGGCGGCTGGCCGCAGGGGCAGCCCTCTTCACTGAGGGGGCGATGAAGGCAAAAATCAAGGCATTAAGGATAGTAGGTCCAAGCAATATTGTTTCTCATATGCATGAGCATGTTTGTAAAGAAGATGAAGGAGAGTCAAGTGGAGAATGATAGGTCCTACTTGGAGCAGCCGGGTATATAACTTTATACTCTTTGGTTCTCGCCTTTTGCCTTCTTCTGTTTTAATGAATTATCTATTTTGAAATGTGATCAGAGCTGGTAAGAGCGGTTTCTGCTAATATATTTAGTACTTGTGCAGACAACACAGTGTGGACGTTCTCGCTATTTTTGAGCCCCGAATATCTGGAGATAGGGCTAAGTCCATATGTGATCGTATGAGCTTCACAAGTTATTATCGGGTTAAAGTGGAAGGTTTCGAGGGAGGAGTGTGGTTTCTCTAGAAAGAGGAGAAAGTAGATTCATTCATCATTAATACCAATAGATGTTTCATTAATGCCAGGATTACGGATGATACTAATCACTACCACATCATTGTTGTCTATGCCTCTCCAGATGACATCCGTCGTAGGGTTTTTTGGAGTGCCCTAGACTTGGATCTGAGTAACATTACTGACCCTCTCATACTCAGAGGAGATTTTAATTACATTCAGTTCATGCATGAAAGAAAAAACGGATTGGGAAAGCTGCATGGGGACTCAAGTGTTTTCAATGACATCATCATGGAGCATGGTCTCATCGACTTAGGCTATACAGGTGCTGCTTATACGTGGGATGATGGCAAGACAACTAGAAGAGGTATCCAAAAACGGCGGGATAGAGTGCTAATGAACCAGGAGGGGATGATGAAATGGCCGGAGGTCCAAGTGAGACATTTAGCAAGGTTTTCTTATGACCACTCGCTCATTCTTCTCTCCCTAGATACCACTATCTCTTGCAGAAAGGAGAGAAGACCTTTTAGGTTTGAAGCATCTTGGATAACCCGCGGTGGCTTTCCACCTATGGTGGCGATGTGTTGGTTTAACAAACTAAAGGTTAGTAAAGCTCTCCATATTCTTAAAAATTTTCTTGTTGTTTGGAATAGGTTTGTTTTTGGTAACGTGTTTCGCAAGAAACAAGAAGTCTTAGATAAGCTTATGAAGATTCAAACCATAATAGGATACGAAAGCTCAGCTAGGTTGCTAGAGAAAGAGAAAATACTCCAAGCAGAAGTATAAAGATTCCTAGAACAGGAGGAGACCATCTGGTTTCAAAAGTCGCGTGAGCAATGGCTTGAGAAAGGAGATAGGAACATAACTTTCTTCTGTACTTCAACGATCATAAGAAGTAGCAGGAATAGAGTGATGGGTCTTATGCTTCATAATGACGAGTAGGTTGAAGATCAGACTAGACTCGAGTCTCACACAGTGGAGTACTTCAGATCTTTGTATAGTCTTAGCGATGCCCAACCCCTCTACCTTAGCCACTTGGAAACTATCGGGTTTCCAAAAGTTGATGCTATAGTGTGGAAAAGGTTGTGCTCATGGATGACGTATGGTTGGCAACAAAGAGTATGTGAGCCTACAAAGCTCCGGGTATTGATGTATTACAACTAGTCTTCTATCAAAAGTGTTGGAATATTGTGGGTCGTTCAATGAAACAGGAAGTCTCACGGTTTTTTGCTAGCCACAAGCTCTACCCGGGAAGTAATGATACCATAATTTCCCTCATTGCCAAAGTAGGGAAACCGGAGTTTATTAGCCAATTCAGACCTATTGCTCTTTGTAACGTCAGTTACAAGATTATCCCCAAAGTGATGGTTCAACGGCTACAACATGTTATAGGTAACCTTGTCAAGCCTACTCAAGGTAGCTTTATCCCTGGCCGTCTCATTCAAGATAATATTGTGCTTATGCAAGAGATTGTGCACTCAATGAGAAGGAAAAAAGTCGGTAAGCAGTGGATGCTACTTGAACTAGACTTGGAGAAAGCCTATGATAAGCTACGGTGGGATTTCATTGGTGATGTGCTTTCGGAAGTAGGCTTTTCTCAGAGTTGGGGTAATATGATCCAGGAATGTATCAATACTACAAGAATGCAAGTTCTATGGAATGGTAAGACTATAGATCAATTTTTCCCGGAGAGAGGATTAAGACAAGGGGATCCCCTATCTATGCACCTATTCGTTTTGTGTGTAGTGAAGCTTAGTGATCTCATCATGGAGTCGGTGGAGAAAGGCGATTGGAAACCCATCACCATTTCTAGAGGAGGTCCGAGACTATCTCACCTTTTCTTTGCAAATGACATTACGCTCTTTGCCGAAGTCTCTATCTCTCAACTCAAAGTTGTTATGTGGTGTATTGATACTTTTGCAAGGCTTCTGGGCTCAAAGTTAGTACTCAAAAGTCGAGGATGTTTGTGTCGCCTAACGTTCCAAGAGAGTTGTGTAACAATTTAGCTAATGTAAGTGGGGTATTGGTTACTAGAAACCTTGGTAATTATCTTGGCATCCCCATGCTTTAAAAATGAGTTTCTAAGGACACGTTTTCTTCTCTCCTAGATAAGATCAACCAAAACCTCAATGGATGGAGAAGCAAGACCCTAAGTTTTGTTAGACGGTTAACTCTCACTAAAGCGGTTCTCACTTCACTCCCTGTTTATAACATGGCGGTCTTATCTCTTCCGATAAGTATTTGTAACTCCATTAATAAGATATGTCGGGACTTTGTGTGGGGATATGTAGATGGTCGTAGGAAGCTGCACACGGTCAAGTGGGATGTGATGTGTCTCCCCAAGGAGAAATGAGGTTTGGGCATATGCAGAATACACGCGAATAACGTTGCTTGTCTTGTTATATTGGCTTGGAGATTTTTTAAAGAACCTGACAAGCTTGGGTACGAGTTTTGAGCAATAATTACATTCGGAATGGTACATACATGCATGGAGGGACTTCACATGTTTGACATGATATCAATGTTGGGTCCAAAAAGTCGTGCACAGAGGGTCGAGATGGGCTTTAGGGTATGGGAGAGTTATCCTCTTCAGGACTGACAGATGGGTCGAGACAAAACCGCTTCTCATCGTTGCGAGACAAGCTCTTGATTCAGAGGACCTTACAAAAACTGTTCTAAGTTTCTGGATTGAGAATGATGGGTGGGACTGGAAAGTTCTGGGAAAATGATACCCATGGAGATCCTGTTGAAACTTGCATTACTGAGGCCATATGTGGATGAGGATGAGGTCAATTATGGTGGCCCCATATAAGAGTATAAGAACGAACTTGGCTGGAGCATAACTAAGGATAGCAACTTCACCACGTCATCAACATATAGACTTCTTATGGGGTCAGATGAGACTTGTCTAGATGAAGGAGATATTTTTAAAGTCATTTGGAGACTTTGTGTGCAAGAAAGGGTAAAATTATTTATGTGGAAGATCATCAACGGTGGCATTCTCAGTAATGAAGAACCAAAACGCAAGCACATGAGTACCATTGACACATGTGATGTTTGTA
This sequence comes from Fagopyrum esculentum, assembly GCA_033239045.1. Lineage (NCBI taxonomy): Eukaryota > Viridiplantae > Streptophyta > Magnoliopsida > Caryophyllales > Polygonaceae > Fagopyrum > Fagopyrum esculentum. The sequence continues at coordinate 150,593,043 of BSUD01000003.1, read as the reverse complement.
AGCAAGTTCTAGAATCGAATGGCCATATGCTCAGGACTGCTATCGTACAAGCCACATGTGGATGGGGCTACACGCGGACTGGTTCTCGGACGACTTCTTCACCACATCCTTTGCAGCGTGGATTAGAGGTAATCTCCTATCCCAAGCTTCTTATGCTAATCTTTGTTTGTGGAGTGAAGTTTTTGTAGTGGGACTATGGGAGACCTGAAAGTGTAGGAATGAGGCATGTTTCAATAACAAGAGGTTTGAGGGGAGCAGAAGCCAATACATCCAGGTAGAGTGAAGGAGTAAATTCATGTATGGTGGAAGATCCATAAAGACCTAAGTGCTCGACAGAGAAGGACGATTAATACAGCATGGGTGTGAATGAATATGAATTCCCCTTAGGATTTCCGTACATCAGACGGCTCATATAAATAACAAACAGAGTTTACATAATTACATTAGGGCACCCTTATATTTACAATAATTACATAAACTATCATACCCCCGCAGTCGAAACTGGAGGAGACTGAACAATGAGACTGAATCTAAAGTCTAGGAATAATTGCCGGGGAAGACCCCTTGTAAAAATATATGCGTATTGAAAAGCCGAAGGTACGTGAAGAACTCGAACGTGACCATGGGCAACCTTGTCGCGGACGAAGTGGATGTCGATCTCAATATGCTTAGTCCGTTGGTGTTGAACTGGGTTGGTGGCAAGATAAGTAGCAAAGATATTGTCCGTGTAGACAATGGAAGCCTTGACAAGCGGACTATGTAACTCAAGCAAGAGGTTGCGCAACCAGGAACATTCTGACACAACATTGGCAACTCCTCTATACTCTGCTTCCGCACTAGATCTGGAGACGACATATTGCCGTTTGGTTGACCAAGAGATTAAAGTGTCATTGAAGAAAACATAGTAACCTGATGTCGATCGGCGTGTATCAGGGCAACCTGCCCAATCAACATCTATGTAGGCAATAAGATCAGACTTCGGAGAAGAAGAGATAGTGATACCTAATGAAGACGTCCCAGAAATATAACGGATAATGCGCTTGAGAGCTGCAAAATGAGCTTCCCTGGGGTCGTGCATTAAAAGGCACACCTGCTGTACTGCAAAACTGATCTCAGGCCGGGTGAAGGTGAGATATTGTAGTGCCCCAGCTAGACTATGGTAAAGTTTCGGATCACTAATAGCAGGGCTAGATGAAGCACTTAACTTGGCAGACGTCTCAGCCGGGGTAGCAGAAGGTTTGCAGTTAGTCATCTTTGCTCTTTCAACAATTGCACGAGCATATTTATCTTGGGACAAGAATAAGCCAGAGGATGTCCGATGAACAGAAATGTCCAAGAAATATGACAAGGGGCCTAGGTCTTTCAAGGCAAATTCCTTACTCAGAAGCTTGATCAGATGCTTGCGCAGGGCGTCAGAAGAAGCCGTAAGGGCAATGTCATCGACATACAAAAGCAGATAGTTAGTGTCAGATCCTTGATTATAAATAAAAAGGGACGAGTCACTCTTACTGCTAATAAACCCAATGCGATGTAGGAAGCCTGCAAAGCGTTGAAACCATGCACGGGGAGCTTGCTTCAGGCCATAGAAAGACTTCTACAAAAGACAAACATGATTGGGTTTGGAGGAGTCGCGGAAGCCTGATGGTTGAAACATATACACTGCTTCGTTCAGATGGCCAAGAAGGAAAGCATTCTGAATATCCAGCTGATGAACGGACCAAGAACAAGATACTGCAATGCTGGGAACCATTCGAATGGTAGCTGGTTTAACAACGGGACTGAAAGTCTCATCACAGTCAATTCCAACCTGTTGAGAACAACCATTAGCCACTAAACGTGCCTTGTATCGCTTCAGGGAATCATCAGATCTGTATTTATGCTTAAAAATCCACATGCATCACACAATGTTAGCATCCGCAGGACGAGGTATCAGGACTCACGTCTTATTTCGCATAAGGGCTCGATATTCATCGAGCATGGCAGCGGTCCAATACGGGTCTTGAAGTGCTACATTAGGGATTTGGGAATAGGGGATACATAAGCGGTGGACACGGATACGTCAAAAATCTGTTTAGGTTTAACAATGCCGGATTGACTTCTGGTGTGTGGTCGGTTCGATAGCTGGGAATTGGGGACATGGGCTTTTTCAAGGATGGTGGGCTGGGAGGTGAGGCCTGAGAACGTGTAGGGTAGAGGGGGGAGAGCAGGCCTGGTGATGAGAGGTTTGTGTTGGACCGGGTAAAAGTTGAGGGAGGGGCAACAGGCCCATTTAAAGAACGGGGCTAGGGGGCTGTTATAACCATGGTGGGTTGGAGGAGACGGTGGGCCTGATGGCGTGGCAGAGTCCGGAGCAGCAATTGCTGTCCAATTTTGGGCCAGCACATAAGGAGAAGGGTCATCGGCTATAGGAGGTATAGATTTCGGGGAAACTTGGAATTTGGAATCGAACAGAAAATTTGTTTCATCAAACGTCACGTGACGGGAGATGATTATTTTATTTGTTGCTAAATTCAAACACTTGAAACCCCTATGGTGTTTAGAGTATCCTAGAAAAACGCACGGAGTGGTGCGATGTTGGAGCTTGTGGGAAATGGTTGCGCATTGGTTGGGGTAACAAAGGCAACCAAAGACCCGAAGATGAGCGACGGAAGGTGTAGTGAGGTATAACACCTGAGTAGGAGATTGATTTTGTATGGAAGTGGACGGAAGAATGTTTAAAAGATAGCAAGAAACCTCTTGGCATGGGGCCAGTAGGAGATAGGAATGGAGGCGTGAAATAACATCGAACGCATCATGTTGGTGATTGTTCGAATAATTCGTTCGGCCTTACCATTTTGAGGGGAAGTATGAGGGCAAGCGAAGCGAAAAACAATGCCATGGTCAAGGAAAAACTTGTGGAATGTGGTGTTGTTAAACTCCCCTCCCATATCACATTGAAAGCTTTTGATGGGTAAACCAAATTGCGTTTTGACAAAGGTGTGAAATTGAACGAAAAGGTCAAAAACTTGAGACTTGAACTTGATCGGAAAAGCCATAGAAAATGGGAGAAATCATCAAGAAAAAGTAAATAGTATTTGAAACCGTCTCGACTCGGGATAAGAGATGTCCATAAATCAGTATGAATAATGTCAAAAGGAGCATTAGAACGAGTAGTAGAATGATCAAAAGCTAATCTATGGTGTTTTTCTAATTGACAAGCGTGACAAATAGGAGTCACAGGAGACTTATTACACTTAATGAACGAGGATTGACGGAGTAAATCTAAGACTGGAGCACCGGGATGACCGAGACGGGCATGCCAAAGAGTGGAAGACTCGATTGAAAGAGCATGATGAGGGTGGGAAGACGAACGTGTGACTAGATAGAGTTCCCCAGAACTATTTCACCTCAGACGTGTGGTCCCCGTTTGTAGATCCTTCACAAAAAAGTCAAAAGGGTCAAATTTTACGGAGGCATTGTTATCAGTTGTAAAACGTCTAACAGACACTAAATTTTTTACGATTTGCGGTGCAATAAGAGCATTGGAAAGGTGTAGTGGTTTGGTATGGGTGGGTATAGTGGCAACTCCAATGCCTGTAGAAGGAACACGCATACCATTTCCAACAATTATCGAATTTAACGAACCATTATGTGAAAAAGACGAGAGAGAACCTGAGTTATTCGTCATGTGGGAGGTGACGCCCATGTCCATGTACCAGAAATTATCCGTCGGATTTAACGTCATTGTCGTGAACAACTGATCCAAAGCAGTAGGTTGTTGAGTTGTTGCGAAATTGGCCTGGTGGGGAAACTGTGGTGCTGGGCCGGGCCCAAAAAAGCTTTGTTTGGTCGTTGAGGAAATGGACATGGGGGTCGAGATGGGCCTGTGACGGATTGGGCCGAAAAACCAGGAGTTGGGCCTGCTGTAGAAGGGGGCTGAGGCAGCATCATCCAGTCGTACTGAGGATGCCACGCCGCACGAACTGGAGCGCTGCCACCTACACTGGTGCGCTAATTGCTTTTCCGTCCATGACTACGACGGGACTGGGTGGAGTCTGGCACGGAAGGGGATGAAGAGGGCCGGTGTTGAGGTGGCGAGCCATCCTGGTGGTTCGAAGAGCCCGTTGGCGCTGGAGTTCGGGTGCCAACAGTAAGTGTTGTTTGCTGCGAACCGGAAGCCGATTGAGCCGATAATCTGGTTTCTTCTAGGAGCAATTGAGAGCGAGCCTTGGTGAAACTCGGTAGGGAATCGGTTTGCTGAATAAAACTAGCGGCGGCATTATACTCAACAGGCAAACCCGAAATCAATTGAAGAATGAGACGGGTTTCAAGAACCGGTGAGCCAACACCCTTGAGTTGGTCTGCCAAGGACTTGAGTTTAAGACAGTAAGCATTAATCGAAGGGAAGCGTGATAACTTACAATTGGAGAACTCATGTTCGAGGTAGGCGGCACGGGTATTTTTGTTATCTTGAAAGATATCCTTGACGCGATTCCATGCCTGAAGAGTAGTGTCGTCGGAGTCAAGAATTTTCAAGAGGACCTCCCGGGAAACCGTATTGTAGATCCATTGAAGGACGGCAGTGTCAACTTGAAGCCATAACGAGTCGTCAATGTCCGTAGGTGTGGGTACCTTCTCATCGATATGATCAAGAACATTGCGAGCCTTGGCGGTAACACGGAATAAGGTAACCCAAGAAGCATACGGAGTGTCATGGTCAAGGACGAGAGCAATGTTGTTTTTGATGTTGGAGATTCCGACGGCGGAGTTTGAAGAAGGTTTCCGTTCCGCAACCATGGAGGAATTTCGGGAAGGGGGAAAAACGGCGGTGGTGACGAAGAACGGCCATAGGGTTAGAGGGAAGCGGAAGAGGATTTTTGGAACTATAAGTCTGATACCATGTGAATGAATATGAATTCCCCTTAGGGTTTCCGTACATCAGACGGCTCATATAAATAACATATAGAGTTTACATAATTACATTAGGGCACCTTTATATTTACAATAATTACATAAACTATCAATGGGAACCACCACCTGAAGGATTTATCAAGGTGAACACGGATAGTTCAAAAATGAAGGAGGGCTTTGCAAGTACAGCGGGAGTGGTAAGAAATTGTAGTGGCGAGTGGGTGAGAAGCTTCGGTGCCAACCTAGGAATATGTATTGTTCTAATGGATGAATTATGGGGTTTGGTACATGGACTTAAGGTTGCTTGGGACCTTGGATACCGATCGGTTATCTTCGAACCAGATTCCCAGTTGGCGATCCAACTTCTCAAGAAGCCCGTAGCCCCTCATCACCCTCTTGCTAATCTGATACGCAATTGTCACGACTTCATGAAAAGATACTGGAATAACCAGTTTTGACATGCCTACCGCGAGGCGAATAACGTTGCGGATTTTTTTAGCTAATTTTGCTTTGAACTTTCTTATTGTTCTGAATGTATTGCATGACCCACCGGATAGTGTAGTGGATCTTTTACTTGATTATGTAAGGGGCCGGACTATCCCCGTGTGATGACTACTTAGCCCCTCTTTTTATTAATAAAAGCGCGTCTAGATGCGCCGGAAATCACCGACTCTCCTTCACACCAAAAAAAAGATTTGAGATCACTTCGAAATTACTCAAATCGATATTGTGTTTAGTAGAGAAAATATATTAAAACAATTCATTTCAAAGAAAGATTATTTATGATATTTTTCATTCTTGAATTTTTTAATAAAAAGTTAGAATTAAAAGGTTAAACGGTGTTCAGGCACTCAAATAAAATTAATGAATAAAATGTTTTATAATTTATGTTGTGTATAATGGTCACTTCTTGTAATGACGTTTTTTTTTTTTTCGTTTCCTAAATCCGAATTAATCACTTTCTTATGATGTGTTGGGATAGGAAACCTGATAACTTAATTAATATACCTTCAATATATGTAATTTGACAATTTCGCACTGACGAAATAAATAAAAAAAAGTTTTGTCACTAGCATTGACCTGGAATACATTATTAAAATTAGGAAAATTTTGGAAGGCTCCTGTACTTTTTATTTTTTCGGATTACGATCAAGTATTTTTTTTCCAGTTTCGGATGATGCCCTTCAATTTTTAGACTTTTCGGATTATAGTCTTCTATCGGTTATAATTTAACATTTTGAAAAAAAATAAAATTATTTACTAATTATTGTTAATAGTATAATTTCTTGAATATAACTTATCCTTTTGTGTCCTTAAAATGATAATAAATATTAATTTATGAAGGGTAGAAGATTATATTTCATAATAGTTTTAATTAAAGGGCACAATCTAAAAGTTGAAAATTCTTTAGATAAAATCCGAAAAAAATCAAAAGTTCAGTGGACCATTTGAAATTTACCTTAAAATTAATATGAAACCCTTCCATAAAGTGATAAAACTAATCTTGCAAAGAAGTATTAGAACTCACAATTAACAATGAATTCCCTTTTAAAAACATTCATCCTTCTTGTTGAGTTAATGTTTTTGGTACCAAAACAAGTCACCTCCCAAATACCAACACAACCCACGTACTTGAGCAAATACTGCGGTCATTCCTACTTCGGTAACTACACCAAGAACAGCACCTACAATGATAACCTCAACCTCGTACTCTCCGACCTCGTATCCAACGCATCCGCCGCCCAATTCTCCAACACCTCGGCCGGTCTCCCCGGCGATACCGCATACGGGGAGTACTATTGCCGGGGCGACATCTCCGCGCATCTCTGCCATGATTGCGTGAAAGCCGCCACCCGGATGGCGTCGGAGGGAGGCAATTGCTTCGGAGTGAAGGGCGGGGTGATTTGGTTCCAAGAGTGCACTTTCCATTACGACACCAAGTCCAACGTCGGATTCTGGGATCAAGCTTGGACGGCAAACCCGGCGGAATGGTGGAGTAATCATAACGTGTCGGATCCGGTTAAGTTTAACCAGGTGGTCCCCGCCTTGATCGACGGGTTGATTAAGAAGGCTGCGTACGGAGGTGATATAAAGAAATTTGCAACCGGCGAGAAAGAGCTAGATAAATACGCGACAGTTTATTGTATGGTTCAATGCAGTCCTGATATCACAGGATCGACTTGTGAAGGTTGTCTTAGGGTCGGGCTAAGGTCTGTTATCGATATGTTTTCTAATGAGATTCCCGATTGGATGTTTCTCTTCTACCCTAAGTGCAACTTAAGGTACAGTCTTTCTGCTTTCTATGTCATCTCCGATGCTCCGCCGCTGGCATCCTCAACATCTCCTACACCTTCGGGTCCTCCAGGTTCTCCAGGTAATTAAGTTACACCATAACTTCACTTATAATGATGCGAAGGAATATTATCAACTCTACACACGACGATGTTGTACGATGCGTGTGTCATGTCACCTAGAATTTTTTGATAAATAATTACGTATTTGTCACATTTTAATTATAGATTTACCACAATTTAATTACAGTTTTATATCAAACCTAAAATATTTTTTTTATCTCATCATCATGTCAATTCAACAAAAAGAATTTTATCTCGTCATGTTCAGTATCTTATGGTTATAGCAATACGATTATGTTTGTTACTAAATCTACAACCATATATAACAACTTAGAATCACCTCCATCTTCTAACACTAAACTTTTTAATTTATTTTTATGTCCTTTCATTATATATTTTATAGATTAGCTTTTTTTTAACCAAAAATAGTCTTCTATTTATTCCTAATTAATTTTGTTTTAAAAATATTATATTGGAGTATAAATTTTACTAATTAACAACTTAATTGAAAATATTGAATTAATTAAAATAGACGCTTTAGGTGCAGGTTTGTATATTAGTTAATAACTTAATTAGAAATATTAAATTAAGGATTTATTTATCCATACATGGATTTTAAATTTATTAGATTCAATAAGAAAGTTCTTTAATTTCGGGGTAATATTTTATTGGTTTTTTGTAAGAAAAAATTTGATTGCAAGTCTTATGTTACATTTTAAAATTTTCTCAGAATCGTATTTTTTTATTCAAATTTAGTATATTTTTTAAAAAAACATTTTATTTTTTATATTCAAATTCGGTTTTTTTTACAATTTTTTTATATTTTGATTCGGATTCGTTACTTTTAAAATTTTCTTATTCGGTTTTTATTCATATTCGATTGCAAATCTTTCGTTATTGTTAAAAAGTCCATTCAAATTCATTTATTTATTATACATATTTATATTTAAAAAAAATTCTCTTTAGTTTTTATTTTGAGGGGTATCACGGACACGGCGATGGATTTCGTAAACGCACGATGGTTACGGAATCCGTGACCGCCACGGTCACGGTTCGGTAACCGTAAAAAAAAAATTCCTGACATCACGGTTACGGGTTTCGTAATCGTGATGGTGTCATAATTTTTTTTCGGGTTAGAATTCATTTAGAAAATTATCACGGATCCAAAACCCGTTATCGTAACGGTTATGGGTTCCGTAACCATGATAATTTATTCACTTTTTTTTTGTTAGAATTCACAAAGAAAATCATCATGGTTACGGGTCCGTAATCGTGAAAAATATTTCACGGATTTGGAACTCGTAACCGCCGTGAATTTTGAATTCCATCGTCGTGCACTTACGACTTCCGTTTATATTTCATATTTGGCTTTTCCAAGTTTTTTTTAATTCAGATTTGTTAATGTTAAAAATTTGTTATTCATTTTTTTTTAATTCAGATTCGACTAAAAAAATTGGTTATGTTTTTTTATATTCGTAGTTTTTTTAATCATCCACAAGCGTAATCTCATTCAAATAATCAATTTTGTTATGATTCCGGTTTTTATATTATATGCCTAAATTTGGTTGAATGTTACGTATCCAAATTAATTTTGTATATTATAGGTAATTAATAATTTTTTTAAGTTATCTTATCTAATTTTTAATAGAAGTTTAATTTCGTAATTATAACTTACTCAATTATTATTTTACTAATTTTAAATATTATTTGAAATTTTCATATTTAAAATTTGAATCTTCCCTTACAAACTTTTTAACGCATTACTCATTTGTAGTCCCTAAATTTGTTGGCAACAAAATTAATATGCATGGGCATAATTAGGACAATTTATTTATAAGCTTAAAAAAGGGCTATGTAGCCTATGTTGTATAAGAATTAAATTAAAGTCTAAATAATGAGACACTTCTTTATTCGCAAATATTTAATCATCGTGAGAATAATTGAATGTCTATTATAATGTTTCGTAAATATATCATTAGTTCATACTTATACAAGTTCATGACATATTACTCAAAAATCCAATATATAAATATACACGCACAAGGTGCGAGTTATAAACTAATTTAAGATAAATATAGAAGGAAAATAACCTCGGGTGGAAGGGTTGCTTTTTGGAATTATTTTTACTCATATAAATTATTTTAATAATCTCCAACTCTTCCAAACACATCTTACTTCAACCTATAATCTCTTCGATATAATCTAAAATAATCCCCAATAATCATTCATTATTAAACCGTACCCTAACCTCACATGTTTTAAACGGATATCATTGACGCTAATAGTGAATACATACGTAAACTTAACTTTTGTAAAAGTTCAAAAATAAGAAGATTTGAATTTTAAAAACTACTAATTTATATATATATATATATATATATATATATATATATATATATATATATATATATATATATATATATATATATATATATATATATATATATATATATATATATATATATATATGGATCGGGATCAAATGAGATTCTTGTACGACAAGAAGTGAAATTTTTTAACAATTTTTAATCAACGCTTTGAAATTTTGAATCTTGGTTAGTAGGTCCTCTATCACAATATTACCAATTAGATTAGTTCAATCTCTTTGATAAGTTTTTAAAAGACACATCAAATATAAATGTCCAATTCACTTTGCTATATTGTCCGGTTCACGGTGTATTGTTCATCGTGCACAAATAAACAACAACGAACGTAAATGAACTAGGTTGGTGCACGATTGTACGCATGGATGACAATGGATCGGGTGACGGATGGATGACCTTGACCGCCACCCGATTCATAACCAAAAATTATCAAACTCACCCGAATTACCACCGTTTAGGGTCTCATCCACATCCAACAGATGAACCGGGTAGATTCAGTGAGATTTCGGGTGTTGACAATATATTTATGAATTTGTATTACAACAAATATTTTATTAAAATCAAGAGCATAATTAAATCCAACTAAAAATAAGATAATAAAAACACTATAACCAAGCAAGATGTAAAATAAAAAAATTATAACATATCAATAATAATAACCAAAATATATTAAGAAAGAAAATGAATAGAGAAAAATTTTTAGGTTTTTTTTAATATAATTTATATTGTAAAGAAATAAAGTAAAATCTTTATAATATAAAAACTACAAAAAACTAAAAGATATATAATTTTAAGCGGTTGAATACGAGTCGGTTGGATGGGTGGATGAAATGTTCACCCAAATCTTGGCGATCCACCACCTGCTTTCACTCGTCCTTTAACAGGTTTTCATCCTTTTTTGGACCGGATGCTTGAAAATCCACCAAGTATGAGTGATTTTTTTTAGGTAAAGGTAAATTCATAGAAAAAGTGAAACAATATAACTGGCCCCCATATGACCAATTACACTAGAAATAACAAAGTTGATGTACATGTATGTGACATGTGGTCTATGATCCAAAACATCACACAAGGTACTCCATAAATGCACGCAATCCTCCTAAACATACCTACTACCCTGAAACTATAAAATTGAAAGTGCATCCAACACCGACACAACTCATGAGGCTCGTACACTTTCAGCAAAGCCATCAGCACGCAAAGACACTCACAAGCCAAACAAGTGTCAAACCTTGGGACAATAACCAATCCACCTTCGGCAAAGCCATCAACAGACTAAAACATGCATGATACACATATCAATAACAAAGATCATCAAAGTATGGGTAGACTACACGTCCGGTAAAAACCAACTACTAAGATGTAATCCTCTCTCTAACTCGTATGGCGAATGCCTCATGTAGCATACTATTGACGTGGGTCTTGATCAATCTCACGAGGATGTTTGTCGTAATTCTATTTTGGTCAAATTCCAAGGCATTTCTAGAATACCAAAGGTAGTAAACGGTAGTAGAAAACACATATATCTTGGATATGCTCGTACAACGCTTGCCATGTACAATGTGAATAAGTCAATCGAGTACCTTTGATCTAGTGATGATATCTCCAAGAACCCCTAACTCCACATCAACCTGTCTCCAAACCTCACGTCTATATGTGAAGCCAAATATTAAGTGGTCATGAGACTCACTCTCACTCGTACGTGTCATTATGCAAGGTGTTGATTGCAAGAATCATGACACGGCCTTGAAATAACAAGTCACACAATCGTGCATACAAGCTGCACGATCGTGCTAACTTCAAGCTATTTTTTTAAAGTTTGCACGTCTGTGCTTCATCTTGATATGATCATGTACGAATGTGCTATGTGTATCACAAATAATCACGCAATAAATAAGAGGACAATCATGTGTAGATGAGCATGATCGTGCTTCTCACATCCACATGTATACCATGTGTCACAAAAAATCTCAATGTTGTATTATCCGGTCCAACAATTCTTAAAAATTCTCGCTCCTTACGTAATGAAGATTCTCACATAATCAACACAATATTCCGACCACGCACAATCAACAAGGAATAAGTGATTGGCTGTATATTTCTTCATTCTCGAAGAAGAGGAGCAAATACGTTGTTTGAAAGCCAAGTTATTCAACTAAAATATCAATTTGTTCAACTATATGTCCAATTTAAATATATATATATATATATATATATATATATAATTTGTTAAAAAGATCTATCTTATTACTCCCACCCAAGCCGAAGGTGACTGTTGATCAACTCCGAGCTTGATCAACAGAAACGAAAAAACGTCTAGGACCAAGGGCTTTGGCCACCAACTTTTTATATATTTTTTTTTATGAAAAAGAGTGAAAGCTCCCTGCGCAAAGCGCTTTATTAAACGAACTCAGAATAACAAACGAGTGCAGCGAGGGATGGAGACTCCTCTTAAATCATCCAAAAGTAAAGCCTTAACGCTAGAGGGCGGTTCCAAGAGTTTATGAACCCCAAAGTCATAAGTAAAACCTCACAATTGAGTCCGCAACTCTATTGCCTTCCCTAAACACATGTCCGAACTGATATTCCAGTCACGGGTAAAAAAGCCTTGGCATCGAGATACCAGGCTTGAAATTAAAGCGGGTGAGACGCACTCACCTCTTTCTCTATATGACCCACGACCATAAGAGAATCAAGCTCAACCATGACACGTGGGAAGCCAACTCCCAAGCTAGGTCCACTCCAAAAATTGCTCCCCTTAGTTCCGCAGCCGAAGCCGAAGTTGCCCCCAGAACTTTTTATATTAATCAAGACATATAGTTGTCGTGTTGTATATGTAGAAGAAGAATACCTTAATTAAGTTGGATCTCTAATGACATGTTTTTGCAGGTAAAAAATCTACCTTGACAAGAATAGTACTCCCTGTAGCTGCTGGATCTATTTTACTTGTTTGTGGCATTTCCTTTGGCATATGGTTTTGTTTGTACAAAACTAGAAAGAACACTTCAAACACTAGCCGGATCCCGGTTCATACTCGACCTAGTGGTAAACAAGATTCGAATATAGGGAACATAGAATGCTTTAGCTTAAGGTCGATTGAGGATTCTACAACAAAGTTTTCCATTGATAACAAATTAGGTGAAGGTGGATTTGGTAGCGTCTACAAGGTGATTACTTGGAAACCCTTTTACTTGTGTGTATGTGTGTTTGCAATATGCTTATAAATAAAGTTGGAGAATATGTGATTATTTAGGGTATACTTCCAAATGGCAATTTGGTAGCTATAAAGAGGCTTTCAAGAAACTCAGGCCAAGGGATAAGAGAGTTCAAAACAGAAGTTGCAGTGGTTGCAAAGCTTCAACACCGAAATCTGGTTCGACTTGTAGGGTTTTGTGTTGAGGATGAAGAGAGGATTCTTGTTTATGAGTTCTTGCCTAATCTAAGTCTCGACAAATTCCTCTTTGGTATGAAGCTAAATTCAAAGCGGTTGCATCATTATTGCATGCATGTTATATTGGTTTTATGTAACTTAATGTCAACGATAATTCTCAGATATGGTCAAACAGTAAAAGTAAAAACACACGACAAATTCTCATTTGGAACCATGTGAATTGAAGTGTGACATTCAAGACATATCATCACTTACTTTTTAAACCTATTGACCTTTTCTATACAAGACTAATCATATATGTGTTCATCTACAGATGGTGGGAAATATATTGAGTTGGGTTGGAGAACTCGACACAAAATCATAGAAGGAATAGCATGGGGACTCCGATACCTTCATATCGATTCCTTGCTTACGATTGTACACCGGGATCTTAAATCCAGTAACATCTTGCTTGACCGGGACATGAACCCTAAAATTGCTGATTTTGGAATGGCAAAACTAGTGCGGATCGACGAAACCACTGGAAATACTTCTAGAATTGTTGGCACTTAGTAAGCTTCATTACTAACTTTAAACTTTAAATTTGTCTTTCTCGCTTGTTGTGTGTTTTACCGTTGGTATGACTTAGGATTTATTCGAAAGTCAATACTTTACAGTATAGATGATTAAATGTTTTCGCATCAATAATAAATTAAGTTATAACGGACCTAATATATAAAGTTGATGAACGTACTACTTCTTCTATTGTCATGGTTTTAGATTTTTTAAAAAAAACTCATTATGATTTTATTTATGTGTTAGACTTGAACATGCGATGAAACCTCGCGTGATCTGATCCGTTAGAATTTTAGGTAGTGCAATTATATTTTGGATTTAAATATAAAGCATGCAATATTGAATGTAAAATGTACAATTAATGATATTATATTGTTTACTGTATTTATTGACTACATTATTTTTATCAGCATCTAAACACCACTTTAGATATATTGTGGTATAAACCATCAAACTTGCTTTAAAACACATGTATCATGCATCTAAATTAACACAGAAAAAAAGAACATATGTTACATTTTAAAGAATTCCAGACAAGACGAATATTTGTTAATATGTATCGAATAAGAAAGTGATTAGTATATTTTTATTTAGGATTATAAATTAAAAAGTAAGATATTTAGCTAGAAATTTATTCTTTTGCTATTAGACATAAATTAGATTTTAATTTTTTTTTCCTGATTCTATTTAATTTAGGATTACTAAATCCAAAAAAGTTCGGGCAATTTTGGTAACTATGTCTTTTTGTGAAATTAGAGTAGTAACTAGGCTTTTTAATATTTTAATTAAGTAAATACCCCAACCTTTTGTATTTATTCTCAAACTCTACACACTCTTCTCTCAAGGGATATATTTATTAAACACAAAACTAGAAAAAGCCTAGTAAACCAAATTGTTTCAAAAATTTGATATATCTGGACACTTTATTTTTTTTTTTTTTGGTAGAAATATCTGGACACTTTATAGGATAACTAAAACACTCCTAATAAATACTTTTTCTTCAAGCATATAATCAGCACACCTAAATTGATCTGTTTTATTATTGTATATTTTATAAACACACTGGGGTGTATTCAATTGAGGGGGTGTATTCAATTAAGAGTTTATAGAAATTTTTTAAAGTTTAAAAGTTTAAAAGTTTATGGGTTTGAATATAGATTTTTAAAAGTCCATATAAATCTTTAGGTATTCAATTATGATTTAAAATTTTCCATAAAATTCTTATGATATTTAAAAGTTTGTGGATTTTAAAAGAATCTATTATTTCATTGATTTTGTAGGATTCTTCATTACTTTTATACATACCTAAAATCCATATAAATCTTCTCCCAACACATAAGATTTACACAGAATCTGTATTGACTCTATATAAAATTAAAATATCCCATAGAATTTGCAAATCCTATGATTATTAAGAATCCGTCAAAATCTTTAAAAGTCTGGATTGAATACACCTCCTAAGAGTTTACAAGAATTTTTTGGAGTTTAAAAGTCTATGGGTATTGAATATAGATTTTTAAAAGTCCATATAAATCTTTAGGCATTCAATTAAGATTTAAAATTTTTCATAAAATTCCTACGGTATTTAAAAGTTTGTGGATTTTAAAAGATTCTATTATTTCATTGATTTTGTAAGATTCTTCATTACTTTTATACATACCTAAACTCAGAAATCTTCCCGCAACACATAAGATTTTCACAGAATCTGTGTTGGCTCTATATAGAATTAAAATATCCCACAGAATTTGCAAATTCTATAATTATTAAGAATCAGTCAAAATCTTTAAAAGTCTGGATTCTGTCTTCAAGAATATAATCAGCACTCCTAATATAACTAAATACTCCTAATAAATACTTTTTCTTCAAGAATATAATCAGCACTCCTAATATAACTAAAACACTCCTGATTAGTGTATTACCCGCACTTTATGCGGGCTGAGTTTTAATAGATATTTAATACTTAGAAATTTATATGTAAATTTTTGTAAAATAAAAATCCGAAAAATGAAATTATAATCTGATTTTTAATTCTCTAAGTATTTATCTCTTCTAACTAATTATATTTTTAAATTGATTTGTGAAGATATCCTTGTTGGTAAAAAAAAATCGTGAAAGTTTAAAAACTATTTTTATAAAAATATTAATTTAAAAATTTTACAAAAAATTTAGAAAATATTTTTCAATTGATATTAATATTTAGAAATCACTTTTAAAAATAATTTTTTAGGCTTTGAAAAATCTGGCGTTGCCACGTGACAATAGAGGCTTATGCTTTAATAGATATAAGATAAGATAGTTGATTCTGTCTTTTTTCGCATATTTTTTTTATAAACACACTAATCCCCCGTTTGGTTATAACTCCGGAAACGAAAACAGAATGGAAATGCATCTAGTCCATATGTTTACCTTAATTCATGAATATTTTTGGAATCATTCCTTGTGGTAGCATGTAATCAAATTCTACTACAATTACTTTAAACCACTAGGAATGATTCCATGAAATTTCATGAATAATTGTACACATACGGACTAGATTCGTTTCCATTCCGTTTCCGTTTCCGGACTTGGAACCAAACGGGCATTAAGTTTCGATGATTTTAGTTCATTTATGACTAATCATTTTGTTTTATTGTAGTGGATATATGGCACCAGAATACGCAATGACCGGAAGATTTTCTGTCAAATCGGATATTTACAGCCTTGGAGTTATAATTTTGGAAATTCTGAGTGGCAAAAGTATTAGCCAGTTCTCAAATCCGATCACCGGCGCCGGACTTCTACAGCATGTATGTATATTATATATTATATATTTATATATATACGTGGAATAACGTAAACTAGCCCTATTGCATGCATGCATGCATGCATGAAATTTGGTTGCACGTACGTACGTACGTTCTAACTAAATTTTGATTTTATATGTAGGCATGGGAGGTTTGGAAAGAAAAGGCAATTGAAAGGCTTGTTGATCCAAGTCTACAACATAACTATTCGAAAATCGAAGCCGAAAGATGTCTTCAAATTGGTTTATTATGTGTCCAAGATGATCCAGCAATAAGACCGACGATTCGAGTAGTAGTTGGTATGCTGGAAAACCAGTCCCTCGAACTTCAGTCTCCACCCGTGCCATCGAGCTTCAGCAGCCCTCGTACGAGTATTCCTACCTCGGATACTCAAAGTGTTCAAATCCGACAATCTCGGCAGGTTGAATTTTATGACTCAAGCGATACACACTTTGATAATCTACGCCCTCGTTAGATTATCAAAGTTTAGTTTGTGTGCTTAAATATGATACGGAATTACGGATCGATCAATAAATGTATAACTGCTTTTTACATAAATTGTTGTGAGTTTGTGTGTTTGGACTGAATGTTAGATTGATGTTTTGTGTGCTTGGACTGAATGTTAAATTGATGGTTACATTTGTGTACGTATATTTGAATATATGAAAGCTAGGATGAAACGAGAAGTTCTATTACTGTGAAATAGCATGAACTAGTAGAAATATTATATGGGTCGAGTTATATTCGGACTCGTCTTGAGCTAGGATAAAAAAAAAAAAAAAGCTCGACTCGGATTCGATAGCTTTTATAAACAAACCACATAGGAACACATGCAAAACGAGCGATTTAACCATTTTCATTTCTTAAAATAAATTCCACGGATTTGATCGTTTCCAACCATAATTATTTACATCATTGATTGATAGGTTATGGAGAAGTTAAACTATCAATTAATATTGGTCAAATTAACTAAATAAGTTTTTTTTGAGATTTGTCTCTAGTAAGTAGACACATGATATAAATATGTTTAGAAATGCACCCCTAATCAAACCCCTTACCTTTCAATTTCAATTTAATGAAAGTGGTAAAAATTAAAGAATACACAAACTTAATGGAAATAGAGCAGGACTTATTTGGCCAATTTTTTTCATTATTATTTTATTATATCAATGTCTTATTTCAAGAATTGAATTAGATCATGTTTCAAGAATAAAAATTGGAGAGTCAAAACATCACAAAATCGGAACTAAACCATGTGATTCGGTTTCGGTCCTTGGTTCAAAACTGAAATGGTTTTGTTTGGAACGGAATCTATCAAACACACAAACGTAGGGGCGTGCTAGAGTATTGATCTACATATTTGAGCTTATTCTTTATTTGTTAGTTTACCATTCTGTCATTTTATATTTGTCTACATAAACAATATCTGATCGATGAAATAAACAAACTTTCAGTTTATAAACCTCTTCATAATATCAGAGTATTTTCCTTAATCTACACTACGCCAGATTGCAACTCGGGCGACGAAACAATTTGATCCGTCACCTTAAAAAATTGAGGCGGCGAATCTTCAATTCCGTCACCACAACTAATCAGGCGACGGAGGTTTTTTTACTTCTATCGCCTAAAACCATAAGTGACGGAATATAACCTCGTCACCACAAATTCCGTCACCATAAATTCTGTGTTAGGCGACGGAGGTAATTACTCTGTCACCGTAATGTAATAAGGCGACGAAAATGTTTAATTCCGCAGCCTAAAAAAAATGATTTTTTTTGTTAAAAAGGAAACCCTAAATCTGAGAGTATATGTATCGCCGCTCTCTGCCTCTCTCACAGACTCACGGTATCATATGCCCAATTCTCCCTCTCGAAGACTCGGACCACGCCATCCTTCTTCTCCTCCGTCTCCGTCACAAGTAAGTGGTATGTTGGTGTCGGCGTGTTGCCGCCATACATAACCCTAAACCGATTTCCTACTTCTCTCTTCTCCATATTTTACTGATTTTTTTTCCTTCCACTCTTGCAGAAGACCACAGAATGGACACGAGTGATTGAGTGATGCTCTTCTTTCTTGTTTATTTTGTTTTTTTTACTTCTCTCGCGCTCATAAGGCTACGAACTAGAGTCATAACCTCACAGGTGAATTTCATAAACCCTAAAATTGATTTTCTGCTTATCTCTTCTCCATCTGTTGTTGAAATTTTTTTCCTCCACTCCTACAAATTGTAGAAGACAACGGCCTGGACTGGATCGCTCTTCCCTCTTGTTCATTTTGTTATTCTGCTTCTCTTGCTCAGAAGACCACGCAATGGAGTCACAATCTCACATATTTGGTGTATTTTGTATCATTTTGATATGCAATTTTGGAGTTGCGTATTGTGTTAGCTGAATGTTATTGAAGTTTGAAAATTAGTTTTAGTTTGATGATTTAGTATAGCATATTTTTCTTTTGTTTTCCAGTTTTAGTTTGATGTAATTTGCACCATTTGACAGTGTAGAGTTTACAATGCACATCGGTTTTGTTTGGCATATTAGTAGTTGAGTTTATTGATAGATTTACAATTTATATTATATAGTGTAGATTGGTTCAGTTTGTTTAATTTTAGAGTACATTTTTATTATCCGGGTCCATTTACCTTCTCGAGCGAATATCCGCCAATTTCCGGATCGGATTCATATACCTTATTTTCCATTATTTTTCCCGGATATCCGGGAATGAACACCCCTACTAATCACTCAATTGAGCGAAACATCAAAACTTACACCTAAGTCTATTTCGTCGCCTAACTGTTTAGGTGTCGAAAAATCAATTCGCCTCCTAAATAGAGTCCGTCACCTAAAGATTAGGCAACAAAGCAAGAAAATCGCCGCCTAAACAAAGTCCGTCACCTAATAATTAGGCAACAAAACAAGAAAACCGCCACCTAAAACTATTCCGTCACTCCAGTACTTAGGTGACGAGCCGAGAATGGATTAGATGACGAAGTTTTGTAAATCCGTCGCTTGAATACTCGGGGGACAATTATGTTGCGATGGAAGGCGACATAATGTTCGTCGGAGAATCATTAGGCGACGGAAATGGCCTTGTGGTGACGGCTTTCTTCCCTCGCCCGAGTTGCAATCTGACGTAGTGCTACGCTTCCGCACAAAACAAACCCTAAACCTCATGTGAAACCCTACAGTTGCCGCTCATCCTGAAACCATGACCGACGACAAACAAACACCACCAACCCTTTCTCATACTTCGATCTATTATTTGCTTTCCTCAAATCATCCTACTTTGCAAATATGCTCTACTCAACAATCCCCCATAATTATGGTGATTGGTTTGTTGTTATGACTCATTCTCTAGCCGCAAAACGAAAACTTACCTTCATTAATGACAAAACTTCTGAACTAGATGTCTCGTCGGACGAGTATTCCGATTAAGTTTGTGTTAACTTTATGATTCAAAGTTAGTTTCCCAAATTTTTGAACCATCCTTGCGAAAATTGGTGGACGATTGTGTTAATGCTTATCTTCTTTGAAAAGACCTGAAGGAACGTTTTGATGTTATCAACGACCCTCGCCTACTTCAACTACGTGCAGATCATGCTCGTTGTATTCAAAATATTCAACCAATTGGTGCCTATTTTAGCCACCTTAAGAAGATATGGGATGAGATAGCATCCCAAACATACCAATGTGTGCAAATGTGCTTGCACATGTGGTAACATAACCAAAGCCAAAGAAGAGGAAGAAGTTCATAAATATATTCCTTCTTGGTCTAGATGACACTATTTATGCATCCTTTGGATCCAATGTTGTTGCTCAGGAACCCTTGTTCATACTCAACAAGGTATATTCCCTATCAACTCAAGAAGAAATGTATCAAAACAATAGCTCAAGAATGGACAACCGTCTTAAAGAAGCGGCTTTTTCGACATCTTATCAACGCAATTCTTGTACCCCTCCACCACAAAAGACCAACTCTTTTGCGATCATTGCACAAGACCGGGTTATACCACGAAAATCGGCTTCAAACTTCATGGTTATCCACATTGGTGGATCGCTCGTAACGGTCCATCTCCCACTCCACCGTCCCAACTGCCACCAATTGATGGCCCTCGTTCGTCGACATTGACTCTTCCGCCACCGAGGCAACCCTCTAACGCAGCAGCTGCAACCGTGTCCAAACCAGCAGGGCAGGCCAACTCCGCATCCCCTAGTACCTTAACATCTTAGGACCGTAAAATATTGGCCCTAAAATTGATGATACTCACTAGATCATCATCCTCTCTACCTTGAAGTCCTATCGCTCTCATTCATCACAAGATACCACTTCAAGTATTATTTCACTACCTTACATTCTTGATTCTAAAGCCTCTTTTCATATGACAAGGGATGTCTCCCTATTTTCCTCGCTCACACCAGTAACCACATGCCGGATCAAGCTCTCTAACGTAGTTCTAGTCTCAGCCGCACACGCCAGGAGTTTGCACATCAATGTCTCCCTTCACTTTCCCCGAGTATTATTTGTTTCAAGGCTTGATTGTATCTTCTCTCCTTGAATCAACTAACTACAGATTTAAGTTGTGTTTTTATGATAACTAATAAATTTTGTGTTATATAGGACCATACTTTGAGGATGGTGATTGGAGTGGTGAAGCTTGTGATAGAATCTACTAGCTTCGCTGGATGACAAACACTTCTTTGCCGCTTTCATGATATACCATCGTCGACACCACCACCCTCCACAATCGTCTTTGTCATACCTTCAACACCAAAACCGTCTCCCTTGTGATTTTTGTCTCAAATTACCTAGATCATCTTTTCCTATTAACACTTCTCATGCTTCCTCGATCTTTGTTTGCTTTAGTTCATTTAGATACTTAGGGACCTTACCGCAACCTTTTACCTTCTGGTTGTTCTCACTCTCATTCATCCCAAGATACCACTTCAGGTATTATTTCACTTCTCAGGTTGCCACTTAATACAACTCTAGTGTCAAAACCTTTCGCAACGATAATGCTAAGGAATTTATTTCCCTTTGACCTTTTCTTCAAGGCAAGGATATCCATTTATAAACTTATTGTACCTATACACCACATTAAAATGGGCGGGTAGAATGATAACACCATCACAGCCTTAATTTGCTAGAGCCCTTATGTTCCAAGGGCTATTACCCATTTCATTTTGGGGAGAATGTGTTCTTACGACTTGTTATCTCATCAATCGCACCCTACACCCATCCTTCATCACAAAACTCCATACGAGCACTTCAAGGCTTTTCACCTTGTCTTGACCAATTTATGGTTGCTCCGCGCCGTGGACAATGGGATGCTTCTTGAAGGTCCTTTGTTACCTAAAGTCAGCACCTTCTCAGGGTATTTTCTTATCTCGTTCTAGTGGTTTATGCATTCGTGATTTTTGTGACTCTGATTATGCAGCTTATCCTATCACTAGACGTTCTACCACATGCTACTTCATTTTACTTGGTACTTCACCCATTTCTTGGAAAATCAAGAATCAGACAACCGTCTCCAGATCTTCTGAAGAAGCTGAATATATAGCAATGACAGATACTACATGTGAGCTCATGTAGGCTATGTAGCTTCGCTCTCTCCTTGAGTCACTCAGATTTTTGCAAAAAGCTCTCATGTGCCTTTTGTGATAATCAGTCCACTATTCATATCGTCAACAATTCAATCTTCCATGAGCGTACCAAGCACATTTGAGATTGATTGTCATACCAACAGGGAATAGATCCAGCGAGGCATCATCCAGACACAACATATCCTTGACACTATTCATCTAGCTGAAATAACGACTAAAACTCTTGGCCCTACTAGATTCAACTTCTTGATTTGCAAGCTTGAATTGTTTTTTCTCCACCTCCGGCTTGAGGGGAGAGATAGAGTATTGGGCTAGATACTTGGGTTTGTCCTTTTGTTAATTTACTATTTTATCCCTTTATATTTGTTTATATAAACAATATTTGATCAATGAAATAAACAAGCTATAAGGTCACAAATCTCTTTAGGGTGTTATATGAGCCGAACGAGCCGAACATTGGCATGCTCAAGTTTGACTCGTTTATAAGCGCGCCGAAACTAAATTTTATACGAGTTTTATAATGTGTTCATATTCGGGTCGTTTAGGAAATGAACAAGCTCAAGCCGAGTCCGAGTAGCTTATCTCGTATGACAACCATACACAAAAGGAAATAACCTTGTATCTTCTTTGTTGGGATATAACGTACGTGCACGACGATAAAATTCACAAATGCCCTACGCATTCGGAGCCCATAACCGTTACAGTTACGGGTTATTACGGTTACGGGTTTCCAACCGTTAAAAAAAATCTGAGAACTGACACGGACACGGGTTCCGGATCCGTGTTAATGTCAGTTTTTTATTTTGGGGGTTATAATTCACAAAGAAAACCATCACGGATCCGGAACCCATAACCGTGACGGTTACGGATTGCAAATCCGTAAAAAAATTTGGTTAAAATTCACACAAAAAAAATCATCACAGATCCGGAACTTGTAATCGTCACAGTTACTAATTTGGAATCCGTGTTGCGTTTGTGAATTTCATCGCCGTGCATTTACAACTTCCATTTCTTTCTAAGCGTAAACTTCGATAGCAAATTTTTTACGGATTGAGTCATCTACACTTGTACGTGTTGAAAGTGTATCATCTAACAACAAAACTTAAGCAAGTTGGAGCTTGATGATCGATCATAAATTAACCTTGGATAAAATCTTGACAACAAGTTGTCTTTTGTCACTCTTTGAACTTGTCGCAAATGATTGATTGATCAAAGTGGTACAGCTTTCCAAAGATTACGAGTCTCTTTCTATTTGAAGCTACTTTTACTTAAATGTGACTTTGCCAAAAATAAATTTAAAATAAATCCTATTGTATTTTTAGAATTAATTAGTACAGCTTAAGTGCTTAACACTATCCCTTCCTTGGGGACGCATTTGACACATTCGTCATACATAGTAGACAATTTTTCGCTAGAAGTGGTCTTACCATCGAGATCACACGACAGCGACTTAATGATGGGTTTAACAACAATCCAGCACAAAAAATCGGTAAATTTCTATCTTAAAGATGTCTTCGGGTATATATAATCATATTTTTATAACAAAAATATCAACTTTTGCATTTATTATCTCTTATCAATTGATAAGTTGAATCATAACATAAATTTTAATTAATGTCACAATTATATTTATTAAAAATTGTGATAAAATAGTTTATTATCACAATATTATACATTTTTATCATAAAAATAATTATATATTTATAATCAACGTCATTATAGAATCGTTATTAGTTGTTTGACAATTTCATCCTAACGAATAAAAAAGAAATGTTATTTGACAATTTCATTGACCGGCCGAAGTATACAATAAAAATTAATATGAAACATTCTCATAAATATGATATTGCAAAGAAGTAATCGCAAATCACAATTAAGAATGAATCCAACATTCATCCTTATTGTTGCGTTTGTACTTTTGGTACCAAAACATGTGACCTCACAAATCCCAACGCAACCTACATACTTCTACAAAATATGCGGTGTATCAAACTTCGGTAACTACACCAAGAATAGCACCTACAATGATAACCTCGACCTCGTACTCTCCAACCTCGTATCCAACGCATCCGCCGCCCAATTCTCCAACACCTCGGCGGGTCTCCCCGGGGATACCGTATACGGGGAGTACTATTGCCGAGGTGACATCTCCGTGCATCTCTGCCATGATTGCGTGAAAGCTGCCACTCGGATGGTGTCGGAGGGAGGTGATTGTTTCGGAGTGAAGGGTGGGGTGATTTGGTTCGAGGAATGCACTTTTCATTACGACAACAAGTCAAACGTCGGATTTTGGGATCAAGCTTGGACGCCGTACCCGGCGGAATTGTGGAGTGCCGAGAATGTGTCGGATCCGGATAAGTTCAACCAGGTGGTTCCTACCTTGATTGACGAGCTGATTAAGAAGGCCGCCTACGGAGGTGACCCAAAGGAATTTGCAACAGGCGAGGTGAATATGGATAAATACGCGACGGTTTATTGTATGGTGCAGTGTAGCCCTGATATCACGGGATCATCGTGTGACAGCTGCCTTAGAGCTGGGCTAAGGTCTCTTATCAAATACTTTTTCAATAGCCCTCCTGATTGGGTGCTTCGTTTCTACCCCAAGTGCCAGTTAAGGTACAGTCTTTCACCTTTCTACATCATTTCCGATGCTTCGTCGCCTTCTTCCCGACACTGCCTCCGCCTGCGCCTCCACCTCCACCTTCAGGTGATTAAGTTAGCCATAAACTTTACTAATAACTAGGGTCGTGTAAGCGGTCCAAAATTTTCAAAAGGTCGGACCGGTTTTATACCGATTTGGACCATAATTTTCACGCATGCAGCCTCTCTTTTTTAGGGTTTGTTTTGAATTTTACTTTTTTATATATGTATGGTCCGACATGGTTTATTGTTTTTATTTTTTTTTACGGTTTTGGACCGGGACCGAATCCGGTTCGGGTTATACCCTTACCGTAAAATCCAGTCTAATTCAAAACTGCACATCCCTGCTGATAACTAACGTGAGGGAATAGTATGAGCTCTATCAACGATAAAGTTATACAACAATTTCATTGCGTTTGAACAAAATAGACCAGGAGTCATGTGTGTTTGGCTCAATTTCAACACATAAAACATAGGGAGATTTCGAGCCAAACAGAACCTCCATTTATTTTTGAAATAAAAGTCTTCATTAATATTGAAATGAGCTATTCCATAAAATCATTGATATTTTGATTTTAGTTCTTCCGATGAGGTATGAAAGTAAGCCATCTTGATACCAATTTATGATACTATGAAAAACGAACCAAACGAGCTCTAAACTTCCAACAATCATGCTAATATAAAGTTGAGGTGAATATATCCAGATGAATACCTTAATTAACTTGTGTATCTAATTACAAGTTTTTTGCAGGTAAGAAATCTACCAATTTCTTGACAAGAATAGTAGCCCCTGTAGTTGGTGGATCTATATTACTTGTTTGTGGCATTTCCATATGGTTTTGTTTGTACAAAACTAAAAAGAAGACTCCAAACTCTACTCAGAACCATGTTCAGAATCGACCTAGAGGTAAAAGGAACTTCACTTCTGATTTTATTATAGCAATGAACACTTGTTGATACAAATTTTCTCGATCTTCTTAGATGTTCGTCAAGAAAATTCGGACATAGGGATCATAGAATGCTTTAACTTAAGCTCGATTCAGGATGCAACGACAAAGTTTTCGCCTGATAACAAATTAGGTGAAGGTGGATTTGGTAGCGTCTACAAGGTGATTACTTCGAATGTATCCTTCATGTGTTCATGTATGTTTGCAGTATTGTATTTTGTTTAAAGAAGGACAGTCAGGGGTCTCTGGCGCCTATTTACAGTAATATGTGGTTAATTATTTAGGGTATACTTCCAAATGGAAATTTGGTAGCTATAAAGAGGCTTTCAAGAAACTCAGGTCAAGGGATAAGAGAGTTCAGCACCGAAGTTGCAGTGGTAGCGAAGCTTCAACACCGGAATTTGGTTCGACTCGTAGGGTTTTGTGTTGAAGATGAAGAGAGGATTCTTGTTTACGAGTTCTTGTCTAATCTAAGTCTCGACAAATTCATCTTTGGTATGAAACTTAATTCAAAGCGGTTGTAAGATTATTACATGCATGCATATTGGTTTCTTTTTATTTAATTTTCACGTGTATATATGTATACATGTGTTCATCCATACAGATGCTAACAAGTCTATCGAGTTGGGTTGGAGAAATCGACACAAAATCATAGAAGGAATTGCATGGGGACTCCGATACCTTCATATTGATTCCTTGCTTACAATTGTACACCGAGATCTTAAATCCAGTAACATCTTGCTTGACGAGGAAATGAACCCTAAAATTGCGGATTTTGGAATGGCGAAACTAGTGAAGATTGACGAAACCACGGGAAATACATCTAGAATTGGCGGCACTTAGTAAGTTTGTTATCAACTTTTATATATCTTCCTCGCTTGTGGTGTCTTTTACCGTTTGTTTGTTTCATATATGAATGCGATACATCTCGAAGGATACAAGACATTGTGAAGATATCTTGATAGATATCCTAATTAAATACCCTTTTTATATGGCATTAATCCTATATTTAGATTTTCTCCTAACTCTACTTAGGTTTAGAGTCGAGTGCATATGGTTCCATAGGCTACTAAAACACGCCTCATTGTACTCTTTATCGGGGACATAGTTAGTTTTGAGTGAACCACGTAAATTTATTTGTTTGTTTCTCGTGTTATTAGGTTTACGATGATTTTGCTTTGATTATGATCAAACATTTTGCTTTATTCTAGTGGATATATGGCACCGGAATATGCATTGACGGGAAGATTTTCTACTAAGTCGGATATTTACAGCTTTGGAGTTATAATTTTGGAAATTCTTAGCGGCAAAAGCATCACCCAATTCTATGATCCTATCAAGGGCGTTGGACTTTTACATCATGTATGTATATTATACATATGTGTAAACAACCAATTTTTGTAGCCCTATTGCATGCATGCATGAAATTTACGTACGTACTAACCAAAATTTGATTTTATATGATTCTTGTTGTAGGCATGGGATATTTGGAAAGAACAAGCAATTGAAAGGCTAGTTGATCCAAGTCTACAAGATAATTATTTGAAAATCGAAGTCGAAAGATGTCTTCAAATTGGTTTGCTATGTGTCCAAGATGATCCGGCGGTAAGACCAACGATACGACTAGTAGTAGGTTTGTTGGAAAACCCGTCCCTCGAACTCCCGTCTCCATCCGCACCATCAAGATACCGTAGTCCTCCTACTAGTGTTCCTACCTCGGATACTCAAAGTGTTCAAATCCTACAATCTCAGCGGGTTGAATTTTATGACTCAAGTTTTGATGATCTACACCCTCGTTAACTAGACTATTTTTGAGACTCACTGCTCAGGGACTCAAGCATTACAAGAGAGATAGTGATACGCCCCGGATGACGATGACATCCGCGTTTCCGGCTAGAAGGACCCGACACCATTTTGAAGAACTATTAAATATTTCGGTTATGTAATAGACTTTTTATATTCGGAACTTTTTAATTATCTGACTTAAATTCCGACCTTTTGAATTTTTGGACCTTTCGTTTCGGAACCTTAAATTCCGACTTTAATTTCGGTCATTTAATTTTTGACTCCTTGTATGGTCACATCCACTATATAAGGGGATTCTTGGCTCATTTGTAAATCATATCTAAGTTGAATCCAAGTATTGATAAGGAAAATCATTTTACTTGGTTTAGGCATCACTTCTTCTTCAATCCTCTTAAATTTCTATCTTGGATCTAGTCTTTGATCCAAACCTTTTATACTCGAGGATCCTTTTGGAAGGATCAACTCTATCTACTCCACTTTGTGGATGATTCAATCTAACTAGATCGGATCGACCGTACGCTTCCGCATCCATTTCTAAGCTTCCGCCGCCCAAGTTCTACGTTTGATCCAATTCGAACGATAAAAAAGTAGTTGAAGTTTATCCTCGATCTAGATCGTCCCCTATTTCTATCATTGATATCAGATTTCGGGATCAAGGTCAAGTTTCTTTACAAGTTTTTTTTTTCTTGATCGAAGTACTTCAATGTTCTTGATGTTCTTGAGTTTTCTTGAATGTTCTTCACTTGTTCTTGAGGTGTTCTTCAAGTGTTATTCATCGTTCATCATGATCTATGACGATGATGATTCATCTGATGAGGATGAGGAATGGTTACCTCCTCCATATCCACCAAAGCCCAAACAAACCACCCAGAGGTACCGACAATATTCACACGGCCGACGGAGAGAATATTTTGAGGATGAAGAATGGTTGCCTCCTCCAAATCCACCAAGGCCCAAAGAGACCATCCATGGGTACCAATAATATCCACATGAACGCTAACAACGTGATGCCATCTTCGCCAAAGAAAATGCCGCTCTAAAGCGAGAGATAGAAGTTGTAAGGGCGACACTACTTGTCCTCACGGAGAACGTCCAATGCCAAACGGCTATCAAAAGGTAGCAAAACCATGTCCATGTCTCCCCAGTGCAAACTAACTCTATCCAAGCCCACCAAGGATCCCAAGTGGTGGCCCCACATAAGTGCGAGTTGGTTGACAACCCACTGAATGATGAGGGCAAAGAAGAAGACAAAAATATCATCATTAAAGAGACCAATTTCATTGGTCAATCCTTTACACGGCAAGTTCTTTGAAGATGACAAATACGAATCCATCATTGAGAAAGAAGAAGTCATCAACTACGACAACGGCACGATGGTGTTGATAGACAACAAAATTGAGCCGTCCGATTTGAGGTTTGTTTTTAATATGTCCACTCACTTACCTCCCGGTTTGCCGTTTAATCTTTTCATAATGCCTCCGTCATCCAACGTTGAGACCATTCGGCATAAGAGACAAATTCCACAGTGTCACCACCATGCCGAACTACAAGTTCGAGCCTCCCGATCCGGAGTTTGTCCTCTTTGTGTTCAACAAGCTTGGCGGCCCCACCACCCTTTTGAAAGACTACAAGTCCAAGCCCCCCGACTCCAACAATATGCACCTGATGCCGAATTTCAAGGATCTCGTTTCCAAAGTTACTCCTTTCTTTTCTGACGGTGAAACAAGGATGTTTCACATTCAAGAGAAGAAGAATTATACACACCCCCGGATGGCGATGTCATCCGTATTTCTAGCTAAAAGGGCCCGACATCATTTTGAAGACATTTATCATATTTCGGCTATTTAATAATAGACTTTTTATATTCAAACATTAATTCCAGAACTTAATTCCTGACTTAAATTCCGACCTTTCATATTTTAGACTTTTCATTTTTGGAACTTAATTCCGACTTTAATTTCTGTCATTTAATTTCCGACTCTTTATATGGCCACATTCGCTATATAAGGGGATGTTAGCTCATGGGTAGATCATGTCTAAGTTGAATCCAAATATTGAGAAGGAAAATCCTCTTACTTGGTTTGGGCATCACCTCTTCTTCCACCCTCTTAAAGTTCAATCTTGGATCTAGTATTTGATCCAAACCTTCATACTCGAGGAACCCTTTGAAGGATCAACTCTATCTACTCCACTTCGTGGATAATTCGATCTAACTAGATTAGATCGATCGTACGTTTCCGCATCAATTTCTAAGTTTCTGCTATCCACGTTCTACAGTTTGATCCAACTCAAATGATCAAGAAGATGTAGTTGAAGTTTCTCCTCAATCTAGATCGCCCATATTTCAACCATTCGTATCAAAGGAGAAACTTCAACTACTTCTTCTTGATCGTTTGAATTGGATCAAACGTAGAATTTGGGCGGCGGAAGCTTAGAAATGGATACGGAAGCGTACGATCGATCCGATCTAGTTAGATTGAATCATCCACGAAGTGGAGTAGATAGAGTCGATCCTCCAAATGGATCCTCGAGTATGAAATGTTTGGATCAAAGACTAGATCCAAGATAGAAATTTAGGAGGATTGAAGAAGAAGTGATGCCTAAACCAAGTAAAAGAATTTTTATTAACAATACTTGGATTCAACTTAGACATGCTTTACAAATGAGTCAAACATCCCCTTATATAGTGGATGTGGTCATACAAAGAATCGGAAATTAAATGACAGAAATTAAAGTCGGAATTTAGGTTCCGAAACAAAAGATCTAAAAATAAGAAAGGTCGGAATTTAAGTCACGGAATTAAGTTCCGGAATTAAAGTTCCGAATATAAATAGTCTATTACATAGCCGAATTATTCAATAGTTCTTCAAAATGGTGTCGGGTCCTTCTAGCTGGAAACACGGATGACATCGCCATTCGGGGCCGTATCATCATCCCCACTTCCTCCTTACGTCCCTGACCTTTGGCGTTGGCTCAACTCCCAAACCAAATCCAACGGAAACTTCATCAACAATGTTCGTGTGTCAAGCATCACTAGCCACTTTCATCTACTTCACTTGAAAAGGTCGGAATGACCTCATCTTCAATAACTCCTCAACAATCGCCATCAATTGTGCAAACAACATCATCCTCATGACCAAAAACTTCTCCTCCCACCATTGGAAAGATCGATCCCGAAATACCCTTTTCTGGGTCAAGATACTCGGAACTCACCTTCACTAATCCTACTCTTCCCTCTTCTCCTACCTGATACGCCCCCGGATGGCGATGTTATTCATATTTCCAGCTAGAAGGACCCAACACCATTTTGAAGAACTATTAAATATGATGCGGGGATAAGCCGCAGTTCCCGATCTAGATTGAAAGTCCTTAACTGGGATAAAAATCGGGTTGTTCTATAGGCTAAATCGGCCGATATTCTCCAAGAACAGGGCAATTTTTCAATAAACTCAAAACACGGAATAGTGAATGATATGGAAAGAAAAGAAGATGATTATGGAATGATAAATGAAAGATATAGGAAGATGTGAACCAAGATAGTTCCGCAAAAGAACCTTGATCAATGATGTGTCAAAACCCTTAAACGAGAAAATTATCTTAACCCACACTTTTTAAACCTTACACAAGACTTCTAATTAAGACAATCACAAGGAGAGATTATGATTGACCATGAGCACCAACCTTCAACAAGATTAACACACACAAGCACAATCTAGCAAGAACGTCACAACGATTCAACTAAAACTCTCCTTTGATTGACTAGTAATGAATAAAATACAAACTCCGTAAGTGAAACTGTAAGTTCAAACAAATCTGTAGAAATATATAAAATCTAATCAACTAAACAATCTCCCCCACTAAGGTTATTTATAAGGGAGACTAATCCTACTAAAACTAGGAAAATATATTTAAAGATAATCTTGCAAAGATATCTTTCAAATATATAAAACTATAAAATCTAAAAGATATAATCTATAAAACATATTCTTTAAAAAAATAATCTAGAAATTCAAAAGATATAAATATAAAATCTAAAAAGATATGATCTATAAAATATATCTTTTAAAAGATAATTTAGAAAAGATATCTTTAAAAGATATAAAATATAAAATCTAAAAAGATAGAATCTAAATAATCTCTTAAGATAGTATGAAAGATTTAAGGAATTATAACAAGATATAATTGTCAAAAGATAGAAGATCATGGCCGGATCTTTTGCAACTCGTTCCAATGAAGGAAATCGGATCATGAAATCGATTGAATTTTCCTACAGGAAAATCGGTCGATTTTTCTGACAAATCGGTTGATTTTCTTCATCTGCCATGCAATCTTCCATTCCATCGATTCATCCCATGTTTGCAAATTGTAAGCACTCCTTCCTTGAGTTTCTCTCGCTTCTAAATTGGTGAATGATTCATGTAGCGTAGTCGTAGATGCTAAGGATGGTCTCACATCAAAATATTTCGGCTATGTAATAAAATATTTATATTCGGAACTTAATTTTGTGACTTAAATTCCGACCTATCTTATTTTTAGATCTTTTGTTTCGGAACCTTAAATTCCGACTTTAATTTCCGACTCTTTGTATGACCACATCCACTATATAAGGGGATGCTTGGCTCATTTGTAAAGCATGTCTAAGTTGAATCCAAGTATTGTTAAGGAAAATTCTTTTACTTGGTTTAGGCATCACTTCTTCTTCAATCCTCTTAAAGTTCTATCTTGGATCTAGTCTTTGATTCAAGTCTTTCATACTCGAAGATCCTTTTGGAAGGATTAACTCTATTTACTCCACTTCGTGGATGATTCAATCTAACTAGATCGGATCGACCGTACACTTCCGCATCCATTTCTAAGCTTCCGCCGCCCAAGTTCTATGTTTGATCCAATTCAAACGATCAAGAAGAATTAGTTGAAGTTTCTCCTTGAAGATATTCAGTGTTCTTTAAGTGTTCTTCGAAGTTCTTCATAGTTCTTCAAGTGTTCTTCATCGTTCATCATTATCTATGATGATGAAGATTCCTTTGATGAGGATGGGGAATGGTTGCCTCCTCCATATCCACTAAAGTCGAAACAATCCACAAGGGTGTATCGACGGTATTTACACGGCCGACGAAAACATTGTTTTGAGGATGAATAGTGGTTGCCTCCTCCGAATCCACCAAGGCCCAAATAGACCAGCCATGGGTATCGATGGTATCCACATGACATGAACGACAACAATGTGATGCCGTCTTAGCCAAAGAAAATGCCGCTCTAAAGCATGAGATAAAAGTTATAAGGGCGGAAATATTTTCCCACATGACGTCCGCTTAACTAAAAGAATCTCAAGCGGTGTCACAACCAAAGTGTGAGTTGATGGTCAAACCATTGTGTGACGAAGTCAAGGACGAGGGCAATATCATCAATAAAGATTGCACCCCGGTACTCCTAATTGATGTTCTCAACCCGGTGTATGATGAGTCCTTTGAAGAGGACAGAGAAGAAACCATCAACGCCGACAATGACACCATTATGTTATGGGACTACAAATTCGAGCTGGTTGAGCCGAGGTTTGACTTTGTAATATCTAATAACTTATTTACCGTCTTACCCTTCGTCTTTTCGGTATACCCCGACGTACAATGTCACAAGCTTAGACGGAATGGTAGACAAATTCACAGTCGAGACCATCCACATGTACTACAAGTTTGAGCCGCCCGATCTAGAGTTTTTCCTTGTTATGTCGGACGGCTTGTCACCCACCCAAGGCTTGGTGCACAATTTTAAAGAGTATCGGTGCCATTAACTAAAATCAATTCAATATCAGTGCTCTTTCCGGCACCTTGTCGGCAAAGTCAACAAGCTTGACGACCCCACCACCTTTTTAAAAAACTACAAGTCCAAACCGCGCGACTCCGACAATTTGCATCCGGTGTTGAATTTTAAGGGTCTCGTTCCCAAAGTTACTCCTTTCTTTTTTTACCATGCAAACGAGAAAGTTTCACATTCAAGAGGAGGAGCATGTTACGCCCCGGATGGCGATGTCATCCGTGTTTCCAGCTAAAAAGACCCAGCAAGCGGAGCATGCCCATTTTGAAGACATATTAAATATTTCGGTTATTTAATAATAGACTTTTTATATCCAAACATTAATTTTGTAACTTAATTTCGTGACTTAAATTCCGACCTTTCATATTTTTAGGCTTTTCATTTTCGGGACTTTAATTCCGACTTTAATTTTCGTCATTTAATTTCTAACTTTTTGTATGGCCACATCCAATATATTAGGGGATGATTGACTCATTTGTAAGACATGTTTAAGTTGAATCCAAGTATTGTGAAGGAAAATCCTTTTACTTGGTTTGGGCATCACCTCCTCTCCCACTCTTTTAATGTTTTATCTTGGATCTAATATTTGATCCAAGCCTTTCATACTCGAGGATTCTTTTCAAGGATCAAGTCTATCTACTCCACTTCGTGGATGGTTCGATCTACCTAAAGCGGATCAACCGAACGCTTCCGCATCCATTTCTAAACTTCAGCCGCTCAAGTTCTACAGTTTGATCCAATTCCAACGATCAGAAAAAAGTAGTTGAAGTTTCTCCTCGATTTAGATAGGATCGATCGTACACTTATGCATCCATTTCTAAGCTTCTGCCGCCCAAGTACTACATTTGATCCAATTCAAACGATCAAGAAGAAGTAGTTGAAGTTTCTCATTGATCTAGATCACCCCTATTTCTATTAGAAGACGGGTCCACTTTGAGATGATGTCCAAGACAAGAGATGTATATGAGCAATTGGTCCAGAGGCGGTGCCCATCTTCAAGATATCTTAGGCAGAGTTTACAAGTGTTGTTGGGTATGAGGAGCCAATTGTGGAGTTTTGTGAGGGTAGGTAATTTTTTGAGACCAGCAAGCCAGGTGATGAAGCTGCTTTTGGGGGCATTGAGTCCATTCTAGATGGAGAAGCACCAAGGAGTGGTGTTGCACTGCAATCGAAAAAGGTTATAGGTTTTGGTCTGAGAGAAGTAGCCATTGGGTTTGGAGATAATGCTAAGGTTGATGGTTGTAGGCAAGTAAGAAAGTAATTCATCTCGGATCTTGAGGATCGTATCCCAATTGTCGCTAGCAAAAGTTTTCGGTGGGCATTCCAGATGTTGAAGTTTTTAAGCATGTTGCTAGTGATCCAAGAGTACCAAAGATTAGAGTTGTTGGAGACCATGTCGAATGAAATGCGGAATAGGCAGATAAATAGTTTAACCAATACTCTAGAAGGGGGGGATGAATAGAGTATGGAAACTTTTCGCAATCTCATGATAGGTAAGACCTTATCGAAAAGGATAAGACCTTATCAACGGAGATAAAATCTTATAAGTAAATATAAGACCTTACTCGTTTCTCTGAGATTGATTTTAAATGTAAAGGTTTAGACAAACCAGGAATGTTAAGAGCAAGACGAGATAAGCAGTAAAGGACACACGATATGTTAACGAGGTTCGGTCACCAACACGACCTAGTCCCCGCCTAGGATTGATTCAACCCTAGGATTCCAAGTAGCTTTATTTTCCTTCTTCTTGATGAGTTCCATATACAATCTTCAGATTACCTTCCCTCTTCTAAACTCAGAAGTCTTACACTTCCTATCTAGCAACTCACACACTCAAAAAGAAAAACTAAAGTACTCCAAATACAACAATAGTATCCAACGTGCCTAGAAGTAATAACGGTTTGTATGATCCTAGTTGAATTGTACTATCAGCTCGAATAAGGTCTCACACTCTTAGAGAAGTAGAACGACGAAGCTTCGAATGTGAGAACAACACTTTGTGAGAAGAAATAGATAAGTCGATTTGTCACTTGTGTTTCCGTCGTAGGTAATGAACGTGTGTTTTGTGTCTTCTTCCTTGTCTCTTTAAATAGGCAAGCGTATCATCAATTTTGATCGTTGAAGAAGATCTTGTCTACGTGATCCTTGGAGATCTTGGTTGTTGAGATTTGATCCAATCTTATTTGTTGAGATTTGTTTGTTGAGATGTGAAGTCAAGCACGGTTGTTGAGATTTAGGAAATCTTCCAATTTTATCTCAAGAAGATTTAATTAAAACAAATCAAAGATTTGTTAAAATCGAATCCCTTAAAGAACTCAACAAGAAGGAAATAAAGCCGTTTGGATATAGGTCACTCAAGTGTAGTTTTTGTCCAATTTTGGTAAGGTCTTACCAGATCATGTAAGGCCTTACTGAAACCTGGAAACCAAGGTTTTCTGTAATATGGTAAGGCCTTATCAGACACTGTAATATCTTTACCAAAACTTGTAAGGTCTTACAAAAACATGGAAACTAAGGTTTTGGCTTTCATCAACCATAAGTAATGTCTTATTATAAAGGTGGAGTTAACAATCTCACCCTTGATGAAAGACAAAACTTATGATCTATTTTCCTGCAGTTGAACAAACAGTTGAACAAACAATATAACAGAAGCACATGTAGGATCAAAATTTTTTTAAAAAAAGAAAAATCAAATCAAGTTTTTCAAAGCAGAAACAACCAAACCAAAACAACCAAGGTTTTTCAAAATATTCAAAAGACAGAAATATTCTCCCCCTTTTTGTCTTTCAGCAAGAAATTTTTAAAATTTGAAAAGATCAATCTTCATCATCAGAGACTTCAACAACTTCATCAGACCATTGCCCATATGCAGAAGAAGGACCATCTCTTGGTTTGCGAAATCGATTATGCACATTTTCCCTCCATCTATCCTGTGCATCACTAATTGTGTTACATGCCATCATTTTTGCTAAATGTTTTTCCTGTTCATTTCGGTATTTCTTGACCAATCCATATTCTTCTACTGTCAAGATTGATGGCTTAGGAACTATGGGTCGAAGAATGCATCGTTTTAACACCTTGCGTTCACAGTTAATCACAACATTCTGACACACTTCTTGAATGTGTTCCACAGCATAATCATCCAAAGGCATGATTGAAGAAGTTGCCTTGTAAGATAGAGATGTCAAAAAGAGTAACTGATTTAGCTTCTCATTTACCATTAACAGCTTCTCATGTGTGTCATCTTGTCTATCCACAATGTCAGCACGAGTAGTATTCAGATCCTTCCTCAAAGCATCCACCTCTGCCTCCAAATCCTGAATTCTCTGTTCGGAAGAAGGCTGAGCAGTTTGTTGATGTTTCTTCATAATTCATTCCCCAGATAAAGTTTTCTCAATCCCAAGTCGTCCCCAACATTCCTCATCAATTTGTCCTTTATGAAAAATCCTATCCTCATCTGTAGTATCAACTTCAAAGAACTCGAAGATCTTTGGAAATAGATTGGCATAAGGAAGAGGGGCTGTCAAAGGAGTGTTTACAGTGTGCAATATGTAGGATAAGATGAGGTTAGGAACATCAATAACATGTCCAGTAAGAATTAAATCCAGAATCTCCAAAAGATTATCAGTGATCAACTCTCTAGAATGCTTTCGTGGAAGAATGCACCTAGCAAGCAAAGTGAAAACAATCTTGGCCTCTAAAGTTAAGACATTATGGGTTTGTTTTTGCTTTGGCTTTGAAGAAGTAGCCACTGAAGGGATTTGTTTCTCAAAAAATGTTTTCTGGGCATGGGCAAGACACACGCTTTTAGGAGGATGGGATTTGGTATCGGTTTCCTCAGGAATCCCTAAGATGATCGCCAAGGAAGAAGCAGAGAGGGTGATTTTTTGCCCTTTTATCTAGGAATGTAGAGTCAAAATCCCCTTTTCTCGGTGAGCAGAAAGGTTAACAAAAAATAGTCGGGTAAGACGTGGGAATGCAGAATTACCCAGATTAAACAAACTCCAAACATTTGAACATTTCAGCAGATTAACACAAGACATATCCATAGACTCAAGAAAGCTCACATCAACAATTTCACAGAAACTCAAGGGACGATTGGCAAATCCATCTTTCCACATCCCAACTTTGGTATAGTTTAAGAACCAAGAAAATGGTGCTTCATTACTAACCTCAAACCCTGAAGGCGGTGATTGAAGACGATGTTGTTGTCTATCCTTAGTGGCTGGGGGATAAATTGCTTTAGAAATCTGCTGAGAAGGAGAGGGTGTGGATCTTGAAGAATCAGAATCTGGATTGTATTCTTCTAGAATAGCTTTGCCCTTTCTAGCGGATGATCGCTGCTTCTTGGGTGCTGGAGCAGTGGACTGAGTTGAATATCGCTTGGGAGCCATTGCAATTTAGGGTTTGAAGGTGAGAGACGAGAAGGTAGTCGGAGGATTTATGAAGCGCAGAAAGAAAATCATGAAACGAGATCTTTGAAGATTTGATATGAGAGAGAGAGAGAGAGAGTGAAAATCTTTTAAAAATCTTTGTAAAATTTTAAGAAATTTTAAAAAGATCAAAAATAAAACATAAAGATTTCCATAAATAAAATCTATTAGTTAGTTATCTAAAAAGATAATAACTAAAAGATTTGATCCAAATTAATCTTATCAAAAAAAATAAAATCAAGAACATACTATTATTTAGTAAGGCCTTGAAATGTATTTTAAGGTCTTAATGTAGGGAATAAGATCAATATTGTAAAACAATAATTGCTCCCCCTACATTTGTGCCTCCTATTAAGCATACCGAGTTCTAACCTTATGAAGTTAAATCTCTCTTCGGTTAAAGGTTTTGTAAAGATATCGGCTAGTTGTAGATCAGTAGAAATGAATGTCAAAGACACATCACCTTTTTCTACATGATCACGTATAAAATGGTGTCTCACATCTATATGTTTCGTTCTTGAATGTTGTACAGGATTTTTGGAAATAGAAATAGCACTAGTATTGTCACATTTTATTGGTATATCCTTAAAGTTGAATCCAAGATCTTGGAGTTGTTGCGCAATCCATAAGATTTGCGAACAACAAGCTCCAGCAGCAATATATTCAGCTTCGGCTGTTGAGAGAGCCACTGAATTTTGCTTCTTGGAATGTCAACTTATTAAAGATGTACCAAGAAATTGACAACACCCTGAAGTGCTTTTTCTATCCACTTTATATCCTGCAAAATCAGCATCGGAATATCCGACAAGACCGAAACTACTTTGTGTGGGATACCATAGACCTATATCTTTTGTACCATTAAGATATCTTAATATCCTCTTTACCGCAATGAGATGTGATTCCTTTGGGTTAGCTTGAAATCTAGCACACATGCAAACGCTAAACATAATGTCAGGTCTACTAGCAGTAAGATATAGTAAAGTTCCAATCATACCTCGATATTCTTTTTGATTTACTTGTTTAGCGGTAAGGTCTTGATCCAGAGAGAGAGTAGAGCTCATTGGTGTTTTGGCTATTTTGGATTCATTCATCTTAAACTTCTTCAGAATGTCTCTTGTGTACTTTCCTTGATTAAGGAAAATACCCTTTTTACTTTGATGTACTTGTAGTCCAAGAAAGAAGTTTAATTCTCCCATCATACTCATCTCGAATTCCTTGCACATGATGTCAGAAAATTCCTTGCAAAGGGATTCATTAGTTGCTCCAAACAAGATATCATCCACATAAATTTGAACAACTACAATATTCTTTCCATGAGTTTTAATGAATAAAGTTTTATTAATCAACCCTCTCTTGAAGTTATTTTCTAGAAGATATTTTGAAAGTCGCTCGTACCAAGCTCTTGGGGCTTGCTTTAAGCCGTAAAGAGCTTTGTCAAGCTTGAAAACATGATCTGGAAATTCAATACTTTCAAAACCGCGAGGTTGAGCAACATAAACTTCTTCATCTAAATAACCATTCAAAAAGGCGCATTTTACGTCCATTTGAAAAAGTTTAATACTCATGTAAGATGTAAAAGCAAGAAGTATGCGAATGACTTCAAGCCTAGCTACGGGAGCAAAAGTCTCCTCGTAGTCAATACCTTCCTCCTGATTGTAACCTTGAGCTACAAGACGAGCTTTATTCCGAATGACATTACCACTTTCATCCAGTTTGTTTCGAAAGACCCATCTTATCCCGATAACTGATTTACCTTTGGGTCTTGCTATAAGTGTCCACACTTTGTTTCGTTCGAACTCGTTTAGCTCATCTTGCATAGCGATAATCCAGGCAGGTTCTTGAAGAGCTTCGGTATACTTCTTAGGTTCTACAAGAGATACAAAAGCATGAAAGGCGCATAGGTCTTTTAATTTAGAACGAGCTTGTATTCCAGATGAGGGATCAGAAATGATATCCTGAGTTGAATGGGATGATGCATGTTTGAATTTTCTCCGGACATTTCTCTGATTATAAGTATCAGGTTCGGAACTAATAGGAAGTGGAGAAGACGGTTCTTGTTGCTCAGGAGGTGATGTATCTTCAGGACTGGTTTCATTTGTAAGACCTTGAGAAGGTATGTCAAGGTCTTGAGATACGTCTGTAAGGTCTTGAAATGGCTCCTGCATATTTTTGACGTTCTTATCAACTTCTTCTTCCTCTTCCTCATGTTTATTTAGGTCGAGATCTGCAAAACCCTCACTCAAGGTACCATTATCATTTTCATCAAACAAAACATGGATACTTTCTTCGACTACTTTGGTACGTTTATTGTATACTCGATAAGCCTTGCTTTGAGTCGAGTATCCGAAAAATATACCTTCGTCGCTACGTGCATCAAATTTTCCAAGATTATCCTTTCCATTATTTTGTACGTAACACGTGCATCCAAATGGTTTAAAGTAAGATATGCTTGGTTTTCTTCCTTTAAAAAGCTCATAAGGAGTTTTCTTTAACATTGATCGAATCAAACATCTATTGAGAATATAATTCGCTGTATTAACAACTTCTGCCCAGTATGACTTAGGCAGATTGTTCTCTAATAGCATTGTCCTAGACATTTCCTCTAGGGTACGGTTCTTGCGTTCCACAACCCCGTTTTGTTGAGGTGTTCTAGGAGCAAAGAAATTATGAGAAATTCCATATTTCTCACAAAATGCATCAAAGTCTGATTTGTAATATCCGGAATTTTTATTCCGCTTAATTCCATAGCAAACCGGTTTCCGATATGTTGATCTTTCGTCATTCTACACCATCTCAAGTTTCTATCATTTTATGTAACTTCACTTCACATAAAATGATAGAATTTTATATCAAACCCTAGATTTATTCCACTTCTAGTTCATGGCTTTCGACAAGAACATGACAAGACCATGACAACGTCACCGACGAGTTTTGACAAGAACATAACGTGACTATAACAAGAATTGACGAGACCAAGACGAGATCGTGACAAGCGTTTGACAAGGCCAAGCATGAGCTTGACAAAGCAATGACAAGTTTTGACAACCTCAGCCCACCCTTCTTTTTACCTTGCTTCAGCCCAAACCTTTGTCTTGTTTGAAGCCCGTCTACTTACCTTGATGCATGCTCCATTAGCCCAGCCGGGAGTTGGTCCAACAGTCCGATAGCCCAGGAAGACAGCAAGCACCAGCCCAGCTGTGTAGGGAGTTGCCCACGTAATGAAACGCTGAAATGGAGAGGAGCCGAATCTGCAGCTGTAACCGCCCCTAAGATCACGCAGCACACAACCCTCCTTGCCTTGTGTAGCCACAGCCGTGTTTCCATCCAGATTCATGCGAGATCTCTCCCCTTTCCCTTCTGCGTTGACGTACAGAGCCTCAGCAGATGACTTCATCGAAAGATCCCTCACACAGATCAAGCAGGCGGTCGCCTTATGCATCTCACACAAAGCACGCCTGTCGCCGCCTTCTGCAGCTCGCCCAGCAAGCCCCTCCCTTGTTCTCTCGCAGCAGACGAAGGACGCACCACCAAGCAACAGGATGGCAAGCCTTCTGCACCCAACGCCGCCTGAACAGGTGAGCCTTTGCTTCTCCCTCTTCTCCTATCTGCTTCATGCCTTCCAACGAATACCAACCTCCCTTGATATAGACAGTAGGACTGAGGCAATCTGGTGCCACCATACGAGCCACACACAAGCACCTGTATACCCCAAACAGCAACGAGGCAGCCTCACCACACCTGGTCTCGCCTCTCTTTTGTCCAAGAACTGAAATCGGGAGTAGAGATCGACTCAAAGCCATGATCCATCTCGACTGGGCAGAGGGGCGCTTCTGTGTCTTTCCCTTGTGCACTGGAGTGTGACTGAACAGACTAGTCGGGCCTCCGGCATTACACCACACAGATCAGAAAAGGGAAAACGAGACGGTCAAGGCTGAATCAAGGGAGGTCGAGTCCGATCTGGTTCAGGAAAAAGGAAGAGGGAGACGTGAGACAAGTAATGGACTCAGTTAAGGTCTGTCTTGCTACATAAAATCACATATGCAGTATAGTGTAAGAAGTCTCGAGATTATCACTCACCAGTTTCGAACTTGTGACTTGTAGAGTAGTTTTTGTGTGGTTTATGTGAGCAGCAGGAATCGAAGGTGGGACCTAAGGCTTTCTTTTTTTCAGAAGTTAGGGTTTAAACTGTTGACTTTAAGCCCATAGCTACATCACTTAGATCGAACATCCACCGTTCAATTTTTGATATGTTAAAGGTGGATATAGGTAGTATATCATATTAAAATTTGGGAACGATTCAACGGTCGGATTTGAAGTTATTAAGCCTCAAAGTATGGTGGTTACACAATTTTAGAAAGAACTTAGGGGGGTGTATTCAATCAAGATTTTATAGGAATTTTTTGGAATTTAAAAGTCTATAGGTATTCAATATAGATTTTTAAAAGTCCATATAATTCTTTTGGTATTCAATTAGGATTTTAAATTTTCCATAAAATTCCTATGGTATTTAAAAGTTTCTTGATTTAAAAAAAATTCATTATTTCATTGATTCTGTAGGATTTTCTATTACTTATATAAATACCTAAACCCTATAGAAGTCTTCTCCCAACACGTAAGATTTTCACGTCAAACTACAATACTGAAAAACCCTAACGGCCAAATCAGCGTTTTTGAGCGTTTTCGAGTGCTTGGTTCGGTGCATCATCGGAGGTTAGTTCTTTCTCGTATTTTCGGTCATGTTGATTGTTTTGGTGCTCGTTTTTTCCATTTTCCCATCATGTACAATGTCGAATTGCTTGTTCTGTTGGTTGTTTATTGATTTGCTCTTCAACACTTTACTTTTCACTAATGGTGAAATACGGCGGACAAAAAGTTTTGAAAACAAGTTGTAAAGCTAAAACCCTGTAGAAGTCTATTCCTTTTTTTGCGCTTTTCGCTCTTTTTCGCGCTAGCTTCCGATTTCACAATATCTAGCTCCGGCGGAACGCGGACCGGCGGAACGCGCTTCCGATTTGAAAACAAGTTGTAAAGCAAACCATGGCTGCAGAGTAGAATTAAAAACAGGAAGAAGGTTGTAGAACAATTAAAAATTAGATGCAGTTAATTGAATTATGTAGAAGATTAGATGAAAATTAGATGCAGTTAATTGAATTAAAAACAAGAAGGAGAAGATCAGCAATCATTAGATGTAGTTAATTGAATTATGTAGAAGATCAACATCATTAGAGCTTGTTGCTTCGTTCGGCCCATAACTGTTGCACATATATGTTGGGAAGCTTCTTGGTTCTTGTAGACTTGTGGTCTTTTAATCCTTTTTAATCAATTATGTACAGACAATTTATTAGGAGTGGAAAATATATCAATATGTAGCAAAACTTTATGCCTTTTCATTACTCCAATCACCACTTTAACTATGTTGCGTATTAGTAACCTAATTCTCACCTCAATATAAGTAAAAAGAATGTGAATCCTAAAGTGAACGATGCTACTACGGTTGAAGCCTGTTAGTGTCCCCCTCTATCTAGTTTTTAATTATCTTTCTTCTTAATTGATAGTTATATGTTAGTATATCAACTAATAAAAATTTGCTATATAACTACTACATGGGTGATACTCAACAAGATGATTTTTTTTGATAATTGATAATTGTATGTTATTTTTCTATATGATTTTTTTTAATCATGGATAAGATGTTAATATATCAACTAATTAAAAATTTGCTATATAAACAAGTCATACTACATGGGTGATTCTCAACAAGATGGGAAAAAAAGGGGAGTTTACGAGCAATGGACTAAGGAAGAGAGCAATGCACTATTAGAACTCATGGTTGATGCTGCCTCTCGCGGATGGCGTGACAATAGTGGAATTTTTACGAAGCAAACAATAGAAGAAAGGATACTCCCTGCTCTTAACAGTAAACTTGGTTGCCAAAAAACCTACAACAATTATCAAAGCCGATTGAAGTGGTTCAAAAAATGTTGGACTTCTTATAATACTCTTTTCCGATTCAGCTCTGGTTTTGGATTTGACTCAAACACAAAAAAGTTCACCGCACCAAATGAAGTTTGGGAAGATTACATAAAGGTGAGCTTGGTAAAACCGTATTCCTTAGAACTCATACATATTGATATTTTAATAATAATTACCTTGAATTTTTCTTTCTCTAGGTTCACCCTACCTATTCCAATTTTCGCTATGGATCATTTCCTGATTATGAAGACTTGGAATTAGCTATAGGGAATGGTGTTGCGGTTGGAAAAGGCTCAATTGGGTTA
Source organism: Fagopyrum esculentum (assembly GCA_033239045.1). Lineage (NCBI taxonomy): Eukaryota > Viridiplantae > Streptophyta > Magnoliopsida > Caryophyllales > Polygonaceae > Fagopyrum > Fagopyrum esculentum. The sequence goes on along the minus strand of BSUD01000003.1, from coordinate 150,549,174 downwards.
GGTAGTAATGTTACGGATGCCACGACATTAAACAATGACCCTAGAGGAGATATAAGCATAGAAAATTTGGTGTTTGATGCTGAGATTGAACGGATTGTGTTACCAACTCAAAGTGATCCAACATTAAACTCTTCACCACCTCTAGGATCCCCTGAAGTTTTAGAGGTTCCCAAGAATGGAAGAAATGCAAATAAAAGAGGGAGAACCGAGTATGAAAGAAGTTCTAGCTCAAGTGAAAAGGCCTCTCAAGGTGCCGTTATGGAACAACTTCAAAAACTCACGACCACCTTTGAAGGAGTTTATAGCCTTTTGGAGAAGAGAGATGGTCTCCTAGAAAAGAGAGAGAGAGAGAGAGGATATACAACTTGGGATGCAATCATGGAGATTCCAAATTTAAATGAAGATGCTCGTTTGATGGCGTTTGACTTGCTTAACACCAAAACAAAAAAGGATGGCTTCTTGAAGATGACTCCTATACAACGAGAAACTTGGATACTCCGCAAGATGAAGGAATAACAAGTATTTGTTTGATTGCTTTTGCTATGTTATGTTTGTTTTGTTTTTGATGATTTCTAGAATTATTATAATTATCCATGATGTGAACTATAACATGACATTGAGGTTGCCTTTTGTTTTATTATTATCTCTAGATTCGGTTTTGAATTTTTTATCTTACAATGTAGTGAATTATATATTAACATCTTTACTATTTGTCAATTAATTTTCAACACATGAAATTAGGTTTGGAAATGGTTCTTCTATGGGACGAAGAAATTGTCGAAGAAGAAATTGTTGAAGAAGAAATTGTTGAAGAAGAAATGGATGAAGAAATGGAAGAGGAATTGGAAGAAGAAATATATGAAACAATGAAGTACTTATTGACGATAATTCAAGCTATAATCATCCTATTAAAAGATAGTAGGATTATGATGCATCAACGTATTGAACCATCTCTTAAGCGAAGATCGGTAACCCGACTAGGATATTCTTTTATACAAGATATGTTGAAGGGAGATCCACACAGTTTTCGAGATTTACATAGAATGTATCCTGATGTGTTTCTAAAGTTGTGCGACATCATTAGACAGAGTACTCCTTTGGAAGATACAAGATATATTTGTGTTGAAGAAATGGTGGCTACATTCTTGATTATTGTTGGCCACAATGATCGCTATTGTAATGTCCGTCAAAGATTTGATCGTTCGCACTTTGCTACTAGTATCAACTTCCACAAAACCTTGAAGGCTTTAAACACGATAGCACCACAAATGATGGTCAAGTCCGGAGGTGTCCCCTCTAAAATTAGGGAAAGTACAAGATTCTACCCTTATTTCAAGGTATGATTTGTGTTTATAAGTTTAAATTTGGAGATTGTTTTTTTTTCCATATACCTTACTCAAGTTGTTTGTATTTTATTCTCTTAGGATTGTATTGGTGCTATTGATGGAACCCATATTCCCGCCATGGTAAAGGGTCGAGATGTATGTAGCTACCGTAACCGCCATGGTACTCAATCTCAAAATGTTTTGGCAGCTTGCAACTTCGATTTGGAATTCATATATGTACTTAGCGGATGGGAAGGCTCAGCACACGATTCAAAATTGCTAGCTGATGCATTAACAAGAAGAAATGGACTTGAAGTCCCTCAAGGTAGTTATATAGTATATATAATTTTCAATTTAATATTTTCATTGCGTTCGTCATGGTAATAATAAAATATTATACTTGTAGGAAAATATTTTCTCGTGGATTGTGGATTTCCAAATCGACGGCAATTTTTAGCTCCATTACGCGGTGTACGATATCATTTAAAAGATTTTGGTGGTCAAGGTCGTCATCCGAGAAATGCTAGTGAGCTATTCAATCTCCGTCATGCATCAATGAGGAATGTGATTGAGCGACTATTTGGTATCTTTAAATCGCGGTTTACAATCTTTAAAACCGCACCTCCATTCCGATTTGTGACACAAGCGGAGTTGGTTTTAGCTTGTGCCGGAATACACAATTTTCTTAGAAAAGAGTGTCGTGCAGATGAATTTCCGATTGAGCAAGAAGATGTTCAGCAAGTAGGTGGTCAGCAAGAAGGTGGTCAGCAAGAAGGTGGTCAATCTTCATCAAATCTTCGCATGGAAGATGAAAGTGTTGAATTCCTTTCTCAAACCCAAAGACAACAAAGAGCGGATGCAAATGCTTGGAGAACTACTATTGCCAATGCTATGTGGAATGATAGGCCTGAAAATGATGATGATAATGATGGTGGTGAAAATGAAGAAGATAATAATGACGACCAAGACGATGAGGATCATGAAGAACACATGGAGGTTGATAGTTAAGAGGTTATTGATCATAATGAAACGGATTAGTCTCAAATTATATTAATTTGTCATTTATTCTAAATTTTGTTGTCGTTGACAATCGTTCCTTGTTTTTCTTGAATTTGAATTGAAATTTGTGGCCATATATTAATTTACATATTGATCGATCGTTGGAATTTATGTGCTTGATGATTAAAATGAAAATTTTGGTCATGTATTAATCTGATTAATCTGACAGAATCTGACAGAATCTGGGTTAACTCTATATAGAATTAAAATATCCAACAGAATCAGCAAACTCTATGGATTATTAAAAATCAGTTAAAATCTTTAAAAGTCTTGATTGAATACACCCCCCTTAGTTTTGACCAAGTATAGAGCTTTTGGATTTTTGGAACCATCTTTGGAGATTTATATAGAGAGTTTAGTTGAGAGTTTTAGAGAGATCTTTGGCCTAATGATTTATATGCATATCATAGAAGACTTGGTTAATTTCCTTAGAATTTTTAGTTTTTTATTCGGGACTCGTATCATAGGCTAAAGTTGGACCTTAGCGAATTTTTATGAAAGTCAAGAATGTAGTTAACTCTTCTAAATCTTTAGCAAACTTTCCTTTGAGAGTTTGAGTGTGGTTTTGAGTTCCAAAGAATATTCTTTGAAACTTTGTTATGGAATTTGATAAAGTTTCGGGACCAGGGGTAAAACAGTCATTTATCCGTATAAGGGTATTTTGGTAATTTAACTAATGATAGAGTTAAATATCTTAGAAGTCAGAGACTTCTAATTAAGTGGGATATATTATTGATCCACTTGCCTTTTTTAACAGGCGGTTGAGTTCCTGCGGTTACAAACCGAGTCGAGATAACGAGATTATGTTTGAATTCAGGTAAGTCCTTTGGGCTTACTTAGCTGACTTCTAGAGATGAGTATGAATATTGGTAGTGGTGTGTGAATGAGATGCTTATAGTGATATTTTTAGTAATATTTATATACCGACCTATACCTTGGCCTAAGAGTAACAGGCGGTGGCATTCTACTCAGTTAGCTTGAGGGCGTTGGGGGTTTCTTTAGGGACTAGTCCACACTCGGTTTGTAGTGATGCTACCGACGGAGGTAAGCTAGACCTACACCCAGTTGGATAAGGAACGGAGGCGAGAACTCTTAAGATTCTCGTGCCACAACTGTAAAATGGAATAAGGTGAATCACTTAACTACTAGATAATAACCGGTTTGTGTGCCAGCATGATGATTGTTTATGTTACTTGTTTGTGTTTGTGCTATCCTTATTCTGCTTATATTTGGATTGTTAGCTAACGGTTTATCCGTGTTGTAGATTCGAAGAGATAGACAGTTGCAGAGTGATCCGGAACGGATGGTCAGCCGGGTCCACGTACTCATTAGATGGGGACGGGGGAGTCTCCCATACAGCATGCATGTTATGTATATGTTTATGTTTTGTAAAGCTGTCACATGTGTACATTCATACAATAAAAATATTATGTTTTGAAATTGTTTTAAGTACATTTGTGCCTTGTTGTAAGATTCAAGTAATGTTGTTGTTAAAACAAGGTCGGGACCCATTGTGAGGTCCTAACCAGTAGCACCCCGAGTTCCGAGAATTTGGGGTGTTACATGATTGATCAAATTCTCTACCATGGTCACTTCTAATAGAAACGATTGGTAGGTTTTTCAAAGCTTGTAACTCCTTACAAAGTTTTGAGAAGTATAAAAGTGCTTCCGATTTCATTTTTAGAAAGAAAACCCAAGTAAATCGAGAATAATCATCAACAACAAAAAAAATGTATTGCTTGCCTTTAGGAGATTTGACACGCATAGGTCCACAAAGATCCATGTGGAGAAGTTCAAGAGGTCTAGTAGTACTTACCACTTTCTTCTTTTTGAAAGAACTACGAGTATGTTTACCTCTTGAGCAAGCATTGCATAAATCATCTACCTTGAATTTTAGGTCAGGAAGACCTCTTACAAGATCCTTAGATTGGAGTTTTTTAAGAGAGTGCATGCTGATGTGACCAAGTCGTATGTGCCATAGTCTTGAATCATCTGATAAGACCTTGAGACATTTCAAATTTGTCCCTGCAATTTGGTCAGTATTTACAGCATATATATTATTATCCCTATAAGCTGTTAGCACCAAATTTCCTGTCATCTTATCTCGAACTTTACACTTCCTCTTGTCAAAGCTAACACAATTTCCTTTATCACAAAGCTGAGAAACACTGAGAATGTTATATTTTAAGCCATCCACCAAATAAACATCTTTAATATTATTATTTGAATCAAGACCAATGTTACCGATACTAAGAATGTCACATTTTCCTTTGTCACCAAGAGTTATTGTGCCAGTGGTTTGCTTCTTTAGAGTGTTGAAAAGAGATTCTTTTCCACTCATATGTCTTGAACAACCACTGTCCATTATCCATTTTTGAGTCTTGGTGATATCCTGCAAAACAGAAAATCATCCTTTCCGGCTTGACCAATAGACAGAGTTGGATCCATTATGGGGGTAGACCATGTTAGGTAGCCTAGTCCCTTTAGGAACCCATGTGTGTTTTACCCGTTCATTCAAACGTACAGGAAAGGTATTTCTAATAATGTATGGATCGGTTCTTCTATAAGGACAAGTTTCCTTTATATGACCCTTTTTACAACAAAAGAAACATGTAGGAGATCTCCAATTTCCTTTTGCCTTGACAAAAGTGGTAGTAGGTTTTGCAGGAAAGTTCCTGTTATATCCTATACCACTTCGGTTTAAGGATAATTGTTGTTCTCCAAGCATTTTGTCAAGAGTAGCTTTCGATTTAGTAAATTGCACAAGAGCTATTTGTTGTTCTTGACATTTTTCAGAAAGTTTCACTTTTTCAATCTCTAAGTCAGTATTACATGTCTTAAGAGATGAGAGGTTTGCCTTTAGTTCGAAATTCTCCGATTGTAAGGCCTTAACCTCAGTGTCAAGATCTGATTGTAGGCTGTCAAGATCTTGAACTTTCAGTGAAAGCATTCTTATGCAAGTTTCCTGATCATTTAGCTTCTCTTTTAAAATGTTAATTTCCTTGCTATAAATTTCTTCATTGGAGATCATGTTTTTCAGAACTTTTGATAACACAGCAGTAGGACTGGATATAAGATCTCTTACCATTCCATCCAGATGTTGGTCTTGACTTTTGTCGGTTTTTGCCATAAGGCACAGATTGGCATGATCATCTTCAGAATCTGAATCACTTGAGGAGTCTGAATCGCTCCAAGCTGCTACCATGGCTTTCTTGCCAAATTCCTTTTTCTTGAATTTGTTCTTCTTCTTTTGAGGACATTCTTTAACAAGATGATCTGTTTCACCACATTCATAGCAATTTAGAACACGATTCTTCTTCAAGGAGTTAGAAGACTTACCTCTATATCTAGATGATCCAGCATTTTCTTTGTTTGAAAATTGCTTTTTCATTTTCAATATTCTTGCTTGTCCTCTTGTGATAAGAGCGAAGGGATCTTCATCATCACTTTCAGAATCTTCCAGTGGTTCCTCTTTCTTTGCCTTGAGTGCCAAATTCTTAATGTTTGTTGGCAAATCTCCATCGTTCTCATTGAAGATCAATTCATGGGTGATTAATTTGCCCAGCAAATCATCGAGAGCAAGTGTATTGAGGTTTTCTGCTTCTTCTATAGCAGTTACCTTGGGACCCCATTTTGCTTTAGGCAAACATCTAAGTATCTTTCTGACTTTTTCTTCGTTATTGAAAGTCTTTCCCAGTGAGTCAAGATTATTAATGATCTCCGTAAAACGGGTGAACATAACTTTGACTGATTCATTTGGGATCATTTTAAACAATTCATATTGCCTACGAAGGATACTTATTTTGGTTTCTTTGACCTGGTTGGTTCCTTCATAGGTAACCACTAATTTATCCCATATTTCTTTAGCGGATCTGCATGAAGATATACGATTAAATTCATCAGTACTTAAACCACAATATAATAGATTAATGGCCTTGTAGTTTTTCGCCACGCTCTCTAGATCTTTCTGATTGAATTCAGCTTCTGTCTTGTTTACTGTTGTACTGTCGGGACCTTCCTTGGTAGGAGTGAGAGGTCCGTTCTTGATAATATGCCAAAGCTCCAAATCTTGATCGATGATAAATATCTACATCAAGGATTTCCAGTGCATAAAATTGTTTCCTACAAAAAGAGGTGGTCGAGAAATTGATCTTCCTTGACCAAATCCGCCTTGACCTTCACCTGCCATTAGTTAGCCTCACAGATAATAATATCTAAGAAGACGTGAGTTAGGCTCTGATACCAATTGAAATGCGGAATAGGCAGATAAATAGTTTAACCAATACTCTAGAAGGGGGGATGAATAGAGTATGGAAACTTTTCGCAATCTCATGATAGGTAAGACCTTATCGAAAAGGATAAGACCTTATCAACGGAGATAAAATCTTATAAGTAAATATAAGACCTTACTCGTTTCTCTGAGATTGATTTTAAACGTAAAGGTTTAGAAAAACCAGGAATGTTAATAGCAAGACGAGATAAGCAGTAAATGACACACGATATGTTAACGAGGTTCGGTCACCAACACGACCTAGTCCCCGCCTAGGATTGATTCAACCCTAGGATTCCAAGTAGCTTTATTTTCCTTCTTCTTGATGAGTTCCAGATACAATCTTCAGAAGACCTTCCCTCTTCTAAACTCAGAAGTCTTACACTTCCTATCAGCAACTCACACACTCAAAAAGGAAAACTAAAGTACTCCAGATACAACAATAGTATCCAACGTGCCTAGAAGTAATAACGGTTTGTATGATCCTAGTTGAATTGTACTATCAGCTCGAATAAGGTCTCACACTCTCAGAGAAGTAGAACGACGAAGCTTCGAATGTGAGAACAACACTTTGTGAGAAGAAATAGATAAGTCGATTTGTCACTTGTGTTTCTGTCGTAGGTAATGAACGTGTATTTTGTATCTTCTTCCTTGTCTCTTTAAATAGGCAAGCGTATCATCAATTTTGATCGTTGAAGAAGATCTTGTCTACGTGATCCTTGGAGATCTTGGTTGTTGAGATTTGATCCAATCTTATTTGTTGAGATTTGTTTGTTGAGATGTGAAGTCAAGCACGGTTGTTGAGATTTAGGAAATCTTCCAATTTTATCTCAAGAAGATTTAATTAAAACAAATCAAAGATTTGTTAAAATCGAATCCCTTAAAGAACTCAACAAGAAGGAAATAAAGCCGTTTGGATATACGTCACTCAAGTGTAGTTTTTGTCCAGTTTTGGTAAGGTCTTACCAGATCATGTAAGGCCTTACTGAAACCTGGAAAACCAAAGTTTTCTGTAATATGGTAAGGCCTTACCAGACACTGGAATGTCTTTACCAAAACTTGTAAGGTCTTACAAAAACCTGAAAACCAAAGTTTTGGCTTTCATCAACCATAAGTAATGTCTTATTATCAAGGTGGAGTTAACATCGAAGATAAAGCGAGTAATGCTTGCTTTATTCCAAGCAAGAATCTCTTTGAACCCGAGCCCACCTTCAATCAAAGGCTTGTACACATTTTTCCAGGGCAACTAGGGGTCTATTACTGCACTCTTTACCATACCAAAGGAAAGAGCGGATCATACCTTGAATTCTATCAATGATGGAAGATGGGAGGAGGAACACAGAGCTCCAATAGGATTGCATAGTCGCAAGAATGGAAGAAACTAGTTATTTCCTGTCAATGTAGGAACGGAGTTAAACACTCCAGGACTTGATTCTTTTAGTGATGGAGATGAGAGGTTGATAATTTGCTTAGGTTAAGTTTTTTGCTTCTAACTGAAACAAGTATGCTAATGTATGTATTGATACGATTAAATGTGTTTTTTTTTGTAGACTGGGCGGCTACCGGCTACACTCCTCACTGCACATGCAGTTTCGTACACCTAACGTAACAAACGCCGACGATTCTTGCGTCTGCCAACATTTATTTACATTATTAAGATTTTATGAATAATGTAAATATCTACACATTAAGGTAACTTAAGAAAAGTGAACGAATTAACTGGAAGGTCGGTGGTCAACATCTGCGTGGCCCCACCCAAATTTATTTCCAAAAATCCAACCAACACAGCACATTAAAAATATTATTTTACCAAAATAATCAACTTAAAATCATTACATTCACTGGATAATCTCCAAAGGTTAGATCTTTCGAGATGTTCCGATGTTGAATTCGGACCCACGTGGCTACTTTCGGTAGCTGACACATAAATCAAACAAGAAAAAAATTATAAACTAATCATTTTATCTTGAAAGTAAATTAGCATGTTAATATAATTATATATTTCTTACAAATTTCAGTTCTTGATCGATTTTTTCAAAATATAACCTTTTTACCTCACTCCTACATGAACCTACCTGCCTTGCCCCCCTCAGAGTTGAAGCTTCAACCCATTGATGTCACAAATCTCTCTTTTTTATCTGTCTTGACTAATTCATTCATCTTCTTCTTCAACATCCATCCCTCTGATCAACTCAGATTGAAGAGCCCAACAAAGAAATTAAAAAAATGGGTGTGCAGGAAGAGCAGAAAGTAGACTTTGAAGAAACAAAGGAAGAATCTCCTTCCATAGATGTTCATGAGGACGACAAGTTCTTAGCTCCTGCCCCTCCTCACAGTAACTACTCATCTCTCCTTCAATCTTTCACTTATTCATGTATTATTTCTGAGAATTCCTCTGTTTGGTACTTGTAATAGAAGCTATTGCTGATATACTCACAGCAGATAAATGTTCTGAAGTTTCCTGTGACAGAGGTAGTACTTACTTTATTATCTACTAAACTCTCTTAAATTTCATCTTAGTGAAACTAATTTAGCTTAATTATTTTCAGATACTGTTTTAGCTAGAGTCGAAGAAGAGAAGAAACTGGCTTTGATCAAAGCATGGGAAGACAACGAAAAAGCCAAAGCAGATAACAAGTATGTTCTCTGTCTTTTCCCAAAGCCAGAAAAAATAATCGTTTTGTTATGATAAATTGATTATGATGAATTGAATGAAAACAGAGCATATAAGAAGTTTTCTGCAATTACATCATGGGAGAATTGCAAGAAAGCTATAATTGAAGCTAAACTCAGGAAGAGAGAGGTGAGGATTTTTCCCCTTTTCATATGTTTTTACAAGTGTATATGAATGTGATTAAGAGCAACATGGTATTGCAAGCGCAGGAGAAGCTGGAGAAGATGAAGGCGGAATACGCCGAGAAATTGAAGAACAAAATGGCTGAGATACACAAGGTGGCTGAGGAAAAGAGGGCAACAGTGGAAGCTCGCCGCCGGGAACAGGTGTTTAAGACGGAGGAAGAGGCTTCCAAATATAGAGCCACCGGAACCACGCCCAGCAAGTTCCTCCGGTGCTTCAGCAGCTAATTAACCGCTTCGCCGGAATTTGGATTCAGTGACATTGCTAGAATCTCTCGTGTGGTGCTTGTGTGATTCTTGCTTCTTTGTATTTGTTTTCTAGTTTTGTGTATATATATATAAATCAAAAGTATGTAGTGATGTTTTCTTATCTCCATTTCCATGAATATGTATTGTAATTTCTACACTTTCTGATAGTTTTAGTGGTCGGCCCACAACCCTAAGCAGAGGGCCTGGGCCTCAAAATTCAAGTCTCCGATCCAATGTTGTTTCTTTTACTCTTCGTCTCTACTGATTTAGAGCCACTTAAAATATGACATGTGGCAAATCGGAGGATAAACCCTTGCTCCTTTTCCGACCATTCGCTAGCCGTTGCGGTTCCGAAAACCTCATAATCGGCGTCGATGAGAATGATCGGATGAGGAGTAGCCCACGATAATGGATAAACTCTCCCTCTCCTCTACTGCGTCGTCATCGCCGACCTTCTTTCTCTCTCCCCTCTCCGTAACTAAACTGATATCAACGAGAACACGAACCCTCTCTTTCAATCTTAGAAGGCCCAGAAAATTATCAATTGTCGCTTGCAATGATGAACCCAGAAACAAGCTTACCGAAGCCGATCTCATGGAGTTCAAGTTTGGCCAGATGCTCGGCGAAGACCCCAAGCTCACCATGGCCAAGGTATCTTCCTGATGTTCGAATTCAGTATTTTTGAGGAACCCTTTAGCTCATTTTTGCAAATATTCAATGGAGAATCAGAAACTGCAGTAATTGGTTAGGTTTCTAGTGTTGCCTTGATTGGCATGGGAAGTTAATATTTAAGATAAGATGATTACTTTCATCTCACTATTAAGTATAATTATATGAATCTTGCTAGGCAGTTTGATCGAAGGGATGAGTATAACACAGCTAACACTTATGTTATCTGTGGGCAAGATAAAGTGGCATTCGTTTATGGTACTCAGGAACTGCTGCTCTTCAGATATCACTGTCTAGGATTTTCATAGTCTTTGTTGTTGTTGCAGATGAGCTTGTGTTGACTTGGTATAAAATTAAATGGTTACATAACTATTAAATACTTGATGATGCAGATACTGGGAAGAAAAATAAATCCAGAAGCATCTTATTTAGAAATTGAGAAGAACTTTTACAGAAACAAGGGTAAAATAGTGGAAGTGAAGGAGGTTCCATTTGATGTTCCTAAGAGAAGAGGGTCTCTGGATGCAAAAAATGACTTGAATTTGGTAAAACCTGTACCAAAGCCAGGAATAAAAGTTGGAGGTGTCAATGATTCAAGTTCAGCAGTCCTTTTTGATGCGCCTAAGAGAAGAGAGTCACCAGGTGCAAAGAGTGTTGTAAATATTGTAAGGCCTGTACCAAAACCTGGCATTAAAGTTGGGAGTGTCGATGATTCAAGTTCAAAGGTTCCATTTGACGTGCGAAGACCACTGGATGCTAAGGATGACTTGAGTTTGTTAAGGCCTGTATTAAGGCCAGGTATAAAAGTTGGGGGTATTGATGATTCAACTTCGGAGGAAAGAAAGCCAAGTGGCAACAAAGTTAGTAATGGTAGCAAGTCCAATGTTCCAAATATTATTTTGAGAAAACCGAGTGTGTATAATGAGGATGATGATCCGATGTCAGAGTCATTGAAGCTGTGGATTAAACCAAATTTGTCTTTAAAGATGAGAACTGATCAAGTTAAAGACAAGTTTGGTGGCATAACATTGTTGAAAAGGCCCGAACCTGTCAATCTTAACCCGGATGCTGATGGAAACCCAGACAATTCTGAGAACAATGATGGTGAATATAGTAGTGGTGCTGAAGAAATCAACTTACCGAAAAGTGATGTTGGTCCAAGCAATGTGGTATCTGCAGCAGAGTCAAATGAAGTGGAAGGTGCAAGACTAGACGATGTGGACCAATTCTTAGGAAATAAGGAGTGTCAAGTGGATGAGATTTCTAGCAAGCTTCCAATGCTAGAGAGGCCAAAGCCATTTGTTGAGAAGAGTTCTGAAAGTAATGCTGAAAGTCCATCCAGTCAAACGTTTAGCATAGTGGAGAAGAATCCTGAAGGACTTATCGAGCCCGTTGGTGATGACGCTTCATCACATCAAGAGCAGGATGATTCTGAAATAGGTAATCCAAACTCATTTAATTTCAGTGGATTAAAGGGCTAGTCTGATATGCACGAAGGAATCGGATTGGAATGAGGGATGATCTAATCCGATTCCTGAAACTTGGTCTTTGATTGAAGTTATAAATTAAAAGTTTTGGTTGAAAATACATTGATTTATAAAGTAATGGTTAATGACCCAATTTGCCCATAATCAGTTCATGACCTAAAACACTAAATTTGAAAAGATAAGTTGGAATGACTCAAACCCATACAAAAATTCAGGAATAAGGAAATGGAACATACAGGAATCACTCGTTCAGGAATGACTCAAGCCATTTGTTGAGAAGAGTTCCATGGAATGACTCATCCTGATGCATTTTTACTACCAATCACGAGAATCGGTTTGAGTGATTCCGAAGCCGATTCTTGATTCCATATGAATCATACTAAATGAGCCTAACTTCTCTTTACATGCTACATGCTTGATGTAGTAGATTAGAAATTAACGATGCCAGATATGTGTTTTCAAGAAATGCAGCCACATGCGCCAAATGATGTAGAACCTTCAGTAAATACAAATGAAATCAGTAGTCTTGCATTGGAACCAGTTACACTCAAAGGAAAACCACAGAGGTATATATCTCTTTTTTTTATATATAATTTTGACTTGTAATATGTTCCCCTAATTCGAGATTTTCCTTGCTTACCTTTGTTCTAATATAACAGATTAGACCAATCTGTAAAACCGTTGTCAATTCATAGCAGCAGCATGGGCAATTCGGATAATCGCGTGCCTTCTACTGATGAGGTTGAGTGGATGAATTTCTCGCAGACATCATCATCTCGTGAGGTAGAGTATTTCAGTATCACCATATAAGTTGTGCTTCCAGTGTTCTGAATGCTAAATATTATATCAGGAGGATGAAGACTCTGATTGGCAAAGAGCAGAACAACTTTCCCGAATTGGGTATAGAGTTGAAGTGGAGCTGATTAGCTGTAGCACCAGGGGCTTTACTGTAGGGACTAATTCCTTAAATCTTTAAAAATTACGATTTTGCCACTATGATACTATATATGTCTCCTAATACACCTATTTTCATATTTTGTGAAATTAAACATCAAATTGTCCAGGTGTCATTTGGGTCATTGATAGGATTTTTGCCATACCGCAACATGACAGATAAATTCAAGTTCTTTGCTTTTCCTTCATGGTTGAGAAAGAAGGGATTAGACCCAACTAAATACAGGCAAAACATGGGCATAGTGGGTAGTTATGATTTCTTGAGCAACACTAGTCCTCTCAAGTCTTCAAACTCAAAAACTGGTCAAAATTCTGAGGTAGAAATTGCAGAGGATATGGAGCTCGAGGACCTCTTAAGAATATATGACCAAGAGAAGACCAGATTCTTGTCATCCTTTGTTGGTCAGGTCTGAATTTATATAATCTTTAATGTAAGCCTCCTTCAATTTACCTCTGACATGGACATTGATAGGGTTTCTTTTGTAGCGCATCAAAGTGTGTGTTTCCTTAGCCGAAAAGAAGTCTAGAAGGCTCATTTTCTCTCTCAAGCCAAAGGAGAAGGTAGAGATGGTTGAGAAAAAAAGAAATCTCATGGTAAGTTTGGTCTTTAATTTGGCAATCAATCTTTTCTCACTGAATAACAAAATGCTAGCAATCTAATGGTATGTTCTAGAAAAACAAAGAGAAACTGATGGAGCCATTCTAACCAGAAGTTTTGCTTGTTGGATTAATTTGGTTTAATCAAATTCTTTGTCTACGTGACTATGTCTACCGGTGCAAGGAGAAATGATTTTGTCTTCCCGTGATTCCCTAGGATTTTTTATTTATTGCTGGAATATGTTGTTTAATTTGGTGTTCTTTGCATCATTACAATATGAAACACATGACTTCTAAGTTCTACCATTCATTTATGGTATAAATGTTTTACTTCTACTGAACTTTACACCTAGTTGCCATAGCTCTTACAATTTGATTAATGAAAGTTTAAATCCATCATTCTGTTTTTACTTAAGCTTTATGACCTTTGCAGGCAAGACTTAGCATTGGGGATGTTGTGAAATGCTCTATTACGAAGATTACATTCTTTGGTATATTTGTTGAGGTAAAGACATATCTGTTGATCATTTCCAGTTTCAAAGAAAACATGCCAGAAGAGAAAATCATTGTGTTATATGCTCTTAAAATGCCATATCAAAGAACTGGGGGTACTTGTTGATATTGCAGGTTGGAGGAGTACCAGCTCTTATACACCAGTCAGAAGTGTCCTGGGATTCAAAAGTAAACCCTGCATTAGACTTCAAAATTGGCCAGGTAATTGCCCTTCTTGACCTCTTATATATATATATATATATATATATATATATATATATATATATGATTTGTAAAAGGCAGGTTTCTAAAAGACTCTGCTTGAGATGGGGGATTTTTGTACAAAGGAAATCCTTGAATGGGATAGTTTCAATTAGGGGCAATGAATTTTAACAAAAAATAATTAAAGATGTTTGATAAGATTAAGGTCAGGTTACAGTGTAAGCAAGAGTTTTACCACAATTTGCTTATACAAATCTGATAGAGCTTCAATTCGGGAATCAGATAGTAGACACAAAACAACACGAGCACAATAGACCAGTGGAACAGGAAAAAAACAGATCCAAAGGAATGAAGCCTTGGAATTAACTCTCCAAACCCAGCCAGGAGACTGAATTTGACCTTCGACAAAGCGTTAATACAAAAGAGGATATTTTCTGGATAATGAGCTTAGAAGGTCTCATGTTCTTATTTATGCTAATGCCCAACTCTAAGGTCACCTGCATGTGGCAGTAGTAATTCTCCCTGTCACATCTTAACGGCTTCAACTTAAAGCACATGGATCCCTGTCTTCTAGAATAAAAACACTTAGGGCCCGTTTGGGTTCAACTCCGGAAACGGAAACGAATTTAGTCCATATGTATATCATTATTCATGAAATTTTATGAATCATTCCTTGGGGTTTCATGCAAAATGCACTTGTTTCCCCACATTTCGTTTAGGTATCAAAAGTAATCAAATTCTACTCCAATTACTTCAAACCACAAGGAATGAATCCAACAACTTTCATGAATAAGGGCATACATATGGACTAGATTCGTTTTCATTCCGTTTCTGATTCCGGAGTTAAAACCAAACGGGCCCTTAGCCCCTAACAAAATCCCTCTGTACAACTGAACTAGTTTTACAACTGAAGTAAATTGCTCAAGATTGCATTTGATTAATCAGTTAGCTTTTTTTGACTTCCTTACCCAAAATGTGTGCCCTTGTCTTAATCTTACATGTTTTTGTCAATAGGATCACTTATAAGTTAGTGTTGACTAGCTGAAAACAATTGTGACTTCAGAAGCTATACTTTAGTGTTTTGAAAGAATTTGGTGAAGTAGGCTTTTTGTTATTGGCTTTTGTTTTGTATACCCCTCTATATTTTAATTAATAGAACAATATTGTTAAAAGGCCTAGTTAGTGATATTGACCTTTAGTTTTCTCAATCATCTTCTATTTACCAAATTGCCAATTCTACCTTGCACAGATTTTGGAGGCAAAGGTTATTGAACTGGATTATCCGCTTGAACGTATCTCCTTGTCTCTAAAGGACGTTACGGTACTAGCAGTTTTTATTAAACACATGTCTTCTAAAGAATTTGCAGTAGATCTGTATTAATATGTTGTTTTTTCACATGCTACAACAGCCAGATCCAATGAGTGAAGCATTGGAATGTGTAGTTGGAGATTCCAACACATCAACTGAAAGATTTGAATCTTCACAGACAGATGCTGAGGTTTCACCCTTCTCTTGTACCCGACATTTTCATAAGATAGACTCCATGAGCTCTTCTATTCTGTGATCTTATCAAATAGACATTTTCAGCGTCGTATGATCTATGGACCTACCTTTAACTGCATCAATCTGAATTTTTGTGCCAGTGGGCTGAGGTGGATTCGTTAATCAAAGAACTGGAATCAGTAGACGGAGTGCAAAGTGTTTCAAAGGGTCGGTTTTTCTTGAGCCCTGCCTTAGCTCCAACCTTCCAGGTACGAACCATCTCTGTTAAATCAATACATGAAAGCAATACCTACAGAATCGAGTCTAAATCAGTTTCTTTGTAAATGATCTTTCAACAGGTATACATGGCGGCTGTGCTTGAAAGTCAATACAAATTACTAGCTCGAGCAGGAAACAAAGGACAAGAGGTAAGTTTGTCAAGATTGTAACAGTCACTCCTACCAACAAAAATTCCTTCTGGTTAGGTTGAACAAAGTCTTCAAAATCAGGCTTCGAAAAAAACATGAAACTTGTGATTTGCTCTAGAACAGCTCTCGAGTCCCGACTCCTAACTTATTATGAATCTTGGAGTTGTATTTACTGTTTCCAGTCTTGAAGCTGTAAAGTGAATAGGGATTCAATTTAGTTTGATTGCTTGTTATATATTTTTCATAGGTGATTGTTGAAGCTTCCTTGGGTAAAGAAGAGATGAAGACTGCTATCCTGACTTGCACCAACAG
This sequence comes from Fagopyrum esculentum, assembly GCA_033239045.1. Classification (NCBI taxonomy): domain Eukaryota; kingdom Viridiplantae; phylum Streptophyta; class Magnoliopsida; order Caryophyllales; family Polygonaceae; genus Fagopyrum; species Fagopyrum esculentum. The sequence continues at coordinate 150,532,771 of BSUD01000003.1, read as the reverse complement.
AGTGGCTTGAAAGATGAAAGAAAAGGGAATTTTGATTAACATATCCGGTTAGATTCACATGCTGTACATTGTAAAGTTGATTTTGTTTCACCTCAATGTAATCATACAGTGGGAGTTCTTATAATAGCACATGCTGCATCCCGTTGTACATTGTAAAGTTGAGTCTTTGCTATTTGAGTTACCTTAAATCTCTATTACAAAGTATGTATATAGGTGTCATACTGTCATGACATCTATCAGTCAAAACTCAATATGGATTTACTCATATCTGTCTAAATGACAAGTTGGTATGTAAAAACCGACCTTTATGACAGTTGGGTACAGTAGTCCAAAAATTTGTTTATATTTTCATTGATAAAAAAAATATATAAAAAAGAAATTGGGCGCCGGCATGCATACTCAGCCATTTTTCCTTTATTTTTGGAACGAAATGTTTTGATATGGACTACTTTGCATTCGGCCCGAGTAGTCGTAGTGATTTTTTCTTTTATTTTTCGAACGAAATGTGCTTGTTACTTACGGCTCTGTAATGTGTAGTCGTTAATGGGGTACAAAGCATGTTTCATGTGATACGAATAGCAATCTTGAAAGGTATCAAATAGGTTTCATTTCGAAAAATTCAGACAGCTTGTACGTATTCTTCTTTTTCCCATAAATTATGTATATTCCACTCTTGCATTGTAACATAAGGCTTGCAAAAGTAGGCAATTCTGATGGAGAATAAGATCAGGAGCTTACTCTTCTACTTGCACATGCTTCTGATTATCTTATATCTCTCAAGTTGTGAGCTTGCTCCTGCAACAATGGAGGGAAGAGAGCAGAAACCATGGTTCCGTGATCCTGAAGGCATTGCAACGCAACTCGAAAGAACTTTCAAGAAGAAGGATGATCGAGTCTATGGAGTTTCGTACCGGAATGTTCCACACGGATCCGACCCACTTCACAATTAGAAGTCATCTACTTCTCTTACAGGTCTTCTCTTCTTCATTGTGCTTTTTGGTATTTGCAAGAAACCAACTTGCAATACCTCATAATATATGTTAGACAAACGACAACTGTAAGCATCTCTTTTCTACATTAATGTTTCTTGATTGTGATTTGTGATTGATAGAATGCTAAGATGATTTTCTTGGCTGACATTATGCAAATAAGCGTCTCCGACAATATTTAAGGTTAGGATTAGAACAAAATCCGTGATTATGTTCGAGACACTATCGAATCAAGATTTTTCACTGTATTTTGTGACGACGGTTATGATAATCAACACAACTAAACAATCTTCCACCCGGAGACACTATCAAATCAAGATTTTTCACTATATTTTGTGACGATGATTATGATAATCAACACAACTAAACAATCTTCCACCCAAGAGGTTGTATGAAGCATATACTCAAAATAATTTATATTATAGGACCATAAGTCAGAAGCTATCATATAGAGTATAGACTATATAGTGATTAGAAGGTAGCTAGGTAGACTCCCCCCACAGGGACTACCTACACAACTCAATCCTTTGTTGAACCTTTCTTCGTCGGGATTGATTCATTCAAGTCTAACATATCCTCTTGTTGTTACATTTTGATGTAATTGATTAGGTTAATGTAACGGCTCCCATTCTTCTCTTGGCAAAGATGTGTCACACTATCATCCCTTATTCAACATAGTTCTTAGTAGGGGTGACATTTACACCCGTACTCGATGGGTATTTGAATTATCCGAACTATAAAAATGAGTAAAAATTCAAAAAAGTCGGGTGATGGATAGTTTAAGGTATTCTTCACATGCCAAGTCCTTAGTGTTAAGGTTTTCTTCACGCTAGTCTGGTCGTGCGTGCTACGCACGCACTCCGTGACTTTAAAACATACAATACATCAACAAATCATCGTGTTTGTAGCTGCGTTTTAGTAATGGTGAACTATTCGTTTGTGAATAAGCGACCGAAAGTTACAAATTTGATTAAATGCCTCTCGAAAGACCGAGATAAATGACGGGCCACCTGAAGCCTCTCTTGTTGTACATGAGTGGACGATGCCTTATTAGAAACCGAACTGGTACAATTGCGTATTGTTTTTTCTGTAAATACTAATATTGTGTTCCAATACAGTGCTCATATTATCTTCCCTACAAATAAGCTTCTGAACTGAAACTAGGCTTTAATAGCAACTATTACAGGAAAGTATCTTCGTTTATCACCATATGCAACAACAAAATAAGAATCTTGAACGAGAAAATATTTGCAGAGTTGGAGCCACCAATCAAAGGCTCTTATCTGTACTCGTATGAAAGTAAAACTACAAGGCAAGCAACACACGAACACATCAATTGTAACAAAAATATGAATTAATGTCAAAGTCCGATACTAGGCTCGGAGTGTTTAAAACCAATTGGCAATAGGAGGAGTAGCTCACCAAGCTTATATACTAGGTTCGGAGTGTCCTCAGGCCATGTCAAAGTCCGATACTGACGGACCGGTTGAGCGGGGGTCGTGTGCATACGAGCTAGGCCCAAGCCCAACACATAAACCCGGCGAGGTTCCATCCTAAAACCAATTGGCAATAGGAGGAGTAGCCCACCGACCTTATATATTAGGCTCGGAGTGTTCCCATCTTTCGACGTGGGACTTTATTATCTTCAACAATTAACATCATGTGTTTGATGAATATCTCACTTTCCAGATTTCTTTAGCATATCCCATTTGGTCAACAATAATGGGCAAAAGTCACAGCAATGATATTTCAGAGTTTAGAATAGTAAGTATAGAAGTAGGTTGATCTCAATTTTCCATATCACGATCACCTAGTGCTCTCAACAACAAAATTACTTTTATTATTTTGATCTACTTATCTAAGTAGCTCAGTAAGTCCACATCTGGAGATCAAATTTCCGCCAGAATTCTATAAGTTATCAACACAAAATCAATTATTCATCCAAGAAGTAGCTGTGCTCACCCCATAAAAGGCTCCTAAAGGAGGCAAGTTCAAAGAGGCAGCTTCACCTATATGCTCTATCAAATCATCTATGCAGATCTACTCATCCTCCATACAAGATCTCGTTCCAATCTCTGAACATCAGTCCGAACGAAAAACAGGTCTAAAACTTATGTTTTCATCAGCGTGTGGTCTAAGGCTAATTGTTGCAAGATCAATTTCTTAACCAAGGATGGCCAAATAGGACAAGTTTTAGTAATAGTAGCACATAAATAAGATCCATTAATCAACTAAGAAACATAACAAGATCAAACTTGAACAAACGTTAGACTCTGCAGGCATCATAATTCAGGCAAAATGACACATGTTATTTTAGTTCTTTTCTTCTACTTCAGGATCATACTTGAACAAATGTTCATGCTGAAATGACGGGTGTCAAAACTATGCACATTATGTATGCATGCTTATATAGAAATTCATAAACATATGTGTGTAGTTATATATATGAGAATGCTTCTCACACTGTAACACATGCACATTATATATGCATGAATTCACACAGAAGTTCAAAATGAAGTCCAATACTTAGAATTTAGCAAATCTTAAAGCAAAATCACCCCCAATTTTGCTTGTAACATTGAACCGGCTTTCTCCATGTCTAGTGATCAATATAGGACGAGGAGTGAGATGTGTAATTACCTACAAACAGAATGAGACAACAGACTGAGTTAATATTATATTTTTCATCTGGAAAAATTGAGTAAGTATGTTCACATTGATAATTTTAACCGCTAAATCTTCTCATCAATATCCTTTTATTCACACATTTCAGAATCCAACAACACATCTACAAAAATATATCATACCGTTTCTAAACACATATAATTAATTCATAAGTCTATTTGGGAAGACCTCCAATCAAAATCAACAAGACAACCTTAGGTGAGAAATTAATCAAAGGAAATAGAAGAAACGAAAGCCAAATATAGAAGAACAGAAGAAAATAAATAGAAAATTACCCCAGATTATCGTTGTGAGATCCATCGACCTTTGACTTCGTAGCCTCCAAGATATACGCACTTCAAGTGGCTTGCTTCCTTATCTAAAAATATAAACACAAAATGAATAAAAAGAACACTAATATGAGCTGTCAAAATGCTATAGAGATTGATTTACAAAGAATATGCTCTATAGTTTCTCTTAGGCATTTCATCGAACACCCAATATGCATCCTCCCGGATAAATCATCAATCTGCAAACTTTTTTAAGCCATAGGTTCACTTACTTTGAAAGAAGGCTCTCCGAGATTGAGCTTTACATCCTTTCGAAATCCAGAAACGGGACATGCATCCTGAGTTGCACAACCCGGAGATTCAAATCAAAAGAATGTTGAAATCTAACCTCAAATTTGCACCAGTAAGTGACCTGCCAATTAAGTGGGCTAGAGTAAACTACATAAATTAACAAGCAAAGCAGGACAAATAAATAGCCTCACCTGCTTCACACGTCTCCAAGCTTCCACTGCTTCCTTAGCCATAGTGCAACCAATAACTACAATCAGAGGAATCAATACACTAACAGCAGCATAGGTTGACAATGGATTGAAAGACATCCATTTTGCAAAACGAATTAAGGGCTTGTTCATTTCTCATATCAGATACGAGTATATCAGATATCGGTATCGGTATAGATATCATAGATATGTATATGAGATTGATATCTCATATCTGATACTTGTGTTTGGCAAGATAGTGAGGTATATCAAATGAGGAAGACTGGGGAGGGAGAAGTTTGCGGGAAATGTGAGAGAAAATGAATGTGATATCTCTCAATTTTCTAAGATTTCAAAAACGATAAAAAAGTAAAGTATTGATATCTAGGATATCACTTTGATATCCATATACTCAATTACGAAACATGGATATCGGATATGTGATATCCATACCCATATCTCATATCAGGATATGGGAAATGAACAGGCCCTAAAGACACACATACATACCTGGACTCCTTAACACGAAGGACTGAAATTGAGGGTTCCTAAACAAAAATACACACCACACCATAGGGAAGATCTGAGAGAGGGAGAAGAAGAAGACTCCATTTTGCAAAACAAATTAAAGATGCGCACATACGTACATGGGCTCCTCAACGCGAAGGGCTGAAATCGAGGGTTCCTAAACAAAAATACGCACCACGCATAGGGAAGATCTGAGAGAGGAAGAAGAAGAAATCGAGATTGGAAAAATAAGGAACAATAGCACATCGAAGACAGGGGACTAAGAACTCCTCGGGTCGGTGTTTGGTTTGTTGGAGTCGGTCTTTTCAATTGTATGATTAAGATCAAAACTTTAATAATTCGTGTGGAAGAATAAAGATAAAATGAATTGGATTCAAATTTAAATTCATCGTGAAATGTTACTTGTATAACGAGTGGTCATTCAAATCGTTGGAAGGCTAAAACTTTAATAATTCACCAACATTGGCAAGAATAAGCGTAAATGAATTTGATTCAAATTCAAATCCGTCGTAATTGAAGCTCACTTATCTAATGAGTGGTCATTCAAAACATTATAAAGTCAAAACTTTAATAATTCACCAACATTGAGAAGAATAAGGGTAAAATGAATTGGATTCAAATTCAAATCCGTTTCCTATGAAACCACTTGTCTGATGAGTGGTCATTCAAATCATTATAAGGCCAAAACTTTAATAATTTACAAACATTAGGAAGAATAAGAGTAAAATGAATTTGATTCAAATTTAAATCCGTCATAATTGAAGGTCACTTGTATGATGAGTGGTCATTCAAAACATTATAAGGCCAGATCTTTAATAATTCACCAACATTAGGAAGAGTAAGGGTAAAATGAATTGGATTCAAATTCAAATCCGTCATAATTGAATGTCACTTGTTTGATGAGTGGTCATTCAAATCAACGTAAGGCCCAAACTTTAATAATTCACCAACATTGGGAAGGGTAAAGCTAAACTGAGTTGGATTCAAATTCAAATTCAAATCCGTTATAATTGAAGTCTTTATACGTAGGTTGTGTGTTGTAATCAATTTCTCCACACTTTTCAACTCACCTTTCTATAACCCATTTTTTTCACCATAAGACCCAAACTTTAATAATTCACCAACATTGGGAATGGTAAAGCTAAACTGAGTTGGATTGAAATTCAAATTCAAATCCGTCATAATTGAAGCTTTTATATGTAGGTTGTGTGTTGTAATCAAATTCTCCACACTTTTAAGCTCATTATGGAACCAAATCAACCCCATAACTATCGAAATTCCCTCAACTTTTCTTCTACTTTTTTAGATTTGGATTTGACTGCAAGATCAAACAAATCAGTCGTATCAATCCTTCACTCCAAGTTACCCATTGCTTACAAAATATGGTGAGTTAACCCCTTATTAAAAGGACATAGTGGAAAGGCTAAGACATGAATTGAATATGTGATATGCTTGGATGTAAAATCTATCTGTATTTTTATGTATTTCGTATTACCTAAATCAAGAATAGCTTCACAATTATGTTAAGATTTCTCTAAAATTTTGGGTCTTTTTAAGTTTGGTGTTTTAGTTATATATTGTAATATATTCAATTTTATGTGTAATGTATTAAAATATATTAAATTTTATGTGAAAAAATCTCTTGTAATATATAGTCTATGTATGATGTTATGTAATATATTAATTTTTATGTGTATAGTTTGTAATAATAATATTTATAATAATAAATATCCTTATTATGTATTTATAAAATAAATATCATTCATAATGTTATTTTTAATTCAAAAAAATTATTATTGTAAAGATACCCATTACTAGACTTTATAGATAGAAAAAAAGTCTTTGGACTCAACAATAGATAAAAAAAATTATTCTTCTAAATATATTCAATGTTGGACTCTATGGGTAGATAAAAATAAAATAAAAATATTTTGAAAATAAAAATTATCAAAATATATTTATTTAAACAAAAAACTATCACAAATAAATAAGAATTTATTACAACATGAAAAAATTTGAACATTTGATATTGCTTAGATTCAATGGATCAAAAAAATTTCATGCACCACCACTTACCTATGGGCATATGTCACGTTTTGAAGGCAAAAGATAATTAAGAAAAAAGGGTTGTTTTGGGGGAAAAAAAAAAAATTTCTCTCTCTCTCCAAGCTTTAACCAATCTCTTACTTCCATTTGTCAGAAAAGTTTTGACAAATGGAAGTAAAAGATATTTGCATGTAATTATTAGATGATATTTGTATGTAAGTATTATTTATTTTTAAATAGTTAAATAATATATTTAATTTGTATTTACTGTTTTATAATTTTTGTTTTAATGTATTTTTATTATAGATTTGATTTTTTAATAAAATATAAATTAAAATTATAAGTAAAAATAATATAATTTTTATTTATAATCTTCTATAAAATACATGTGGTATAAAATACATGTGGTTGTAATTTGTAATCTTTAATAAAATACAAATTAAAATTATAAGTAAAAGTAATATAGTTTTTAAAATAAATTTATTTAAAAAATATAAAAATGTTTTATAATAACAGATATTATTATGTTAAACATAAAAAAAATCAAAAAAAATAAAAGAGTTGTAAAAATTGCACAAACTTTCGGTGTTTTGTTTTATCTAAAAAAAAGTTAGTTGTTTAGTAAAAATTGAAAGAAATGTGGAAATTGTCAACTCATTTATTCTCCTTGCTTTTACTTATTAAACAATTTTTAATATAATTTGACTATTATTTTAATTGTTCAATTTTACAAGTTCCAATGTCACTCTATTATAGTGTATATAATACAACCCTTATTATAATGCTTATATAGCACCATTGTATGTGGTCTAATAGTGATATAAGGGCTAGTTAAGTCATTTTACCCGTTAAAATTTAGGCTCAACTTATAAATAAAAAGTGGATCTTGAGTATTTCAAAGCTTGGCTTATTCGGATAAAATTACATTGTAGTGTTGTTATAAAAGTCGAGCTACTCGAGCTCGACTCGAGTTCCTTCACTTTATAAACAAGTCGAATATGAACAACTCGAGTTTCTTCACTTTATAAACAAGCTGAATATAGACATTTTAAAGCTCTATAACAACACTAGGTCCAGGTATAAATTTTTTGATGCTATAAGTTATGTAACATTATAAAGTAAGATCAAAACAACTTTCTTATTATGAAAAAAGAAATCAAATCTATTATGTATACTTAACTTGAAGTACTATGTCATGTGTCTAAACGAGATTAATTTAAGTGTACACTAGTGCATATCCCACACCTTGTGCGGGTAAATATAGATATTAAATTTTTTAAATAATATGACATGAGTCGTGCGAAAGGTATATTTATGAAACATTGTAATAATAATTCGCCTTTCATTACTATCAAAATGATAAAATAGTCACAAATTTTTTTCTTATTATTAATTGTACACTTCGTAAATTTAATCACGCACAATTTTTTTTTAAAAAAAGTTAAATACAATGCACAATTTCGTTATAACAAACTTACTTTAATATATTGTGATTATCTAAATGGAGCCTGAAAATTTTAGTTTTATAAAAAAAAGAATTAAAAAAAAGTACTAAATAATAAAATAAAAATTAAAAGTTTAATTTTCTATAAAAAAAAGACAAATATTAAAATAAAATTTTAAAATACAAACAAAACCATGAGCGAAATTATTGATGAGCGAAATTTAGAATTTGAAAATTTTATTCTTGTAAATGATTTTAAAAGTTTAATTTTCTGTATATGTTTTAAATGATTTTTTTAATGAAACTGATAAGAAAAAAGATCAAAAAACTTTCACAAAAATTTAAAAATCGATTTAAAAATAAATTGTCATTCAAAAAAAATAAAAAAAATTTAGTAAAAATCGATAGGCTAACAAATAAATCTACTTCTAAAAATTAAAATGAAAACAATAAGACGTTTTAAAAAAGATTACTAAATTTGAGTTTTAAGAGTAAATTCCAGATTTGAAAAATAAATTGTAAATTAGTTAAGTCAAATCACAATTACGTCAAATATTGATAAGAAAAAAGTTAAACAATATTTTCATAAATTAATTTATTAATTAATAACAAACCGTAATTAAACAAAAGTTGTGAGATTTGATTAACCAAAATTCGAGTTTGTTAAAATTTGTAACTTATTTTATAATATTAAAAAAAAATCTAGTTAACATTTAAATTGATAAAAATATTTTAAAAATATTTTTATTGTAACCTTTTTAATTTTTTCGTTGGAGTAAATTGAAAAAGATGGATAATAACATAATTGTTACCTTGATGATCGAAGATAGGGAAGGTGGACAATATCAATGATTGTAAAAGGGCTGTAACCTGAAAATCACAAAAAGTTAATACGCAAAAACACTATTCCCAATTAATGTAAATACCAAATATGAATTGCCCATGGTAGCAATTCTTCCAAGTGCCTGAAAATCGGAGCTTACCAGTTTGTTACTCAATGATGCGTCACTCGTACTCGAAAGCGATTTCAGCCCAAGGAAGCGCAGGTGAACTTTGAAGAGGTAGGAATAACGGCGATTCTGAAGCCCCACCACTTGGAAGGCGTTTACTGACGATTCTACACCATAAAAGTTTCGAAACCTATATAAACTAAAGCAAGAGGGAGTAATTGGTAACATACCGCGTTAATGAGCAACAATGGAGATAAACGTTCATCTTATGAAAGAAGATCCTGTTGATCAACACCTACAAACAACTTGAAATCAATAAATAGATCAAGAGAAGAATAGCAAAGCAGCCGATAATAGGTCAAGAGAAGAATAGCAAAGCAGCCGATAATAGGTGAAGAGAAGAATAAGAAAGTAGCGGATACAATTTTACGTTATGGAGTGGAGTATTTATAGAATAGAAATCGTAGGGAGTGTGTTGTGGAATTTTCTTGGAACAGATTAGAACGTAAAAAAATAGATTTGATTAGATTTTTTATATTGATTAATAATCTATTATAAATAATAAATATAAAAAAAGAGATTTGACTAGAACCTTTAAAATCTTGAGAATCTCAAAAAAAAAAAAAAAAAGTTACGTACAATTTTGAATAGAAGTTTGTTAGTTTAGTATAAAAAGGTTTTCTGGCACAAAAAATAAAGATTTACTGGCCTATAAAATCTTGGAGAATCTCCAACAAAAAAAATTACGTATAATTTTGAATAGCAGTGTGTTAGTTTAGAAAAAAAAATTTTATGGCTTAAAAAATAAAGATTTATTGGCCAAAAAATTGTGGGAGCTTCATTTGATTGCTGCTTCCACAGCGCGCCACGTCATCAAATCATGTACTCTATTTTAGTATGTATAATAGAAATAGATGTCATTCAATTAATAATTCCACTAAAAAATTTTTAAAGCCATTTTAATTCAAATTGAAGATCAAATAATTTTTATAATTATTAATTTCACTAAATCTTCATTAAAAAAAGTCGAAATGCTAGCCGCCAAAGTTCCAGTGCACTGCTCTGCATCGGAATATCCCAACAAATAGGCCTATTCTATCAAGTCCTATTACTCTTCAACTAGAGGATTGGTTAAACCGATTAGACAAACCGCCTATTCTATCAAGCAGTCGATTCAATAACAGACGATTTGTTGCAAAGAGACAATTCGGTGCACATTTCATTTCATGCTACTCCACGGTGGCTAGCTTTCCTGCATGAAATCGTATATTAATTATTAACAAAAATTACAACAAAGCTTAAACTAGTAGTACATAATTTATTACGGTTAAATATCATATATATAGGAAAAAAAAATGGGTAATATGAGTAAAAATACACTTCTACTAATTTAAAATTGTACAATGTTACGATATATATTATATATAGAAAAAAATGGGTATGAGTAAAAATACACTTCTACTAATTTAAAACTGTACAATATATTAGACAGTCTCTTTGCAAGTATGCAGAGTATTCCCAAAGAATACATATGATAAGATCAATCAAGAATAACCTCGACTCAGAGTGAGAGAGAGAGAGAGAAGAATATACAATTGGCCATCTTCATCTTAATGAGCTTGAAATCAAGTTGATGCCTTGAGCGTTGTCCACTGGGTCACCACATTCACCTGTTCTGCCTCAAATAGCTTCTTGCTGCGTTTAAAAAATCAAACACACTTCCAAATTCAAAACCTAAAAGAGTTCAAAGATTAGATGATCACAAACAAGATTCAATCAATCAATTGCATTGGAAGACGGAGAATCAGGCAGAAAATCTAATTTGAGGTTCAGTTGACATGATAATTTCTGTTATGAGAGCATCTGTTTAGCTGAGTTATCATTTCTACTGCTAAGACAAATATTTAGGAAGCATATCCAAAGAGAGATTTCAAGAAATAGCAGATCTATTTGCTTTATCAATAACCAAGGCGGATCCGGTGTATCATAACGGATTTGCATTTTCTATTGATTCCTACGGATTGAATAAAAAACACTCTTTAGATGAGGTATTCAACTCTAGGGACGAATCATAAAAGAAATCTTTAATGGCTCTACCTCCTACTTTTGTGTATATGGAGGAAAACTATGTGACTTTCTAATGTTTATCAAAGACAAGGACCATAGTCTACTGTCTTTTAGGTTTGTTGGCATCGATATATGATAAAAATGTAAACTCAAAAGACTATCCAAGTAAATAGCATGCCTGCCATTCCTGCCAATGTGAGATATGCAACTTCATCTCAAGAACTGATAGTCCTGCATTAGCAGTTCCAAGAACTCCTTCACTATGCTCAAAATCAATGGGATTCACTAGACGAGTCATACTGAGGATCCAATTTCACCAGCCTTCGTTATCTTTCAGAAGTACGTGATAAGTAAGATTTCTTTCCAAAAAGATAATATGTATAGGAACTCCAAAATGCAACATATTTTGACTACCTACCTGCTTGAAGTAACCCAGTGAGATGAAGCCTTGTATATCCCTATCAAAATCGATTAACATGGAAGAGACAAGCCATATACTCATGAGATTCAATCTGCATTGGCAAGATATACCACTCATCAGTACATTCTCAAAATTAGCAACCATTGTTCATCATTATTAATGAAGAAAAAGGGGGGAAATTATTATTCCTATGAAAAAAAAAAGTCACAAAGTCCATTAAATTACTGAGTGTTTATTAATCCACATGTACATTGGTCACATATAAATCCAAACTTAATCATAGAGATGTCACAAAGTCCTCTGGAATCTGTTATGGTCCCAGAAATAGGACCGAGTCTCAGGTCCAGACAGACAAGAACTTTCCCCCCCGTAAAACATTGTGTATTGCGGGCTAAGTGATAGCAGACTTGTCCTTGACGGAGCATCCTCCCATGTTTAAGCTGCAAACCCTCTTGTTTCACGTGCAGAGTATAGACCACCTTAACAATATTTTTCTTAACTCTTCATTAAATAATAAAGACTTTTGTATGCTCTTAATATAAAAGCAAACTCTATCCCCATATATAGACAAACAACAGATAGCATGTTTTCAGGCTTAGTTTTTAGTTTTTAGATGCATTTAGTCTTAGTTTAGGCTTAGAATATATGGAATAGGCACCATAACTTTGAATGTATGTATATATTGTCAATTGGCTGTTTACTTCCCTTATGTTGCCTTTGTTGGTGTCAATGAAGCATTCTAGGGCTCAAAAGATCAACTATATTATTTATATTAAATTTAGGTGTAATTTCAAAACAGGTATTTGTAAATATTTTACAGATATTCAATTTTTAATGTATAAATAAGGTAAAAAAAATTAAAAAAAGCTAAGAAATGAACTATTAATTAAAATTATATAAGTTACATATTATAATTATTTGGGCTAATTTGGTTAATAGGCTTTTTTGAGTTATACTTTTAGTAACTAGGCCATTTAGTTTTTTAATGAGGTAAATGTACCCCAACCTTTTGTATTTATTTTCAAGCCCTAAACACTCTTCTCTCAAGGGGTACATTTACTAAAACTAAAACTCAAAAAAACCTAGTAAATCAAATTGTTTCTAATAATTATAATTATAATTATAATTATAACATATTAATCTTTACCTTAATAAGTAATTTAGTTTAAAAAGTATGATAATTTTAGTATTTTAATGTGTTTGACAAATTTATACATTATACAAAATTAAGATTCTAATTCTAAGACTACGATTTTTTTAATTTAATATATACAAATAAAAATTTTATTTTAGAATTTTAAGGACTCTATAATTCAATGGTCGGACCTGGTGACTAATACATAGTTTCTTCCTTTTTCTTTTCTTGTTCTCTTCCCAGGACAGTAAAATCTTTTTTGTACGTACAAAAGATAACAAGGTAAATGATTCAGTATAGTGTTAAGGAGTTTACCTGGCAACGTGTACGGGAAAAACAAGGGAACTTGGGCATACTTCTTAGCCATCAGTAAGAGATGCGTTATGGTATCTGCAGACTGAAGTCGCTCTTCAGACCTTCATCAACAAGTCCAGTATCCAATCCAAATTTTTCACAAGCTATTTTATCAAAAGATACACCATGGGTCCTCATTTCCCTAAGAGCTTCAGATGCTCCCTTCACATTTTCATGCCTCCGGTGTGCAGAAATCAGAATCGTATAAGTAACTACATCGGGAGTGATCTGCCTTTTTTTCATTTCATCTAACAACTCCTCAACCAAATCCATCCGATTCAACTTACAAAATCCATCAATCAGACAAGTGTAAGTAACAACACTGGGCACATGCTTTTCCCTTAGCATTTCTATATATAAGCTCCATGCTTTTTTCATATTTCTAATTCTACAGTACCCTGATATGAGTGATGTATATGACATCACATCTGGTTTAAGGCCATTTTTAGTCATTTTCTTGAAATATCCATTTGCTATCCGCATTTTCCCCATCCTTGCGAACTTGCTGATGAGCATGGTATACAGAACAACATCTGGTGTAAGACCTACTTTGAAACTTGATGCATATATCATGAGAGCCTTCTTCAAACCAAAGTGTTTAGCATAAGTATCTATTATGATGCTGTATGTTACAATATTTGGCAAACAATTCCTTTTAAACATCAAGGGAAATATTTCCCATGCTCTAGAGGGATTTCCTTCCTTGCAGAGCTTAGAGATAATTGCAGTATAAGAAAACACGTCAAAAATAATACCTCGGTTTTCCATTTCTCGCATAAATTCAAAGGCTTCTTCGAAGAACCCTTTCCTACAAAACTCATCTATGATGTTGGTGCATGCTAATCTGGTCGGTAGAACCCCAATCTCAAGCATGATATCACAGCATTTCAAGGCCATATCTAAAAGGTCATTCTTACAAAAACAGCATATTATATTGTCGAAGCTCCAAATACTAGGCACAAAATTATAGCAGATCATCTCTTCTAACAACTTGAATGCAGATTGTGCATCGCCCTGAATACAAAAGCCGTTAATTAGGACATCATAAGCAAATCCATCATATTTGTAACCACAATCTTTAAGAGAACGAAATGTGGAAAGTGCACTGTCCATCAACCCACACTTGCATAATCCATTTAGAAGAGTAGTATAAGTCAAAAGTGATGGCTTCAGGTTACTTCTTTCCATTTCCTCGATCAAAGAAAGAGCACTCTCAAGATCACCCTTTCTGCAAAATTCATCAATAAGTATGCTATAGGTACAATCATCCGGTGATACTCCATGAGACTGCATAACACAGAAGATTCTGAAGGCTTCTTGGATTTCACCTTTTCGACAAAACCCATTTATTACAGCATTATAACTATAGACACTGAAAACTACATTCTTACTTCTCAAATTCTCGATAATCTCCATAGCAACCTCTACACGCTGAGCCCTACAAAGCCCTTTAAGATAGGCAGAATATGTTACTACAGTAGGACTTACCCCACTCTCAACCATTTGCTCTAACATCTCATTTGCCTTGTCTATATTCATCGACTTATCTCCAAACAACCCTTTGCACTTGCAGTAAAAATCTATCATTATGGTATATGTAAATACATTTGGGGATGGCCCCAAACTCTTCATTTCTTCAAACAAAGTCTCGACGAGCTTTCCATTTCTTGTTTCAGCTAGGCATCTCAGCAAAAAATTACATGACTTAGCATGTAGCTCAATCCCATCTCGTCTTGCTTGAGAAAACAAATACAGTGCGCCTTCCTCCAATGAACTTGCAGCTAAAACCTTTATAAGAGTGTTAACTGCAGCATTACGCTGCCTTGGATGATAAGACGACTTCAACAAACACTGGTAGAGCTTGAATGGATCAAATTCGGCTACCTTAAAATACCCAACAATATCCAAAAGCAAACTATACACCTCCTCTTCCATATCTGCTAAAGCAAACACATTTATCATTCCAGTGAACCCCTCAATTGACTGATGAAACCCATACTTCGTCACTGCTTCTGAAAACCTCAATTTCCTTGCGACTTCCCGATCCAAGGTATGAAACACTTTAACTACAGCAGGATACAATCCAACTCTTTGACGAACAGACAAGCTATTTACTTGACGCCTACTTTCAATTGTCACACGGTCATCACAGCTAGGCATTTCATCAAACACCTCGCATGCATCCAGCAACAAAGCTGAGGAAACCCTGCTGTACGGAACACAAAAGCACCTTGTATCGGAAAAAACACGATTCCTATACTTAGAAAGGAAATTGTGCAGGGGAGTTCTAGAAATTAAACGCATACTAGTCGGCTATAGAGATTCTCTAATTAGGATGTTCCCGAACGTGGCGCCGGTGGCCGGTGGTGAGACGGTGGAAAGCAGCTTAGCGGTGGGGGACTGGCGGTTCTTGGCGGCATTAGGTTTTGGTTAGCTCGTTAGACGGTAGTCATTCGTGTAACCGTGTTATTGGATTTTGGGTAAACTCGCAAAACTGAAAAGTACACAAAACCATAACGATAGGTTTGTTTCGCCCAATCACACATAAATTAAAATTTACACAAAAATGTTCATTTACTTTCTTTTTTTTTTATGCAAAAGAATGTGAAAATGGATAGGATCATTTTCGAAGCACATGCTGAAAATTCTTATAATCCGTGTAATAATTACGACCACGTAAAAAATGTTATGTTTGTTGGGTTATCTCCCGCCGCTACTATCTGTAACTCCCGAATCCGCCGGACTCGGGAATGCTACGGGCGAAACCTCACAATGGGTTCTGACCCTTTGTCTGACAACAATTTCACCGGATCTTGCAACAAGACACAGATAAAGGTCAAAATAAAAAAAAACATTTTTATAAAATATAACGAAACCCGGAAGCATACAACAAAAGACTTCAGCCGATAAACAACACCAAAGACCATCGCCACACACGTGACATACAGAATACATGAACAGTATACAAACTCGACTCCAACCAAAAACTCACTCTAAAAATGTACGGAACCCCGGTTGCCCACTCTTCCGGATCTCTCGGCCGCATTCCTAACCTGCAAGACAATCTACAACAATCGGTATAAAACTGTTAGCTCATATTCGAAACATTAGAAACGAGGTGAGAGGCACAATCACAAATAAACATCATAGGCACAAATCATAATCCAAAGTACACAATCCGGATTATTATCTTTATTATTATTACGTCATATCCCGTTCTAATTCAACTTCTTTGTGACACGAGAATCTCCCGAAACTCGCCTCGGTCCCCACTTACCGGCATGGAATGGTACTGATGCATCCGACCGTCTACCAGCACGGGTTAGTCGTCAAGAACCTCCTACCTCTACGCAAGAGGTAGGCAAGTTGTCATCGCCTGTTATCATACACTTGGGCTAAATAATATAAGGTCGGTAATCCTATTTCCGGTTTAATAGTTATAACGAAAGTAATGAAACACACACCACCAAACACACAACGAATCTAATACATAGAATACGAGCTAAGTAAGTCCGGAGATTTACCTCATCGCCACACTCAACTCACAAAACTCTCGCTTCCCTTTGGAAGGAGTCCACAACCTACTCACGAGAAGATAACTATATCAACAACTCGCTCAACTCAAGAAGTCAAACACCTCTACACAAATGATCTACGCAAGATCATTTGACTCTCATTTTAGGGCTACATCTTAGAATCTCCATGCTCACATCACACTCAACAAAAGCTAGAAGTCCTTAAACTTCTAGGCTCCAGGATCTCACAATCAAAACCCACAACACATACTAGGCTAAACATGTCTAGCATCAACAACTCAACGGTAACCACTTCATGCTAGGATACGCATATCCTAGCCCACAACCTCACAACTATAAACTAACAATCTCAACGTCACAAGCCTCACAAGGAAAAACCTTATACACATCCCATGAACCACTCAAGAACATACAACATCAAACCTTAGAACATACCAAGATCCTCGAACACTCACTTATAAGCCACTACTTGGCATTCTCATCTATCCTAGGTCCGCACCTAGCATGATACTATCATAACACTCTCTAAGATCATCTAAGAATACATACTCAAGGTAGGGAACTCACCAAGCAAAGACACGGGCTCGGAAGGAGAAAGAACAGTCGCGAAAGGGAGAAGAAGACCGCAAGAGTGGGCTGACAGAGCCAGTGGCCGCCCCTTCGGCTTGGGACGGCCGCCCCTGCAGCTCAGGGCTCTGGCCGCCCCCGCGGCTCTGAAGATCCGCCCCTACGGTCGAGCTCTAGGGGGGCGATCTTGCGATGACTTCTTCGGTATATCCTTGATGTGTTGAGGCCTCCTAGCTTCCTTACTCCACCATAGATGTTCCACACACACCACAACATCATACAACACAACCCAAACTCGATCTCAAACACATGCAAGACAAAGAGGAAGAAATCAAGATGAAGTTATGGCTTATAACATTGAAGCTTAAGGAAGAAGATGAAGGTGAAGGAGGGAAGGGCTTACCATTACAAATCCGGATTTGTAGCACACCTCACTCCTGGACATCAAAACTAGAGGAAGAGAAGGATGATCATCAAGGAAAGTTTTCAAGAGCTTCCAAGCCAAAGAGAGAAGAAGGAGAAGAGTGGAGAGAATGAAGTCGCGTAAAAGTGAAGAATGTGATGAGAGAGAGAGAGGGTTGCCTAGCCTTAGGGAATCCAAGAGTCACCCACAAAAGTTCACCAAGTAACGAGAGGTCAAACGCTCCAAAAAGGGAAACCGAAGGTCGGAAGGGAAAATGGTAAGAACCCGTCACACAGCACAACGTGCCTGCGGGAAAATTGAGCCGCATCTACAGGAAGGTCGATAAACCGCTCAACCCCCGGAATAAAAATTCAGAATGTTACACTATCTTTGATCTTCAATTTATGTCGAGCATTGTAAATTCGTTGTGTAGATGTAACATTTGGGGGATATTCGTTTCAAAGCACATCCAGAAAATTTTACCGGTTAACGCCGGAAGTGGAGTTAGATCTTACCTTCTGCATTTTTCGCTCCTAAACCGACCCGAAAGTGAATGATGTGCTAGTGATGGTAGAATATTGTGGTTGTGACTACCATGAACCACAATAATTTTCCACTTAGTCGACACGACTCCATTGCTTCATTGTACTTCATCTCCCACTATTTTAAATTTACAATATCTTTTCTTTGATTCGATCTACGCCTTTTCGAAGGATCAACATCATCCTTCTTCACACTCTTCCGCCTCCTAAATTTCTCACATACCAATATAACCTTCTCATATCGATGATCACCCGACTTGCATGATTTTAATATGATCATCACCATATGATATTTTCTATCTTCCTCACGAACCCAATTAACTAGAGAATCTTTATTTGAAAAATATTGTTCAACTTCAAACACATCCGAATAATTCAGTTCCTCTACCTGGGTTGTTTTGTGTTGCATTCATAAGTTACGACGTATATTAAAAACTTGTAAATATATTTATATATCGCATTTTAAATTATTAATATAAAAATACGACAAAACATACCTTATTAGGAGGTTGCATTTCATCATCACAAGAAATAGCGTCGTCATTATCGGATTTTTCTTCTTCATCATCTTCTTCTTTTTAGTTTTTGTAGATTATGAGAGAATTACTAAGATAAAACTCATATAGACAAAAAATATCACCGTTACAAATGTGAACTTTTTTTAACGGTCATATTATAATTTGCGCTTATGCTTATGATATGAGTAGTCGTAGCGTATTTTTAAAATATGACCATTGATATGCGTAATAGTTTTTTTTTTAAATGCAGTCCAACTATGCACCCATACGCTTAGTTGAAGTGTTTTTTTTTAATAAAAAAAAGAAAAAATGAGGGAAATAGGGCTTCTAAAATTTTACTTTTGCAAAGTGGGCTCCTAGTATAATTTAGACATGTAAAAAAATTAAATGTTGTATTTGTGGGCCTCCCAAGAAAAGATGGATGGATGTATGGGCTGTCAAAAAAAATTGAATATTAAATGACTGTTGGTATTATTTGCAGAGAAGAAAGAAAAAACATTCATTCTCTTTGTAAAGAGAGAGAAAACAGATCTAGAAAGGAACGAAAGAGAAGAAGAAGGAGAACTAGAGATGAAACGGAGATCCACCGGAGTTTCAACGACAGGGAGCACTGTTTCGCCGCCAGGACATTTGGCCACCAAGCCGACACCGAAGGGTGAGCGAGAGATCTAGGGTTTCCTTCGAGCGGGAGAAGGGCAAGCGAGAGATCTAGGGTTTCGCCGTCAAGGTTGACACGAGGAGGGGCTACGCCACTAGTACCACAAAGTCGGCGCCCACTTCTCCTTTCTTTACCCTCTCCCTCCGGTGAAGCCAGCGCACTTCTTCTAAAGCCGGCGCACTCCTTCTTCGTTTTAGTGGCGCCCACTTCCCCTTCATTTGCGCCCTATTCTTCAACCTTACCCAAACCGCGCCCACTTCTCCTTTCTTTGCCCTCTTCTTCCTCCCCTGAAACCGCTTGGGAACGTTGTTTTAATGGTGGATCTCCCTTCCTTTTCTGCTCAGATTCCGGCGCCCTCTTACAGTGTAGGGTTTACGCAGAGGAGCGTAGGATGGCCGGCGAGAATTCGATGGCGGATGAAGCTAGGGTTTCCGATGATACTAGGGTTACCCAATTGTATGCATACGTAGTTACTTTTTGGGTATGATAATGTTCACTTATTTAGATTATATGAATATCTGTTGGAGTATATGATACGTGCTTACCCAAAAAATGCTTACCCAATTCCAATCATTTAGATTATATGGATATGGATATGTGTATATTAGTGTTGGAGTATATGGATATGTGCTTACCCAAATTGTATGTTTACCCAAGTTCAGTTATTTAGATTATATAGATATGTGCATATTAGTGTTGGAGTATATGGATACCCAAGAAGTTTGACATTACCCAGGAGGATGAGAAGTTTCAGATTATCCCGAAATACATTACCCAGGAATTTTGAGATTACCCAGAAATAGATTACCCAAGAAGTTTGACTGGTTTAGATTACCCCGAAATACATTACCCAGGAAGACGAGAAGTTTCAGGCTTTTAGCTTACCCCGAAATACATTACCCAGGAAGATGACAAGTTGGAGATTATCCATGGATACAAACAAACACTGCTTACCCACAAATAGAAAATGTAAACAAGCACTGCTTACCCACAAATAGAATAGGAAGTTTCAGTGTTTTAGATTCACAAAAACAAAATATGAGAAGTTTAAGATTACCCACAAATACATTACCCATGAAGTTTGAGATTAACCAGAAATAGGAATAAACACTACTTACCCAGAAATAGAAGCTCAATAAGCAGTCCAGATTCCTGCGTTTCAATTGGAAGAAGAAAAGAGCTGCATATGGATACCTAGATATAAATTTACATTTGAAAGGAAGGAAGAAGGGACAATGGAGGGAGGAAGATGGGCTGGCTGAATTGATTGGTCTATTTTCTGATTTTTTCTACATGTCACCCATCAAATCAGTCTACGTACCTATGTCCCTTACTTTTCTGATTTTTTCTAAAATAGGAGTCCATTTTCTAAATGAAATTATGATAGGCCCAAAATCCAAACTCTATATTGTAAAAGACCTACATTGCAAATTCGGCCTAAAAAAATAACTACAATTACACTTCTCGTCGGCTCTTACCGACTTCCCTCAGCTTCAACCACGCACACCTAACGCGTAATTATAATACCTAATTTTGTAATTACTGTGAAGAATAAAAGTTAAAGTTTTTGCCGAGACATATATCAACCGCCTAGTATCTATTGGGTCATTGGCGGGAAATAAAAGCTTTAATACTCTGAAAATTATGTCAGAAAAGCAAGTTTGAGGGCGGGAAGCCGGGAAGGCAGAGATGAGCTCGTCGGCTGTGGATGCAGGAGGCGATATTCTGGTGTGCGAGCTCGACAACGTCCAAGGCATGGTCGACGCTCTCTCCTCCGTTCGCTGGAAGCGCCAGCAGGTTCCATTTCCAACTCTATCAACCAGGTCTGTCGGAATTCCCTACCAATCTCTATAGTTAATGCTTTTTGCGATTAGGATGCTGTGGTGGAGTTGTCCGAGCATGGTGTCATTTTGATTGTTGAGGAGACCGGTTGTCTTCAAGCCAAGGTTTATCTTCAAAAAGAGGTATCTCCCATCCGATTCAATTTCGGTTCCCCCAATATTTGAGGTTAGGGTTTTTACTCACTCTCAAATGGATGGGTTGATCTGGTTCACAGCTATTTATAAAATACGTATATACTGCTGAAGAACGACCACGGTTCGGGATAAGTTTGGGTCTTCTGATTGATTGTCTTAACACATTCTCAATTCCTGGTCACTCCCATGTAATTGAGCTTCGCTATCCGGGCCCTGATATGCAACTTCTACTCAAGTACGCTCTATCTTTGTAACTTCAACTTTGATTCTGGTTCTGAAATGTATGTTTTTCTATTGCAGTGTATCAATATATGGTATATGTTGATATATGCACATAGTAGAAGTTAACAGCTTGAAGTTGTAGAATATATGATATTCAGTTATTGACTCCTACTGCGTGTTGATCTTGTGCGTCACCAATACTCTGCTTTCTTTGATTTGTCCTATTGACATGACGATATCTTGTTGTAAATGTACAAGGTCAGTAGATACGTTGGACGCTTGTGTTTGTGCTGAGATTCGGACAATGATTCCAGACACTGAACCATGGGACTACAACTTTGAACCGGCAGGAAGCTCGCCACTTAGTTTTACAGTAAAGGTCAGTTCATCTTTATAATGAATAATTTACAACCCCTTTCCATTCTCTTAGCAAGTCAATTTATGTAGGCTTGAAGGATATGCCAAATATGAGTTATATTTGTTCATAAGCTGTTTTCAAGCTTCAGTCATCTTATTTTACATGCTATAAGTATAAGGAAGTATTGCTTCCCATTAATACTGTGAACACGTCTTACAACCACTGAACCACTAAAAAATTTGTCCAAGTTATTCTTATTACTGTAGTTGTTTCAGTCTGCAGCACTTAAAGAAGTTATTGATGATCTAGAATGGCCTGGATCAAGTGTCCAGATAACTTTAGAACCTTCTCCTCCATCTGTTACATTCAAAAGTGAAGGAGGCCATGGCGGACTTCAGGTCAGCATGTTGACCCAAAGTTCTTACGCTTCTTGTCCACATAAATAATTTCCACATATTTCAAAAGCCACCTTCTTGCAGGTGGACTTCAAATACTATGTGAACAATGATCTACTGGTCACTTTCAACTGCAATCAGCAAGTATCTAACCGGTAATCTTTTATTAAAATATCTGTTACCCTTGTATAAAATCTTCTATTAAAATCCATTGCTGTGACGCTAAATAGTCTACCAAATTAATGTTTTGTGACGAGTCATGTTTGGTGCTAGAAATATGTTTCTCAGATAAACAGGCTTTAAAAGCTGTTGATACTCTTGGTTGAATAGGTACAAGTATAAATTCCTTAAAGCAGCAACGTCTAACATTCCGAGCATTGTCATCAAAGACAACCGTGGAAGCAAGCTAACCATTGGGAGGGGCGGGTTGTTGAAAGTTCAGCACTTGGTGTCCATTGCAAGACCGTCCACCTCACACCCACGGATTAACTCAGCAGGATATCAACCTCCTAGTCGGATTGCTTTCATCGAGTTCTTTCTTAAGCCAGAGGAGCTGGACGACGATTGATAAATTTTTAAATTATGTTCGGATGGCATACCATGGAGTTTTTTCGGTTTTCACAAATCCTGGAGAGGATGGTCATGGTTTATCTACAACGTTTAGCTTACAAGATGATACAACCTCACACAATGTGCCTATAAGCAGCATTATGTATAATGTCAGTTAAGTGTGATGCATGCCCAGAATGGTAAGTATCAAGAACTATTTTTAGAACTGGAGAATGCTTCAAGTTCAATGTAACTGATATGAATTATAGATGCACGATTGAGTATTTTGCTGGTTCCACAGTCTAGCGGTGTGGTTTCCATGTATTAAGGGTTATGATTGGGATTCCAGGATGATATTGTTAGGGCTCTTTTAGATCGAACTCTATCAAGGAGAGATTTATTATAAAAAAAAAAACTAAATATTATATGTATAAATTTAATATTTTAGTAAGTGAAAATATGATAAAATATTAAATAATAAGTGAATGCATTAGATAATTATTAAATATTGTGTAAAAATCTTATATTTTAAGAAATTTTACACATTGTTAATACCAATAACACTTGATGTGGGTGTGTAATATGACCCTCTGTACATAGAAGTATGACAATATCTATGAAACGTTACTCAGTTGCATCATCCAATACACAGCAGAAATACAGAATGTTACAGAAAAGAAGCATAAGTTCCTTTTAGCGAGGCAGTTCATACAGGGAAGGATCCAAATTGGTATAATGACAACACCCTGACAAGAATTTTATGGTTTAGGACAACTGATACAAGGGCATTCTCTTATCAATTCAACAATGGCTTCAGGATCCAATTACCATGGACTTGAAATAAGAATAGCCCTAATTGAAAGAAATCGCCGTATGAGAGGAAAAGCAACAACATTAAACAATTTCCTAGACCCGAGTATTCCACGTATTTAGTTTTTGAGATTCTGGAAGAGCTCGGGAAGATGAGCATTAGTAAGCTTGGTCCTCTTGGTAATCTCATGCTTCTTCTTCTTGGATTTAGGCTTGGGAGGGATGATGCCCATCTGTGCTGCAGCCCTTCTCTGAGCAGTGTTAGTGGCGGGTTTCATCCCATTCTTCTGAAGATCCTTCTCCACATCAAGCATGTCCCGTGGAAGCTCTATGCTTCTAAACAGCTCTTTCAGCTCATCATCCACCTTTATTTGCACCCGCGGGTCATTTGGGTATGCTATATCTTCCTGTGAGTCGAAGTTTGACAGTAGCCAAATTTGACCACCAGCTTTCAAACCCTTTGGAAACAATTAAAGCTTGGTTAGTATAAAGAAGACACGTTTAGCTTGCACGAATATGAACTGCATCTTTGATTTCAGCAGTAACAAGTTATACCTGCAAATCCTCCATGACATTTGGGTATGCATCTTTGAGATCGATAACAGCTATCCCCTCTGGGAACTTCCGTATTAGATAAAGTAATCCACTCTTGTCCTTTACATCATGCTTTGCCTGCAATTAAAATTTCAGAATTTGAACACCAAATAAATTTAGAATCCACGAGATTTTGCCCAGGAAAGAATGGAGGATTGTGGTTCAATGTTCTCTTAACTAGTTGTAAACTTACCTTGTACGAGAATCGTGTCCCATCATAATGTACTTTCAAGTTATTCTTTAGACTATCAAAGACTGCTTTGTTTCCTTTCACATCAACATAACATACTTCATTAATTTGCTCTGGAGAAAAAGACTGCCTTGTCTGCAACAAGAGAGGATCGTTAGGGGGGAAAAATCATGCTTATTCACACACAAAAACAGTTGCAAAAGAGAGACTCGTGATTTCAAAGACAAAGGGGACTAAGGGAGAAAGAGGGGACATAGTTATGGACAGTGATCTTGGTAGATGATACACTTGTGGCTGGCTACTACATCAGCGACCAAATTCCATCTAGTTAACCTTCAACTAAGCATAAGAACCTTCTAGAAGGTATTCAGTGTCTCATACTAAAACAGAATAACACATGCGATATGCCAGCCTAGCCATCTCTGAATAATCATACGCCTAGAATAAAGAGTCTTTAAATGCAAATACACCGTATACCAACCTCATATAAAAGGTCAATAACACGTTTAATCTGAGCTCCAACAGGAGCTTTTCTTATGCTGTTAATGTGTTGAAGTCTGTCTGTATCACTGGAGAACTTCACAGAAGCAACAGGAGTTCGACCAGTAAATGCAGGAGGTGCATTTGAAGTGTTTGCCCTTTGAGGAATTGGACCTCTTGAGGCTGTCTGTTTCGCAGCAATACTGCTCAGGGTTGTTTGACATTTCTCTTGCTGTCTTTTGAACCTTTCTAGACTTTCTTTAAGAGCCATCTAAGAACTAGAAAAGGTTCTCTGAAAAAAGCTGAAGAATGACATTATACATTATTGCTTATAAATCATGACTTCAAAAGACCGCTCTCCAACCATAGGAGGAAAGAACAGCAAAGCACATACAGAACAGTTTACCCAATAAACATATAAAAATCTGATTAATCAACAGTAATTATCAAATATGATCACATCTTTGAAGAATGAAAGTGGAATAAGCCTACCAGATAATTCACAACTTTAAAGTTAATAATCCCTCATAACCGAGGACTGAAAGCCTCCCAATCAAAAGAAAATCAAACACATCTTTGTGAATCATCTCAATCAAAAAGAGAAATTTAGCTCCATTGAGGTATCAAAGTTCAACTAAAATCAGAAAAGAATAAAAGCTCCCACAAATTACAGATGAACTATGAACCTACAACTTCATTTTATTGATCTGGCTGTGCTAATTTCTCAAGAATAAGATTAGAAACTCACCGTTACAATAAAGACCCTAACCTACCATTGATACTGGGACGACACTTCCATTTTCACAAAGAAAGTAAAATAAAGAGAGATAGAGCATAAGAACCCAAGAGAGAGAAACAATATTACAGAAACATTCTTCCAAATTTCAATCTAAGATCATTTTAGTCAAATACCCTATATTGGTGAAACTGGAAATTTCAGGGCAATAAGGAGAGAGAAGTTGGGTCAAAGTTGGGTCTTCAAAGAACATGAATAGGAGGGAAGCAAGATAAGAAGGTGGAAGATAAGATCTAGACGATGTACCAGAAAGATATGTATAAACAGAGCAATGGGATAGTGCAAGGAGGCTTCTTTATGTCTGCCTCTTTGCTGTCTATGCTAGTTTCCCAGGTAATCTATTTTTTTACACCTTGGTGTCAGTGAAAACTAACTACAAAGTTACTCAAGTATCTGTGACCAAGTTCTATCATAATTGACCTACAATAGAGCACGAGTTCTATTACTTGGATAAAAAAGAGAGAGGATCAGCGCTCACACTTTCATACTTATTTACAATTTTATTGTCTTGAATGTAAATCCTAGCCAAACTGAATTGACACCATGAGAAGGAACATATACACCTGATGATAGTTTAGCAGAACTAACTGCAAAACTAGCTCAGCTGTAATTCCTCATTGATGATTGAATGTCATGGTCCGAATTAGAGCTGGAATTATTCCTCGTTTGATATTACCTTAGTATCATGTATGTTGATGTCGGTTTAATTCAAGCACTACCCATGCCCATATCCTGATACCTGATATAACCAAAGACACTATACCCATAATATCCTAGATCCCTTAAATTGTATGATCCATACAAGGAAACATGATCAGGAACCATACTTCCAACCTTGTTCCGAATTTTACTTCTTTTAAGTTCAGAAGACAAATCTAAGCAAGAAACTCAATTCTAGCAGATTATATCTTATGCCCAAATCACAAGGGGGAAACGAATAAAAACCAAGCAACCAACAACTCCAGCCATTACAATCAAGAATCAACCAATACAAGAAGCGATTCAGAGGGCGTAAATTTGAGATTGTAAGGGATCCAATTGCGTGGGCAACTAGGGCAAAAGCTAGGTAATGGGACGGGAAAGCTAAAGAAGGCGAGAAAATCGGGAAGGGGATAACTCACCGGCAAAGCAATTAAACGGTGGTTGAACAAATTCCGATTGAGGAAGTTCGTTGATTGCTTTGCGCGTCGGAGAGGGAGAGATTTGGGAAGTCGGCCGCGTTTGGGTAGGAGAAGAAACCTTGACCCTTTGCAAAAGTTGGGACTTTGGAGTCGTCACGCGTCTATTTATAATGCAATTTGTGCAATATTCTATTGGAATATTACGGACGGTGCCATACTGCCATTGAACATAGGGATTTTTTAGTTTTCGGTGACATCGTCCTCGGTAATTTTTATTTTAAGTTCGAATGCGGTTAACCTCGAGAAGTACTTTAGGACGATGACACGAAGTTCGGAATCGTCAGAAAAAATGTGGGTTCGGATTTGAAATTTTCAGATGGATCAATCGATTTGCAATATAGTTGATTTCTCTAAACGCATGTCTTACGGAGACTTCCTCAAAAAACAAAGATTCAGTTTTGAATAGGATACGATCACTCCATCCTTCAGGAACAACACTAAAGCCCTTTAAGTAGGAGTGGGCATGGAACGGGACGGGACGGGATAGGGGTCGTCCCGCGTCCCGTCCCACAAGTTATTTGCGGGACGGGATGGGACGGGATTTATGACTTTTTTTCTTCGTCTCGCGCGGGCCTTGTCCCATGTGGGACGGGACGGCACAAAACGGGACAAATCCCGTACAAATTGTAACACCCCAGTCTAACATTTTACTAGGTCTGCTACACCGCCAGCGGTTTCTTTATTACTACTGAAATCCGCTTCAGGCTAGTAACAAGACTTCAATGAATTATATAATACCATATTTATTATGCATCAACTTAGAGTTATTTACATATATTAAAACATAGATTTAAGTGTAGATATATATAAACTTACAAGGGAGGTGAAAGGTGATCAGGTGTAACTCCGGTGTGCTTCCCATACTTCATCTCCTACTCACCTTAACCTGTCAGTAAAACAAGTACAAAAAAAAAAAACATGGGTCAGTTTATCGAATAAACTGGCAAGCTGGATTAACCTAGTTTTTAAAATAACTTAAAATTCTATAATTAATACTATTCATAGTTTCAACCTTACTAGACAATCAATCCTTAATTAATTTAAAAGAAGAGCACTTAATTGCATTAGCGTTACACTAGTAATTTCACCACCAGGTCTGATTTTAGCCATTAATCAGCCGAAAGGCAAGCCTTGGAGAACCTCTTGGTAATTCCATGACTCCTAAATTCGCCTACCGGTAGCGAGATCGGAATTAGACGACCTAATTCCCGGGGTCCACTAAGCCCCAACGGACATTTCTAATAATACTGCCGAGCCGTCATTATTATTTACCCATAATGTTCGCATCCTTTAACGACACGCGTATAGTATCACTTTACCGTCCCAGTAACTACTGAACCAATAAAATATACGTCCGTCTAGTACAAAAATATATGTATATAACTTCAAACATATCTCGATTAATATACCTATAATTATTACTTCTCTAATACATATATAAATATATAAGCATTACCGATTACGATAGTTATTTAAAATAACTATAACCCACTTGCCTATTCAAATAGGATCGAACTATAGCAATTTGCCTTCCTTGCTTAAACTCGTAACCTTGCGTTAATATATGTTTCCTTTGCTTATTTTGTTGTGCCTTCAATTCCAAGTCCAACTGTGAGCTTTTATAGTCCAATTTTCTACTGCATGGTGAATGTTAAAATCTATCTACAAGATACGTGGCTTTTTCTCCTCAATGTATCCTTACCAAGCTACATCTAGACTATCCACTCACCTTCACTTTGTCCTTATTACCTTTTTTACCTTATTACCCCATAATTGGGTTAATTGTGAAAAGATCCCTTATATAAATTAGCTTAATATAATTTACCCTTATATATATGTATATATATATATATATGAATTAAGTAATTACAATTATAAATAACCTTTATAGTTATTGTTTTACAAGTTTTAATTATCCTAACTTATCTTATACTTTTAATTTTATAATTTAGGTAAGTTATTCTGTATATGACATTCTAATAGTATACTTCATGTAACCATTCGTAATGTACAATACTATATATAGTTGTACCGACTAATTAATATTTACCTGGTATAAGTCTATATAATTTAGACTCATAACAGAACTTAAAAAGAAAAATTAATTAATATTGTACCTTATTTAGCGGGGTATTATACAAATCATGCACCGATTATATTCAATATGTATGCTTGTGTTCTCTCATGTTTAAATAGACAAATGATTGGGAAACAAAACTCAATACCTAATTATCGATTCATGACGCCTACATTAGTGGTTACTACATTGAAAACTATTTCAAGTTACATCAAAGTATCTTACCGATTAGTATCTTACCGATTCACATTCAAAAAATAACAACAAATAATTTTAAAAAAATTACATTTATTTAGAATGAGTGAATGGTTGAGAAAAATTATCGAACTAATAATTTTAAATATATAAAAATATTTTTTAAAAATTATAATTTATGTATGATATTTATCTATACAATATATAAATATATAAAAATATAAAAATATTATTTATATATATATATGCGGGACGGGACGGGATGGGATTAACCGGGATGGAAAGTCTCCGTCCCGCGTCCCATCCCGCAAAATTTTCACGGGACGGGACAGGATGAGATACACATTATTTTTTTCAAATCCCACCGGATTCGGGAAGGGACCGGATTAAGCGGGATTTATGCTCACCCCTACCTTTAAGTGTCTTGATAACACATGACTTGTCACTCTCAATTTCTAATTTTTTATCTTTAACCTGATTGTTTCTTTTAGTCCATCTTTTAGCACAAATATTTTTGCTTTAATAACCAGGTTAAAATTATTTTTCATTGTATTCAAACTAATAACATCACCGTAATAATTCCGTATAACAAATTAATAAATATTATATTTGAGACGAGTTTTGAACCATCAAAAGTGAGATTTTTTATAGATAAAAAAAAAGAAAAATTTTATTTATCATTAGTAATTATTTTAAATATTTAGATCCTCCCTCAGATGAACTAATTTTTTACTCAACAAATAACAAAAGTTAATTATTTATAACTAAATATATATTTTAAAATTCATCATCTAAAAAATTAAAAATAAAATATTAAGTACAATTGTACAAGAGTGTCATTCTTCTGTTTGTTTTAGAAACTCTTTATTAAATAAGTTTAAAAACAAATACAATATCATTAATTTGCTGTTGGGTTTTGGAACTTTTGGCGCAAAGTTAGGGTACTTTTTGTTTTTCAAATACTAACTAGATCCCTTTATTTTCTGTCTAAATTTTTAAATTTAAAATAAATTTATTAAAGGGTATAAAGGTAAACGTAAAATATAAGCCTATAAAATTATTTTCAGTTAGGATTTTTGCAGTCGTTCCATATCTCAGATTTGAACTCGCTCAAACCAGATCGTGTTCTTCTCCAACCTCCATTTTTGGCGCAAATGTAGAAAAACAGATACGCCGCGCGAGAGACGAAAAACTTCTCCGGCGTCCTCCGATACATGGTCAGTGTCAAGCCTAGATCCTCGTCTTCTCCAGCATCAGTCGAGCCCAGATCCACCAAGCGAGAAGCACCTTCGTTGCAAGTTGTTTCTAGATCCAGTATATGCGAAGTTATCTGTGTTCGAAGGGGTTGCCGTGCGAGGGACGAAGAACTTCTCCAACGTCCTCCGTCGACCGTGCAAGCCTAGATCTTCGTCTTCTCCAGCATCTGTCGAGCCCAGATCCGCCAAGCGAAGCCACCCTCGTTGCAAGCGGTTTTCAGATCCAAGCAATCTACTTTGATCAAAAGGAAATTACAGACTAGTAATTGAAAGTTTGGAATACAACTTTTTGTTTTACTTTGATCAAAAGGAAATCCAGAATGGTACGTATCCAAGTGAAGTATGGATTCAAATTTATAGAAGCTAATTTGCAATGATTTGCAGTGATGGAGGCCGCCGCCGGTAACCATGTTGCCCAAATCCAAGGTAATTTTTTTTGCTGTCTTATTTTAGGAGGTGTAAATTTTCGGGTTTTATTTAGTCTTTTATTTTATATTTTAGGGTTTCATTTTAAAACTTTGAAATTTGTGCGTGGGTTTTAGTAACATTAAAACTATCTGTAGTCTTTCATTTTAAGTTTTAGTAACAACTTGAAATTTTAGGGTTTCATTTTAAATTTATCTATCGTGTGTATTTGATTTGAGCTTATTTTTTAATTAAATTGCGCTTAGTTTAGATCGTATTTTTCAATTTTGTTCATTCGGCTGATTTTTGGCTTATATAACTAGTGGAACTCGAGTTTGTGTATATGACGGACGGCTGTTGGTCTTGTGCAACTCTTTGAAATTGTGTAACTCAAATTTGTGTAAACAATGGACCGAACTTGCGAAAATGACGGACTTTTTGGGTATGTGCAACTCATTTGAGCTTGTGTAACTAAACTTTATGTAAACGAAGGACCGAACTTGTGTAATTGAAAAAATGACGGATTTGATAAATGACCGTTTTTTGGGCTTGTGCAACTCGTTTGAGCTTGTGTAATTCAACCCTGTGTAACACAACGGACCGAACTTGTGTAAATGACGAACTTTTGGGTATCTACAACTCAACCTTATGTAAACAAAGGACCGAACTTGTGTAAATGACGAACTTTTGGGTATCTGCAACTCAACCTTATGTCAACAAAGGACCGGACTTGTAATGGAAAAGTGACAGAAGTGTGTAAATGATGGGCAATTATGTATTAACATTATGTATCGACTAGACAGTACACAGGTTCATAAGGACACAACACATAAATTATGGGGTCGAAATCTAGCTTCATATTGTGTAATTAGAATTTGTGTATTCACATTGTACAAGTTAAATTGTGTATCAATGTTGTGTAACGGAAAATTATGTATTAATACTATTTATCGATTAGACAATACACAAGTTCAATTAGCCCAAATGATATAAGGGTGGGAGGGAGGTCCTAATTAAATCTATCTACATATTTTAATTAGAATATTAAAACTCAAATAATATTTTATATCTTCAAACAGAAAAATTAAAAATAAATACATGCCATACATACACATATAATTATTACTATTTTAATTTATTACATAAATAATATTATAATAGTATAAAATTTTAATAACAATTGTTATTATTATAAATTAAGTGCAAGGAACACTAAATTAACTTTATTAATACTTGACCTAAAATTTAACAAACTAAATATTACCAACAAATACTTAATTTACACTTGATTCGTCTATACATTAACATTTAAATTAACAAAATACATTGTAATAGAAATGGTAAAAGACTTTACAGAAGTATGTTAAATATATTATATATACCAAGTTGAATAATTTATATAAGTTTTATCTGAATCGATTTATTATTTATTTGTTGAGTCCAAAATGAATGTCTATATATATAAAAAAAACAACTTAAACTCATTTAAACTATTTTAAAAAATTTATAGATTTATTTTTCGATGAATAATTAAAGGATTTTTCAGTTTGGTACCATTAAATTTTTGGTATTTTTGAATGGTGTCCTAAGTTTTTCATATTTCTGCTTCGTACCCTGAGGTTTTGTTTTTTCCGTTCCGTATCCTTATTTCTTATTTTTTGTCTAAAATAAATTTTTTTATATTAAAATTATATAAAAAAAGAAATATATATATATATATATATATATATATATATATATATATATATAATAAATTTAGGAAGAATTTGACATACTAGACTTTTTTGAGAATATGATTTAGTAAATGTACCCCATAATTTTTTACAACTTTCATTTAATGGTAGGTAAAAATAATTAACCCCTTTATTTTAATAAAAAAAGAATAATAGACATTAGTTAGTGTTAAGTTGTAATTACTATTACTGAATTTATTTATTTATTTATTTATTTTATTTATTTATTTCTTTTTATTTTCTTTTTTTATTTTTTTTATTTCCTGAAATAAATTTTTGGTATGAAATTTTTCTTACCAGAAATTTTTCATACCATAATTTTTCATACCAGAATTTACATACTAGAATTTTATATACCAGAATTTTACACACTAGAATTTCCCATACCATATTTTATCACACCAGAATTTATAATACCAGAATTTCATCGTACCAGAATTTTTCATAATACCATAATTTTTCATAATACTAGAATATTTCATAATACCATAATTTTTCATCATACCAAAATTTCATACTACCACAATTTTTCATCATACCATACCAGAAATTATGATACCAGAAATTAGATGCTAGAAGCTACATACCAGAAGTTATGATAACATAAAATTACACACTAGAACTCTCTGGTATGCCAAAAATTTCACACCATACACAAAAGAGTTGTTGCTCTATAGCCTATGTACCATACTGCTGCTACGCTCATGGCCCTCCCATCAAGTTTTCTATGCATACATTCATACCAGACACAAAAGAGTTGTTGCTCTGGTATGCCAAAAATTTCATCATACATACTGCTGCTATGCAAAAGTAATCAAATTTTACTCCAATTAGTTCAAATCACAAGGAATGATTCCTAAAAGTTTCATGAATAATCATCCCAAAAGAGTTTCATAAATAAGGATATATGTGGACTAGATTTGGTTTCATTCTGTTTTCGTTTTCGGAATTTAAGCCAAACATACCCTCATTGTTTTCATTTTCTGGTTCATGGCATTTCAGGTTGGAAGATGCTAATTTAGCTTCTCCTATGGCAAGTAGTTCTCAATGGAGAATCTTTAAAAACAAGGTAGGATAGATTCCATAATATTAAAATATAAGATTTCATCACGTAATTCAAGCATGTTGCCTAATAGTAATAGATACATACTTAACCTTTTTACAAGTGTCTGTGATGTGAATATGGACATACAAAAAAACAGCTTTGAAGCTTAACATAGTACTGAGATTAAAATCATATTTCGCATACAAGTTACTGATTACTAT
Source organism: Fagopyrum esculentum (assembly GCA_033239045.1). NCBI lineage: Eukaryota > Viridiplantae > Streptophyta > Magnoliopsida > Caryophyllales > Polygonaceae > Fagopyrum > Fagopyrum esculentum. The sequence continues at coordinate 150,498,697 of BSUD01000003.1, read as the reverse complement.
AGCACAGAGGAGAAAGGAGAAAAAGGAAAGCCAGTGGCACCACCACACAGAAGCATTCCACCTAAATCTAATGTGTTCTTATTAGCTACTTTCTCAAACAAGAATTTCTCAGGTGGGATAGAGAAAACATACTCATCTATATCAACACGGTTTCGGTTTACCGTTGGAAAGCTACTAATTTCCTTTCCCCCTCCGCCCTTTGCAAAGATCTTGGCGTAACTTCTTAGCTCTTGAGTGAACCCAGTGCTATCCTTTTGCTTGCTCGCAAAAGAGAATTGTCGTTTCCAGCTGTTCTTTGAACTGCTAGTCGATGGAGACGCGAGGCAAGGATTGTTTGAGTTAGAATAACAAGGGGAATCTTTTGGCTCAATTTCGTTGCTACGATCCGCACCCAACATTGATAATTTCCCTCAATTAGTCTTACTATGTCACGAAAGATGTAGCAAACATGCCCTCAAGATCTTATTTCATAGACAATTAGTCTTTACACTGTCTATGAAATCCGCTCATTTCACATACTTCTTTCCGGCAATCGCGGCGGCTGAACGGAGGTTCTCACGGCGGAGAGAGCAAACGAGCATGAACAATGCAACGGCGATTAGAAGCATCACCAGAACTATGCTTCCGAGAAGGTACGGCATTGCGGAGTTCCATCGCCATATCGTTTCGCTGGCGACGGTGGAGGGGACCGGTGCTGCGGCGACCTTGCTTCCTCCTCAGTCAAAGCCGGAGGAGAAGCACATAAGAGTCCGAGAGATAAGGAAGAGGGAAATGAGAAGAGCGGCAGAAGTGAAAACCAGAAAGAGAGAAAGCGTAACCCTAATAACCTGCTATTTGACGGTAAAAAATTTTTTTGGTACATAAACTTAACGAGAAAATAAAAAAGCCTACTTAATAAAACAAATTCTCAAAAGATCCTAGTTTCCAAATTAGCCCATAAATTTTTATATTATAAATTTTGAAGATAAGTGTATTTTAATTAAACAACTTTAATCAACTATTAATAAATTATGATATTTCTTAAAATATTATATATTTACCTTTTTTTAATGATTTTTAATATTTTTATTACATGAAAAATTTATTATGTTTTTTTAAAATATAAGAAATTTAATTTATATGTATATGATATATTAATAAAAAAATTACAATTAAACATAATTTATAATTATATGATATTTCGTTGTTGGTATACTCCGTAGATTTATTTCATATCATTGATAAATATATAACGTAAAATATTAAAACGGACATTCGATTTTTAAAAAAAATGAATATCCTAGAATTTTTAGAAGATTTTTTCACATAGAATTAAAATTTTCTTTTATATAATAAGGATATGAACCATCCAATATTATATAATCTATTATACTTACTAAAACAGAGCACGAGTCGATGACGTGGCGCACTGTAAATGCAGGATTTTTGAAATGGAGCTCCCACAATTAAAGATAATAAATCTTTATTTTTTACACTATTTTTTAAGCATAAAATCTTTTATTATTAAAATAATAATTTTATAGAAACCAAATCAGTATATCTTTATTTTTTACACTATATTTTAAACCAAAAACTCTTTTATTATTAAAATAAAATATTTTTTATTAATCCAAAAATAAAACAAAATTTGTAAAATTAACTGACAAGATCTCCTAAATATTTTAAAAATAATTTGGTTTATGTATTTCTTTTATTTTTAAGCCGTCGAAATTTAAATAATTTATAAAATTTTTATTTTTTTCTTAATTTATTTTTGAAGGATTATAAGCTCAATCTATTTACGTTAAAAAATTTCACGGAATTTCCTATCCCACATCGATTATAAGTAAGGTTGATAGTTTGATAACTTGTATAAGTAGACGGTTTGAAGACTAAACAAATCACATATTTCTTGGTCTTTTGGCTAAGTTAAGTATAATTTTTATTCATAACGGATTAATATCTATTTTGTGGGTCGTTGACCTACTGTTTTGTGGGTCGTTGACCTACTGTTTTGTGGGTCTAAGTATTTTCAGAGATTTTTTGTTTTCCTACATTGGTTTTCACTTATATAAATAGAGGTTTAATATAGATTGTTTGGATTTTTGGCTAAGTTGAAGTAAAATTTTTATTCATACATTAATATTCGTTATATGGGTCGTTGACCTACTAAGACGGATGGTTTGACAACTTGTATAAATAGAGGTTAATAACGGATATTGAAGATTAAACAAATGATACATTTCTTGGCTTGTTGGCTAAGTTGAGCTATAATTTTTATTCATAACGGATTAATATATATTTTATGGATCGTTGACCTACTTTTTTATGGGTTGTTTACTTACTGCTTTTAGCGAATTTGTTATCCCACATCGATTATCAAGTAATACTGATACTTTGAGAACTTGAAAAGCGTTTATAATTGTGTTCATAAATTAATATTAATTTATCCGTTATTGTATGAGATTTTGTTTAATTTTATATTATATAATTTTTTATCGTCATCTATAAATTGTTTTTTAATTTACAAATTTTCAAATTCTGATTTTTTAAATATAACTGATTTATTGAAAATGTATGTTTTTTAAATAAAAATATTACTCTATGGGTATCTTTTTTTTCCTTTGTTGTCCTATTATGTTTTTTAATTATAAAATACGGGTATTCTTTTTATATTATGTCGGTTGCTACAAGAATAAAGTTCCAGATTTTAAATTGCGTTCATCCAATAATTTGTTTTTGCTTTTGTTTGTATTTTTAAACTTTATTTAAATTTTTGTGTATTTTTTTTAAATAAAACTTTCAGTTTTTATTTTATTATTTATCACACATTTCGTTTCAAATTCTTTTTTTTATAAAATTATATTTCGGGTTTCATTTAGATAATTACAATATATTAAAGTAATTTAGTTATAACTCTATACCGGAGTTGTGCATTGTATTTTTTTTTAAATTGTGCATTGTATAAGGAGTAAATTTATGAAGTGTAGAATAATAAAAAGTTCTTTATTTGTGACTATTTTTTCGTTTTGAGAATAATCAAAATCGAATTATTATTGTAAATTTCATAAATATATTTTTAGTTCGCACAACTAATATTATAAAGATACCCGCACAAGGTGCGGGTTGTACGCTAGTAAACCAACAAATAAATCCACGGAGTATACCAATAACGAAATATCATATAGATATAAATTGTGTTTAATTTTAAAATTTTTGATTGAAATATTATATAAATTAAATTAAAATTTTATATATTATATAAAACATAATAAATTTCTCAAATTTTGATGCAAAATATGATAAAACAAAAAATTATAAAAAATATATTAAAAATCATAAAATAATAGGTAAAAATATTATATTATAAGAAATATCATAGTTTTTTAATAGTTGATTAAATTTGTTTAACTAAAATATACTTATATTCGAAATTTATAATATAAAACTGTTATTATATATATATATATATTATTTTTTTTAAATATAACTTTAATATAAAAAACGTTATTTTAGACAACGAATAAGAAATAAGGTTACGGAACGGAAAAACCGAAACCTCAGGGGTACCAAACGGAAACGTAAAGAATTTGGACACCATTCGAAAAAGGCAAAAACTCAAGGTACTAAACGAAAAAAATTTATAATTAAATTATTTTAATAATAAAGTTTAAAACAAATCATATAAGGATAATTCTTTTAATTGTTTAAAATTGGGTAAATAAAACAATTATATTTGATGTTATAACTTATAAGTTATAACCCCAGTAATGTGAAGAATTTTTGTATAACATAATTTAAAATAAAACGATAAAGAATAAATACGATGCGTAGAATTTTTACAGATTAGTGGTCGAATTTGAATCAGCTTCTCGTGTATACAACTAATCGCCACTATTTTCTCCTAATCCACCGCAAAGATCACTCACATCGTTAATCTTCACACTACGACGTCTCAATTTAACTCAGTTCGTCATCCTGCAATTTTCCAAATTCAAAAATCCATCCCCGCATTACAAAATGATCATTGAACAGAAGAACATTCTCGTCACCGGCGGAGTTGGATTCATCGGCACCCACAAATCATTAGGTCACAAGGACCCAAGCATCAGTAGGTCACAACGACCCACAAAGTATTAGATTAAAACGACCCACAAATCATTAGGATAAAACGATCTACGAATTAGTAGGTAAGAACAATTCACATTCAAATACTAACTAGTTTAGTGCCCGCACCTTGTGCGGGTTTGTCTAAACAAAAAATATTATATTTTTAAGTTCATACATTATTTATTGATATTAATCTATAAAAATAATTATTTTTTTTATTAATTAATATAACTAACATTTGAGAATTAATTATATTTTTTAATAAATAAAAGAACATAATTAAAAATTTATTACAAATATTATTGTTCGAGTATTATATCTCAATATATTATCAATTTTACTTATATAAAGTTAGAGGAGAAAAATTTTATTTAGTTTTAAATCTAACAAATGTGTCAAATCTTACTAAAAGATTTGCGTGAGATTTTCTAAAAACAAAATCGAATTATAATACATCAGTTTATCAATTTTGATTGGTAGATAAGTATATTTAGTTTTTTTTAAATTTTAATTTTAATATAATTGACGTGGCATGATGACTGTTCATAAATTCTAATAAAAAATTTTTTTTTATAAAATGATTAATGGCAAATCTGTAAATACATTGTGGCAAATCTGTAAATAAATTAAAAAAATGCTGACGTGGACGACCTTAAAGATTGACACGTGGACAAAATGGGTGCTGTTTTAGTAATATATATAGATCCGGTACGAATAAGTATTATACTTGATTCTGACCAAAAGGTCCAGAAATGTATGCTTTGTATAATCTTCAAACCTTATAGGTCTATTTATAAATGTTGTCAAACTATCATCTTTCTTTGATAACCGATGTGGGATAACAAAATTCATATTTTATAAAATAATTATAGTTTAGTAAAAAAAAGGATTTATTATTTTAATTAGTGATTTAGTACAAATTTTAATCCGAGAAAAAACGTGGGGCGCCACGTCAGAATTATTGTCTTTTGTTTTAGTAAAGTATATAGATGTATATTTAGTATATTGATAATATAAGAATTACGAATTTAATAGTTCAACGGTCCACAAATCAGTAGGTCACAAACGACCACAAATCAGTAGGTTACAACGACCCACGAATGAGTAGGTCACAACGACCCACGAATCAGTAGGTCACAATGACACACGAATCAATAGGTCACAACGACTCACGAATCAATAGGTCACAACGATCCACGAATCAATAGGTCACAACAACCCACAAATCAATAGGTCACAACGACCCACGAATCAATAGGTCACAACGACCCACAAATTCATTGGTCACAACTACCCTCAAATTCATAGGTCACAACGACCCACAAATTCATAGGTCACAACGACCCACAAATCAATGGGGCACAACGACCCACAAATTATTAGATCAAATCAACCCACTGTAACACCCCGAATTCTCAAAACTCGGAACATTACTGGTTAGGACCTCACAATGGGTCCCGACCTCAGTTTGACAACAATATTACTAGGATCTTACAACAAGACACAAATAAGAAAAACCGAAATTCATAAAGTGTATTTGTAAGAGAATGAATGCAACAAAGTCTAACAGCCTATCGTACTTAAACAACGGAAAAGACTAATTGTCTTAACAAAGGGAAAGACAACAAAGCAACAACCCCAAACCCCCACTCTAAAGAGTACGGAGACCCGGCTGACCACTACTTCCGGATCACTCAGCTGTTGTTCTAACCTGCAGTAAAACTAAAAACACAACCAAACAACCATTAGCTAGTTATCTAAACATTAGGAGAATAATAATAGCACACACACACATACAATAATAAACACTCATCATGCTTTCAAACAATCCATTTATTATCTTCAATTAAGTCATTCACTCTAATGATACTTATTTCGTGACACGAGGGATTCCCAAACCTCGCCTCCGCCCCCGTGTACCCATCAGGAGTGGATCCGATGCATCTCACCGTGTACCTGGATGGTCTGGGTATAGAGAACCTCCCAGTCTCCTGGCAGAGCTGGGCAGTGATGTCACGGCCCGTTATACATACACTTGGGCCTTAAAACATAAACCACGGTCGTCCTAACAAGTTGTTATTTATTATAACACACATTGTACACACACAACCATTATCATCCAACTAAAATCCAGAAACCAGCTAAGTAAGTCGCAAGGACTTACCTGAGTCAAAACACTCTCTAACACGTCTCAAAACAGTCCGTACTCGTGGTAACTCAAACGCCTGTCACATAAGGCATGTGGATCAAAATCTCATCCATATGTCCAACCTCATACGAAGGAATTACGGAAAAAGCTCTCTTACGATAAAATGACTATTTTACCCCCGGTTCCGAAACTTCCAGATTTGTCTATAACTTAGTTTCAAACTCTCCTAGGTTTAAAGACTATTTTACTCCGGAACCCGGAACTCTCCAATGTCTATCCTTAATTCTCATATTTTCTTTTATAACTTATTTCCATACTCTATTACTCTATCCGGTTATAATACTCTTAACCTTCCCGATTAGATTCTACCATCCGTTTTCCTTGGCTCTTTTCCTCACCACTCTACTATCATCCACACACACTCACACACACACACACACACATATATATATATATATATATATTACCTTGTAACTATATCCTACTTACGTATACTCCGCCCTATACATCCATACTTACCTATCTACGTCTACGGCCCTGGTGTACATATCCATATATATAGTTTCCAATCCCTTAAACTTTATGCTCACATATCCGTAACTGTACTCCTATATACACATACTCATCTCTCAACTTCGATCTCTTTCATCTATAT
>BSUD01000003.1:150387792-150480150 GCA_033239045.1 Fagopyrum esculentum | reverse complement strand
ATATATATATATATATATATATATATATATATATATATATATATATATATATATATATATATATATATATATATATATATATATATATATATATATATATATATTTGGAAGCTCTATTTCTTCATCTATGTAATATAAATAGACCCGTACACTGCTTACATCTCACAACTTCTAAAACTACAAATGTATATACATACACATCTACAAGCACTTATACTAGGCAGAGGACTCACCCGTGTTGCTTCGATCTGGGTCAACACAACCTTCCCGGCGAGACAAAGGTAGGCTAACGAGGTTGAGGTTGAGCTTCTCGCCTGCGGTTTTATACGAGTAAGGCTGGGTTTACATATCAGTACGCTAGAGGAGAAGGAAAGAAGACCGCAACGATATCGTTACCTGTGTGTAGCGGTGAAGCTAATCCGACGCCACACCGGACTCGGAACGAGCAATAACCGCGAGGTAGACGGAGGATGTTGTAGCCGCTCACTGCAGGGTCCCAGAAGGCCCGATTTCCCGTCTTTAATACACGAACAGAAAGGTGAAAGAGGGGGAGAAGAAGGCTGGAAAAGAGACGTTGTTTTACCTGGGATCGCAGCGCCGGGTCGCACACAAGGACAAGGGGGTAGCCGCACGAGAAGGCGACAGGAGTGCTTTCGGTATCGTTGCCGGCGATGCGTCTGAAGGTGCGGCGGTGTTGCTGCAACACTCGTGTCGATGGAGTGTTCGAATGCTTTGGAAATTGCTGCTGTACGAGCTCTTGCAGAAGAAGGCGTATGCGGGTGTAGTTGTGAGGGAAAGGGTGCTGCTGTGCGTGCTCTTGCAGAAGAAGGCGGATGCGGGTGCTGCTGTGCGTGCTCTTGCAGAAGAAGGCGGATGCGGGTGCTGCTGTGCGTGCTCTTGCAGAAGAAGGCGGATGCGGGTGTAGTTGTGAGGGAGAGGGTAAGCAGCAGTTTTGGATAGTTAAAATTAGGGTTAATGTTAATTAATTAGAGGAGGATTAAGTTAATATTGGGCTGGGCTGAAAGGTCATACGGGCCAAATATCAATCTGATCTACTCACTATTTCACATAAGGCTGGAACGAATTATAAAAATTCGTACAGGATTTCAGTTGTGCGGAGAATTTTCGGTTTATAATATTTATGATTTTATGTGAGTTCAGGTCACATAAAATGTTAGAACTTAATTATTGTTTTATTTTATTTATAAAATTTTATTTTATTTTATATTTTTTTTTCCGGTTCGGAAACTGGTTGAATTCGATTTTAAACAGAGTTTAAAATTTTTCGGGTATTACACCCACGAATCATTAGGTCAAAACAAACTACAAATCAGTAGGTTACAACAACCAAATAATCATTAGGTTACAACGACCCAAAAGGTCTAAAAATGTATGATTTGTATAATCTTCAAATCTTGTAAGTCTATTTATACATGTTGTTAAAGTGTCATCCTTCTCTAATAACCGATGCGGGATAACAAAATTCATATTATACAAAATAATTAAGGTTTAGTAAAAAAATATTATTGTCTTAATTCGTGATTTAGTAAATCCGAGAAAAACGTGGAGCGCCACGTCAGCATTAGTTTATTATGTTTTAGTAAAGTATATAGATAGGAAGGAAGTTAAGCTTACGAGTATGAGATAGGCTTATGAACAATATCTTTTAATTTTAAATATTTGGAAAAAAAATTAAAAGAAGAGGAAATGTTATTGTAATCGAAATTAGTTAGTAATCCAAATAAAATACTTTAAAATTGGAACTAATTAAAAAAGATTTAGGCAATTATGGTTTAGTAAAAAAAGGATTTATTAGCTTAATTCGTGATTTAATAAAAAGTTTAATTCGAGAAAAAACGTGGGGCGGCACGTCAAGAATTAGTATTTTTTGTTTTAGTAAAGTATATAGATGTATATTTATTATATTTATAAAATAAGTATTAAGAATTTAATTGTTCAATGGTTCACAAATTAGTAGGTCACAAACAACCCACAAATCATTAAGTCACAAGGACCTACAAATTAGTAGGTCATAAGGACCCATAAATTAGAAGGTCACTACGACCCACGAATCAATAGGTCACAACGACCCACGAATTAGTATGTTACAACGACCCACGGATTAGTATGTTACAACGACCCACGAATCAGTTGGTCACAACGACCCACGAATCAATAGGTCACAACGACCGACGAATCAATAGGTCACAACGACCCACAAATTCATATGTCACAATGACCCACAAATCAGTGGGTCATAAAGACCCACACATTATTGGGTCACAACGACCCACAAATTATTAGGTCAAATCGACCCAAAAATATGTAGGTCAAAACGATCAAAAAATCTGTAGGTCAAAACGATCCAAAAATCATAGATCAAAACGACCCAAAAATCATTTAATCAAAACGACCCAAAAATCATTAGATCAAAACGACCTACGAATTAGTAGGTCACAACAACTTACATACAAGTACTAATCCGGTATCAATAAGTATTATACTTGATTATGACCAAAAGGTGTAAAAATGTATGATTTGTAGAATCTTCAAACATTTGAGGTCTATTTATACATGTTGTCAAAATGTCATCTTTCTCTGATAACCGATGTGGGATAATAAAATTCATATTTTACAAAATAATAAAGGTTTAGTAAAAAAAAGTTATTTGCTTAATTCGTGATTTAGTAAAAAAAATTTAATCCGATAAAAATATGGAGTCTTAATTTCTTTTTTACAAAATAATCAAAGATTTTGGCTATCTTTTAAACAAATCTTTTAAAACATAAAAGAAGGATTTTTTTTAATATTCTTAATTATTTGTGCCGGAAAAGTGTTTACCAGTTTGTTTTATAAAATTTATATACTTTAATAAAAAAATTTTTTTTTGACCAGTTTGTTTTCTGGCACAAAAAATAAAGATTTATTGGTCTATAAGATCTTGGAGAATCTCCAAAAAAAAAGTTACGTATAATTTTGAATAGCAATATGTTAGTTTAGGAAAAATGATTTTCTGGTTTAAAAAAATAAAAATTTATTGACCAAAAAATTGTGGGAGCTTCATTTGATTGCTGCTCCCACAGCGTGCCACATCATCAAATCATGCACTCTCTTTTAGTATGTATAATAGATAATAGATAATAAGATAAGATATTTTCTAAAATTAAAATTTAATTGTTTTATTGACATTTACTATAACAAAATTCAAAGATATTTTAAATATATTTTAACTTTAATTAACGACTTTACTAAAATATTTTTTATAAATTTTAAAATTTAAAAACCACTTTTTTTAAAAAAAATTGGGGGTTGGGAGAACCGTGGCTTGATACGTGGCAATAGAGGCTCCTACTTTAATATATATAAGATAAGATAAGATATTTTATAAAATTAAAATTTAATTGTTTTACTGACATTTACTATAACAAAATTCAAATATATTTTAACTTTAATTAACGACTTTACTAAAATATTTTTTTATAGATTTTAAATTTTAAAAACCAACTTTTTAAAAAAAAAAAATTAGGGGGTGGGAGAACCGTGGCTTGACACGTTGCAATAGAGGCACCTGCTTTATATATATAAGATAAGATAAGATTTAAATTAACAAAATACATTTAATAGAAATGGTGAAAGACTTTACTAGAAGTATGTTAATTCTCCTCGAAGTCTGATGGAGGGCTCGGCTTCAAGAAACTCTTATAATGGAACAAAGCCCGTGTTTCCAAACTGATTTCCGAACTAGACACTCACCCTCTCCAACGTGATATATGGTCCACTTGGGTCAGCAACAACATTCTTAAAAACTGCTCTATTTGGACATGCGAGCCGAGCTACAAATTCAGCTTCACTTGGAACTCCATTCTTAAAGTCAAAGATGAGATCTTGAGCATCCAGAATACCCCTAACGGCCAATTATTCACTTCAATCACTAAAAAACCAATTGGTAACTTCTCTACCTCTTCTACTTACAACTTTCTCAAGCCGCAACACTCTCTCAGGATTCCCCACATGTTCAACAACATTTGGGAAAAGTCTAACACGCCCAAGAGTAGCTTCATATCCTGGATCGCCGCTCATCTGAGACTTCCCACCCTCACAAAACTGCTTGCCTGGAACATTTCTCTGAGAGGTACTTGCTTTCATTGTGGGGCCATGCCTGAGGACGAGAACCACCTCTTCCAAAAATGCAGATATGCTTCGGTTACCCTTGATCTCATCTCCAGATGGACTCGCGTACCCACCCCATACCCCCACAAGCACAATCTCATCCCCAACGTCAGAATTGTCACCATCACTAACTTTTTCTACTTTGAGTGAAAGGCTAGAAATGATCTGATTTACAATCACAAAGTCACTCACGAAGCCTCTTACGCATGCAACATAATCAAAGCCACTAAGAACCACTTCTCCCACCATTGGAAGAAAAGATCCGATCACTCCATCACTTGGGCTAACCTTCTTGGAATTCAACTTTTGTAACTGTTTCCTTATTGTCCTCTTATACCCCTTGACTCTTGCTGTCTAAGGTGACACTCTGTATATTCTCCCCATGTCTAATATTGTAACTTTTCATCAAAAAAAAAAAGAAGAAAAAAGTATGTTAAATCTATTATATATACCAAGTTGAATAATTTATATAAGTTTTATCTGGATCGATTTATTATCTTATATTTATTAAAGCAGAAGCCTCTATTACCACGTGTCAACGCCATGTTTCTCGAAGCCTAAAAAATTATTATAAAAAGTGATTTCTAAATGTTAATATAAACTGGAAATTGATTTCTAAATTTTGTAAAAATATTTAAATAAATAGTTTTTAAACTTTTACGGATTTTTTTTACCAACGAGCATATCTTAACAAATGAGTTTAAAAATATAATTATTTAGAAGAGATAAATACTTAAAAGAGAATTAAAAGTCATAATAATGATTATAATTTAATTCTTCGAATTTTTATTTTACAAAAATATACATATAAATTTCTAAGTATTAAGTATTTATTAAAACTCAACCCGCACAAAGTGTGGGTAATACACTAGTTATTTGTTGAGTCCAAAATGAATGTATATATATATATATATATATATATATATATATATATATATATATATATATATATATATATATATTAAAATACAACTTAAACTGATTTAAATTATTTTTAAAAAGTTATAGATTTATTTTCGATGAATAATTAAATTATTTTAATAATAAAGTTTAAAACAATTATATAAGGATTATTCTTTTAATTGTTTAAATTGGGTAAATAAAACAATTATATTTGATGTTATAACTTATAAGTTATAACCCTATTAATGTGAAGAATTTTAGTAAAACATAATTTAAAATAAAACAATAAAGAATAAATACGAAGTGTGGGTAATACACTAGTTATATAAGTTTTATCTGAATCAATTTATTATTTATTTTTGAGTCCAAAATGAATATCTATATATAAAAAATCAACTTAAACTGATTTATATTATTTTTAAAAATTTATTTTTCGATGAATATTTAAATGATTTTATTAATAAAGTTTTAAAAAATAAGGTTAATTCTTTTAATTTTTTTATCTAGGAGAAATTATATATATATAGTAAAATTAAAGGAATTTATAAAATAAAAATTATAAAAAAATTTATTTAACCTAATACTTTCAATTAATTTATAATAAAATGATAAAAAATAAATACGAAGCGTAGAATTCTTACAGATTAGTGGTGGAATTTGAATCAGCTTCTCGTGTATACAACTAATCGCCACCATTTTCTCCTAATCCATCGCAAAGATCACTCACATCGTTAATCTTCACACTCTGACGTCTCAATTTAACTCACTTCGTCATCCTGCAATTTACTCAATTCAAAAATCCATCCCCGCATTTGAAAATGATCATTGAACAGAAGAACATTCTCGTCACCGGCGGAGCTGGATTCATCGGCACCCACACTGTTCTTGTCTTGCTTAATGAGGGATTCAAGGTTTGGATCATTGACAATCTTGACAATTCATGTGAAGAAGCTGTTAATCGCGTTAGAGAATTAGTGGGTCCTGAATTGTCCAACAATCTCCACTTCATTCTGGTATGTTTCTGGATTTCGACTTTGTTTTGATTCTAGGGTTTCCTTTGATTTTGATTGTTTGCTTTTGCAGGGTGATTTGCGAAACAAGGATGACATTGAACATCTATTCTCTAATCACAGGTTTGATGCTGTGATCCATTTTGCTGGACTCAAGGCTGTCGGCGAGAGTGTTGCTTATCCTTTTCGATATTTTGATAATAATCTGATTGGCTCCATTAATCTGTATCAAATCATGGCTAAATACAACTGCAAGAAGGTGATAATCTGTTACTAGATCTAGGTTATCAGTCAATTAGTCATCACCTTGTGATAAACGTACTAATGTGAGCATTACAATGTGATGAATATATCTATACAGTTGGTTTTCTCATCATCTGCGACTGTATATGGACAACCAGACAAGATTCCATGTGTTGAAGATTTCAATCTTAGGGCTATGAATCCTTATGGTCGAACCAAGGTACTAATTGGTTTGTTTCTTTGTTTGGAATTCAGCATTGGCATTGTTTACTCAATTGGTTTCACTTGGGAAACCAAACTCAGCTTTTTCTTGAAGAAATTGCTCGAGATATTGCAAGGGCAGACCCGGAATGGAAGATGATAATGTTGAGATACTTCAATCCGGTTGCTGCTCACGAGAGTGGCAAGCTAGGTGAAGATCCAAAGGGTATTCCAAACAACCTTATGCCTTACATTCAGCAAGTTGCAGTAGGACGATTGCCTGAGCTTAATGTTTATGGTCATGATTACCCGACAAATGATGGTACAGCGGTATGTAACTCTTAAGAGAGCTACATCAAGAGCTTAAGACAGTTACATTTCTGAAAGTAATATTTGAATTGTCAGGTTCGAGACTATATCCATGTCATGGATCTTGCTGAAGGCCATGTTGCTGCTATAAGGAAGATTTTCAAGACAGAAAACATTGGTGAGCTGAGATTTGTTTTTGTATACTGATTTTTCTGAGCTTAAACACGACTCGTTGTTTCGGATTGATCTCAGGGTGCACTGCCTACAACTTGGGGACTGGGTGTGGTGTGTCTGTCTTAGAAATGGTTGCTGCATTCGAGAAAGCATCTGGAAAGGTAAACTAAACATCTTATAATTCTCAGTTAAACAATGTGAACTGAATTTTTATGACAGTTTCTTAGAAGAAATCCTTGTTTTGTACATTTCAGAAAATCCCGGTTAAGATGTCTCCTAGGAGGCTAGGAGATGCAACAGCCGTTTATGCTTCAACCGAGAAGGCGGAAAAAGAGCTTGGTTGGAAGTAAGCTATCTTATCAGTTGACACTGAGCCGTGTTTTGAACAGTTAAGTTATGGTGAAATTCTTTGCAGGGCAAGATATGGGGTGGAAGAGATGTGCAGGGATCAATGGAAGTGGGCGATCAATAATCCATGGGGCTTCCAAGCGCCGCCACAACCGCCATTGAAGAGTGTTCCATACAAGTCTCTAGAACAAAGTTCACCAAATCAACAATTTGAGATTGTTAATCAAGTTTGAGTTTGTTGATGGTAGGCAGACAGGCAAGCCTCTTCAACTGTTGCCTACTGCTAGGAGCTGGTTTTTCCTTGAGATAAGAAGAGTATAGATTTTGATCACTTTTTAGTTATAAATTTTTTTGGTTTGATTTATATAAGTTATTTTCCCTTGAGATAAGAAGAGTATAGATGTTGATCACTTTTTAGTTATGTTTTAAAAAAGGAGAGGTTATTTTCGTGTTATTTTATTATATTAGTTATGTAAGTAAATCAATATTTTACATTCTAGTGATTTTCTCAATATATTTGATACTTTATTTGCTATTGATTTTGCCTAAAGGTACTTTCTCTGAGCCGTGTTATGAACGGTTAACCCGTCGCTTTAGGTTTGTCGAAACGACAACCTTAAACCCAAACCGCCTACCGGCAGTTTGGTAAACCGGCAAATCTAATCCGCCGGTTTGACTAGTTTGAAAACCGTTGGTTCGGCGGTTTGTCCTAAACCGGACCCATAACTATCCGTATTTACGATACGATGGGTGAAACTCGGATAACGGGAGAAACATATAATGTGACAAGTCTAAAAGGGTGAGTAACTCATGACCCATCATTCGTGTCCATCACCCCTTACTCCACTTGGATAAGTTGACATATGTTTTTTTAATTTAGAAAAAAAAATCAGCAATTTACATAAGTTAGATATCCATAATTTAACGAACATAGAAAGCATTCAATTTTTGAATAAGTTGATATCCATAATTTAACGAAAAAAAAGCATTCAAATAAATACACTCCTTATGTTTGTAATTTTTCATACGTGTATAAACCTTTCAAACATTTATAACCAAAATAACACACAATATCATGCACTTTAATATTCATAACATGAATACAAAGTGCTAATGAAAAATAGAAGAAAAATAAACTCGAATAATGCATAGCATATAAATAAATATCTCCACATTTTGGCGTATTTTACGAGGACAATGTTAGATAAATCCATATGTCATACATACAAGTCACTATCATAATCATAAATTTTAAATTAAGGCCCGGACTGCGGAAATGACTCTTAAATTGTAATGTCTTGTATAGTAGAAGTCGTACTACACATATGATGTGCGTAAGAGAACTAATTTTGATCTTATGCATACAACAACGATTTCGGAGATCATTTGTGTAGTTAAATATCATTATACCGATCAATTGCATACTTACCATTTTTTCCGACTTGAAATCGGATCATATGATTTCCATTATGCGAGCAATTTTACACGCCTTGCAACTATATGGTGAAGTATTTGGTACTTCAGGAATAAAATCGTTTTTAACAATGACAATTTTGGATCAGATTACAACATCTTAAACTTCATCGTAAGTCAATTTCTCAACTGGAATTCTCACTTTACGGATGAGGATGAATCCGAATTTATTTTATGTTCAAAAGAACAACATTTTCATATCGTTAGTAAAAACAACTTTAACTCGATAATTAAAGCAAAAGTCTTCGCGCTAAAAGTTGGTCTTAAAGAAACAATCAAGTTAAATATTCTTGAAATTGAGGTGATAACCTGTTATCAAACTACTCCAACGACTTTGAAGTTGTCAATGGGAAGTCGAGATGACCGTATCGAATCCCATACTTAATCTTCATTTCTGTAAAGGAGTACAAATCATGCATGTGTTCAAGAATCTAACTGTTTGATGACCAATCGACCCATATGAAAATTTCAACCCTCAACACAATTCCAAAAGTGTTGACGGGAGCCCCCACAGCCACAATCAAACGCGACACAATTCCAAAAGTGTTGACGGTCCCGGGCCTCCCGGCTGTTCGTGTTTGCCCTAGTCGCTCACTTTTTTCCCTCCAAAAAGAAAATCAGAGTACCCAGTGAAAGCTTTGCGCGCTCTCTATCAATTACAGATTCCCCTCGTTGTTATTCTTCAATGGCGTCAGCGTCTTCTGCAAACAGTGGTTACGAAGTGCCATGGGTGGAGAAGTACAGACCTTCCAAGGTCGCCGATATCGTAGGCAACGAGGACGCTGTCGCTCGCCTGCAAGTCATCGCTCGCGTCGGCAATATGCCCAATCTCATTTTAACCGTAATCTATCATTCTATCTTGTCCAAATTGTTCTATCTCGTTAAACCCTAAGAGTTGAATTTCAGTTCATTCACTTTTTTACACACCTTAGGGTTTTTGTTTCTGTTCTTTCTTCCCAAATTGTTGATCTTGCCGTTAATATGTTTACTCCACGAGCTCAGTGGTCGTACAGAAGCGAAATTCTAATGATTTGCTTGCAAATTCGTTCCTATTTGAGTCTTGGTGTTGATTTGGAACTCTTACAAACTAACCCAATTTGACCATAGTTCCAATTATCTGTCATGAAGATGTCTTGCTTCTGATTTGTGGGTTTTGACTAGCAAAGTATTTAGAATCCTTCTGTCGATACATATGAATTTGTGATGATATCAGTGTATTTTGTTTATCATAGTAGTCTGCTCGTCAAAATGTTGCATTTGTAGTTCATTCTACTAGAAACACACGCAAAAGTGTTTTGATGAGTGTGCTGCCTGATTGGGTCTTACCTGTCACTCTGAGTACTTGTGAATTGTGGCTAAAAGATTGCTGTTTGACTTGGTGTGCTAATATATATGATGAACAAATCAGGGTCCCCCTGGAACTGGAAAAACTACCAGTATACTTGCTCTAGCACATGAGCTGTTGGGATCAGGTTGTAAGGAAGCTGTTCTTGAGCTTAATGCATCAGATGATAGGTAGCATTTTATAGAACACTTATGCTTCTGTGTGTCCATATCCGTGTATTTGCTATTTTTGTCTTCTAAAGTGATCATTAACGTTATTGTGTTATTATACAGGGGAATTGATGTTGTCAGGAACAAAATCAAGATGTTTGCACAGAAAAAAGTTACATTGCCCCCTGGACGCCATAAAGTCATCATACTAGATGAAGCTGATAGGTAACATAAGTTCATTTTGTGCATATGAAGACTACAAGAAGTGAATTTCTCCCCACCAAGTTCATGATTGTCGATTTAATGAGTTTGTTCGACTCCTCAACTTAGTTACGCTCTTACTCCCTACTGGTGTTTAGATAGAATTTGATAGTCTTTGTTCGGGTTGTTTCCCTATTAAACAGCATGACATCTGGAGCGCAACAGGCATTGAGAAGAACGATGGAGATATACTCCAACACTACCCGCTTTGCTCTTGCATGCAATACCTCTTCTAAAATTATTGAGCCCATTCAGAGTAGATGTGCCTTGGTTCGATATTCAAGGTTGTCAGATGAAGAGATTCTTGGCCGTTTGATGGTTGTGATTGAAGCAGAAAAGGTACTTCTTTCCTACTCAAGGATTATAATATAGGTACATTTATTCGTTACAAAGCTAGGCCTTTCATACCAATTCTTTGTTTCTTTGACTGTAAAAGCATTAAGATGACTGGTCAATGACTATCATTATGAAGGTAGATCTGGATAAGAATGCCAAACTTAGATGAGATTACATCACAAAGTACTTTATTGTTCCACTATGATCAAACATCATTACTTCACAAATTGTTCTGAGCTAAGTTGTTTTGGTGCCTAGTTGTCTAGTTTTTCGTTACTATTTCTAGTAGCTATAGCCCCAAATCATGCCATAATGCCAAACCTTTGCTTTTGGAGGTCTGATCTCCTTTTAGCGTGTCTAAAGGGTTTCTGAATTTCAGCTTCTTTAATTGTTTGTTGCTGGGTATTTTCTTACAGTTATGTTGTTCAGATCTTATTTTCTAATGAGAAACTGCCTTCCTAGAACAGTAGAACCATTAGAAATTACTGAATCCAGACACTTAAAAACTACCGAACACCAAATCACCGAATCTGTCACATGCTCTAAGGTACTTCATATAAGCAGAACTCACTTACCTGTATCGGATATTTGGATCCTTCAGCTGCGAAAACCCCATGAACACGTGGTTCAAAGTTCAAACTTGTGATGATTCATGTGGTAGAACTTGCGGTAATGTAGAAAAAAGGTTTGTCCGGATTGTATGGGGAATCCTTTCGTGTTACTGCTTCTTTAATCGATGAATTGAACAGCTAACTAACTGTTTCTCTAAGGCCACACTGCCAAACAGCATCCACCGGGCACTTGCTTTCCTTTTACTTGTAATGAAAGCCTCATCTGCTTACACTACACATGACAAGTTGTCAAGTTGAAGTTGTGTATCTCTTTTTGAATAAATTGCACATTGCCAATGTCAAAGATGAATTTGTAATGTATTTGTCCATCACTTCAACATTACCTTTTACTTCGTTGCTGAATTTGCTTCAACATCTTGTTTGTGATAATCAAGGTCCCGTATGTGCCAGAAGGATTGGAAGCCATAATATTCACTGCTGATGGTGATATGAGGCAAGCACTAAACAACTTGCAGGCTACTTTCAGCGGGTTTCGATTCATCAACCAGGAAAATGTTTTCAAGGTCACAATAATCATAACTTCTCCCATTTCACCTAAT
Source organism: Fagopyrum esculentum (assembly GCA_033239045.1). Classification (NCBI taxonomy): domain Eukaryota; kingdom Viridiplantae; phylum Streptophyta; class Magnoliopsida; order Caryophyllales; family Polygonaceae; genus Fagopyrum; species Fagopyrum esculentum. The sequence continues at coordinate 150,468,057 of BSUD01000003.1, read as the reverse complement.
TTTGTGATTTACTTTAGTTTCTCACTATGTAACCACATTTCAGGTCTGTGATCAGCCTCATCCATTGCACGTGAGGAACATAATCAAAAACATACTAGAGGGAAACTTTGACGCCGCCTGCACCGGCCTGAAGCAACTTTATGACCTGGGTTATTCCCCTACAGACATAATCACCACTGTTTTCCGTGTAATTAAGAATTACGACATGGCCGAGTTTCTGAAATTGGAATTTATGAAGGTATATCATTATTTACTCTCGTTTCACTTCCTCGAGTTGTATCACTTTCCTGATAAGCCCTTTGATTTTGTTGTCTGTGTGAAGGAAATTGGGTTTGCACACATGAGAATCTGTGATGGTGTAGGCACGTACCTTCAGCTTTCGGGACTTCTGGCCAAGCTTTTTCTAGCCCGGGAGAACGCAAAAGCTGCCCGATAATTCAGTGGTTGATGATGAGTGAATCCTCAAATTCCTTCTGTTGTCTTTCCATCTTTCTCATGTACGCACTCGCATAGAGCTCAACTGCATTGGCAATGCATTCCTAAGTAGATCTATTAAGAAAACTAGATTGGACATTCAGAAATTTCTTAATGCTAAGATTTTGGACTCCAACTCCAGTTATCGGTTTTATAACTTGAAATTCACGTAATGTGTGTCCTTGTTCTTCCTAGGATGTCCTGTATTCTTGACGAGGAATGTAAACTATGCTCGAGTGTTTTTTAAGTTAATTTTCTTTTTTGCTATCGAAAAAGGATTCGATGCACGTATATAGCTGCGTACTGAAAGTTCAAAAATAACTCATAGTTAATTATAGATTACGGAGTAATATATCATACTCCAACCGGTTTTCAATAATTGTCATCGAAACATATGTATATACAATTTTGTTTTATATGCATATTTGTGTTCAGTTCGATCCTACTATAATACACAAAAGACGATAGCAGACAATTCACAAACATTGAACAAAATGTGAACACAAAACTATGTAGTTTATTTTTTTCCATTTGTGTTTTCTAGTATTTCTACCAAGCTCAACTGTCAAAGCAAAGTCACTAAAAAATGCACAGAATTCTTTTAATGAAAAGGAAGAAATACGAAAATTTGATTTTAAAGCCTTATAAAATTTCTAAGTTTCAATTGTAATTCTATTCAGTTTAGTATGTTTTTTGCATGGATAATATATTCTTAAATTAAAATAATATTACAAGGTTAATAACTTAATATCATTTGGTTCTACAAAAATAATTTGATAAAATATATGAGTTTTAAAATAACAAGCAACACGAAAATATATAAAATTTCAAATAATAATTAAAATGGAAATCAATTTATTTTTTGAAAAATTTATATAAGAAAATAAATTTAAAACAACCAACGCAGTAACTAAGTTTTATAAGGAAAACAAATAATATTTTATAATTTAATAAACAATTTAAATAGCTACATTAAACAAATAAAAGTAAAATCATCTACATATAATTAAATATTCAAAAATTAATAAAACAAATAATCTAAAAGAGTAAGGGTCCGTTTGCTTTCAACTCCGGAAACGGAAACGGAATGAAAACGAATTTAATCCATATCTATATCCTTATTCATGAAATTGTATGGAATCATTCCTTGTATTTAAGGCAAAATGCACTTGATTTCCCACATTTTATTATTATTACCCTATAGGACATTACAAGTAACCAAACCCTACTCCAATTACTTCAAAGCATAAGGAATGATTCCAAAATTTTTCATGAATAAGGGTATACGTATGGACTAGGTTAGTTTCCATTCCGTTTCCGATTCCGGAGTTGAAACCAAACGGGCCCTAAAAATATGTAAAAAAAATTAGAGCAGGATTAGGTAAATTTCGTTGTCTACGAAAGTTTCTGTCTTCCCCGTTTGGCGTTTGTTATAGTCGTTTGCTTGTATAAAAGTTGTTAATATCTGTAGTTTGAAGTTTAGAGCTCCCGAAAGTTCCTTTTCTTGATCAGTTTCTCTGTGTAATCCTACCTCTCTATCCAATTTCATATATTATCTACAAATCGACACACTACACAGTTATTATATTCTTGATCGTTTGACCTCCACAGTAAAATCAAAATTGATAGAGGAGAACGACGAAAAGGAGCAACAATGTCGAACAGAGATCTGGAGAAAAACGTGAACAATCGGTACACAAACGGATCTGGCGCAGCGTACTTGGAAAGCTCGGAGAAGACGTGGACATCGTGGCTGATGCCGATGATCATGGTGGCGAATGTAATTATCTTCATCATCGTTATGTATATCAACGATTGCCCTAAGAACAATCTCCGATTTGAAGGACGATGTGTTGCTAGGTTTCTCGGAAGGCTCTCATTCCAGCCGATCAAGGAGAATCCGCTCCTTGGCCCTTCTTCCTCCACGTAATCTCTCAATTAACTCTATCGATCTCTCCATTAGCTCAAGTGTTTAAGGCTATTGGAATCCCCATTGATCCAATTGACATGTTTATTGTAGTTTTTGTCTGGTTTTGTTGGACTTTATCAATCGACAGGAAAGTGAATCATTATGCAATTAGACTTTTTCCTGTCTTCATTGAATGTGCAGGTTGACTATTTCGGTTACACAGATAAAACAAAAATCTCTTTGTTTATTTTCTTTTGCAGTTTGTTGAAATTGGGAGCTCTGCAGTGGAACAAGGTAGTACATGAACATCAAGGATGGAGACTCGTAACCTCTATGTGGTTGCATGCTGGTTTGTTTCACCTTCTTGCTAATATGCTGTGTTTGGCGGTTATCGGAATTCGATTAGAGCAACAATTCGGTTTTGGTATGACTTTTTTCTTGGATCCTCAAATTATAGCACAACTAAGTTGATCTCTTTCTTTGTGATTGATCTTGTATATTGGTTTGGTTTTCCTTGGCCATTTTGTGCAGTGAGAGTCGGGATACTCTACCTTGTGTCGGGGTTTGGTGGGAGCATACTCTCTTCGCTTTTCCTACGAACGAACATTTCTGTTGGCGCCTCTGGTGCCTTGTTTGGGCTTCTCGGTGCGATGCTTTCCGAGCTTCTGATCAACTGGACTATCTATGCTAACAAGGTAACCATTCTTATCATCAATAGAATGTTGATTGTGAAGCTTGAATGAGTATTAAAGCTTATACTTTGCTTGCAAGCTTTCCATCAAACTTAGATCGAGCTCGTTTTGCTCATTTTAGTTTTTACATACTCATCCATATTTAGTAGGGGCGTTGATCGGGTGGCGGGTGGATCACACTGACCGAGCACCTGATCCGTCAATCCGTCACCCAAAACCATCCACCCAACCCACCACGGGCATCCGGTCCACCCGTATCTAAAAAATAGCACCAAATTGGACCTAGTATCAAGTCTAAGGGTGCGTTCGGCGTGCCAAAAAAACGAGGTTATTAGGTAGATTATTGTGCCCAGATTATTTTGGGAGATTATTTTGACTCAAAAAAAGTACCCAAGTACAAAGAGATTATTGGGATTATTGGTAGATTATTGAAAGTTTTCATCTCTCAAAATAATCCCTTGGTACCACCGAACGGACCCTAAGTACACAATTACTTCAATATAGTATATATATTAAGGGAAAATTGATAAATTTGTACTATATAAATAATTTTAAATTACCGATACTCAGTTGGTACAGTGGGATGTGGTTCCAGACTCCTGCTTTGCTTCCCAACATACTCTACTTTGCTTGTTTTGTAACTTAAACGAGCCCGATTCGAGCTTTTATCAGCCAAATCCGATGAACTTGAGTAACACTCAAACCACCTAGAAACAAAGTTTAAATGAATAAGACATATACATAACACTTGAAATGCATCTATAGTATGCCAATAGCTCTCTTTCAATATGGTCTATTTTGGCTTCCATGGATTATGAGGTTGTACAGCACTAGTAACTAACAAAGGATCCTTTATCATCCATGGATGTTGAAGGCGGCTGCACTTTTCAATCTCATCGTGATCATCGCCATTAACTTGGCCTTAGGTCTCCTGCCCTTTATAGACAACTTTGCCCACATCGGAGGTTTCCTTGTCGGGTTCCTATTAGGTTTCATTGTGCTGATTCGTCCCCGTTTCGGGTGGTTGGAGCGTCATCGGTTCCCCGAGTATGCTCGAGTAAAGAGGAAGTACATGGTGTATCAACAAGTTCTAGTCGTCCTCGCCTTGCTCTTGCTTATTGCAGGGTAAGTCGCCAAATCCTCTTGATGTGCATTTCCCTTTCAAGCTACATAATGTTAACATTGATTATATTGCAGATTGGTGGTATCTCTAGTGATGTTGTTTAGAGGAGAGAACGGAAATGATCATTGTAGCTGGTGCCATTACTTGACATGTATTCCTACTTCTAGATGGCGTTGTGATAACTGATTCAAATCTTTGCTGTATGATGTACGCTTGCACGTAGTGCTTCATGGGTGCTGAATTGCCTGAATTGACTTATGTTGTTGTATTTGTTTATGTATAGTGTAATTAATGTCCGTATCATTTGTATATGTATATATAATGTCCGATTGTTTTTTAGTTTTGGACTACTACATTGCAATGGTCACAATCGTAAGCCGAAATTTTAAGCCATATTTATAAACGTAAGTAACGGAATTTTTTATAAACTTTCTCGTTAGATATCCTTCATCAAATTTATCAATTCGTCTTCATTGTAGGACCCATCTTATTATTTTAGTTCACCATATAACATGAAAAAATTGATTTTTAACCGTTTAAACTTATTAAATTAAATTAATTTTTTTAACCCCTTAACTAAAAAGCACAAAAACACGATCTTTTTAAATTTTAGTTTTTTTTATTATATTTTCTTTACTAATTGTCCTTCCTCCTTTTATCCGAAACTACATTATGCACCCTTGTTATACAATAATGAATATAGACCAAATTAGTTAAGTAAGCCATTTTGAGATTTAACTATAAATATGTTTAGTAATTGTACACCTATTCAAACCCCTTACCTTCCGACTTCAATTTAAGCTGTAAAAATGAAGGAGTACACAAATTTAATGGAAATAGAATAGGGCCTATTTGTCAAAATTCTTTCTATTGACATTATGACTTTACCATGAAAAAATTACTTGCGGCGTATATGTTGAGTTTTTATTAGGATGAGCATAGGTCCAAAAAGGAACCGAATCGCTATAAACCAAATCGAACCTAAAACTGATTTTTCTGAAACCTTAAATCGAAAACCGATTCTATAAAAGTAGGTTCGGTTTGGACCTAAAACCAAAAACTTAAAATTTTAGAACCTAAAATCGAACCTATTAGGTCGGGCTTTGTTCGGTTTAGGTTTTGGTCCTAAACGGACCTAAAAATTAAATTTACAAATCTCGATAAACTAAAAATATAAAATATTCAAACCTCGATAAAATAACAAATATGAAAAAATTGAAGGGTACACAAACTTAAATGGAAATAGAAAAGAGCTATTTAACCAAATTCTTTCAATTTGAAAACCTATAAATATTGAAATTCATTTCACTCTTGAAAGCTGTTTTGTATTTTCTTAAATTAAAATTCGGTTTTCGGTTGAACCGTCGGTTTTACGGTTTTTAACCGAAATCGAACTTAAACCGATTTTTTAAAAAACAAGGACTTAATACCGAACCTAAATTATCGGTTCAGGTTCGATTTTGACCGTAATTACTCAGTTCGGTTCAGGTAAACGAATTTAACTTGCTCAGTACTAGTTTTTATTCACATTGTTTGAAGGTTAGGTCAGAGATCGCAATATTCCAAAAGGTTGGGTTATTTTTCGTAGTTTATCAAAAAATAAATAAAGGAGAGTTACGTTGTAATTTATCGGTTCAAACGGTTCAGGGTCGAAAAACCCCGTAACCAACATCGGTGTCCATCTTGTTCCCCCCTTCTTCCTTCGTCCCCTTGGCCCTTGTATCCATTATCCTCTGGTTCTGTAAACCATGCTTCCCTCCACAACTCTATCAATCTCAAACCCTAAGCCTTCTATACTCTTATCACTTCTCTTTCCACTATCCAAATTTCCGCTCTCTTACACCCCTTCCGGCCCACTCCAAAATCAATGGAAACTAAATATTCCCCAAATCAAGAGAAACCCACTTCAATTTCCGGCTCTTAGCACCAGCTACGAGGTGGGTGGCGGGTACCCACTCTCTGAATCCGCAGAAGATGACAGACCGCCAACCATCGGTTCTTCAGCTAAAACCCATGACCAGATGAACGAGAAGATGGACAGTTCCCAGTGTGAAGCCATTCTCAAGGGTGGTGAGCAAGTCACTTCTGTTCTTCAGGAAATGATCACCCTTGTGAGTTTTCTTCACCTCTCCCTGTCTAATCTCCCTGATATTCTTTCCGATACTGTTCATCTTGTATTTTAATTGGTGTTTTTTTATAGGACTGTTTCTAATTTGATCCATTCAAAGATAATTGATAAGGTTCTGCAGTTAATTGATGATTTTTTTTTGTTTTTGCGTTATCTAAACCCTAAACCCTCCTCTTTAAGTTGAACGAGTCAGCTATAAAATAAGATTGTCGCAACCTTAAAGTCCTTGTTTCTATGCTGGACAAACCTGAGTCCAAACCCTGATGGTTGTTTGAGCAATAGTTTGAGGTAGGAAACATTGCAAACACGTGGTAGTTGATGACAATGCTGCCTTTGAGGCTTCAGCTTGGATTAATCCTCCAAAAAGGATTAGGATGAAAAACCTGAATCCTTGTCAACTATTTAGTGAACGTATCACTAGTAAGCCTCATGTTTTGTGCATGTTTGCCAGTTAGAGGACATGAAGATGGATGAAGCATCTGAAGAAGCCGCTGTGACATTAGCTGCACAAGGTGTGATTGGCAAGAGAGTAGATGAGATGGAGCCTGGGTTTTTGATGGCTTTGGATTATATGATTATGTTAGCTGACAAGGATCTGGATGACAAGGCAAGTGTGTTATTAAATTTTACCATCAACTTCTCTATAGCTGATGCACATCTCCAATGCTCCATATGTTGTAGAGTTAAAGATTGGTTGATTGTTATTTTCCAGAGAAAGGCACTCTTGGAGGTGATAAAAGAGACGATATTATCTCATCTTACCAATAAATGCGCACCACATGTAAGATATGTTTTTGATTTCTTATGTTTATATTTTGTTAGACCAAGTCTGGGGGTCTGTTTTCAAAAGCTCATATTCTATATGTGTAGGTACAAGTTATTGGACTGCTTTGTCGAACACCTCAGAAGGATAGCAGATATGAATTGCTACGACGAGTGGCTGCTGGTGGCGGTGAGTTCAAAGGTGAAAATGGCACAAAAGTTCACCTTCCTGGCGCTAATCTCAATGATATAGCTACCCAGGCCGACGATCTGTTAGAGGTGAAAATTGATTACTTTTTTTCAAAGTTTGATCCATTTTCTTTTTTTCCCCCTCTGTAAATCTATGCACTGTTAATGTTATTTCCAATTTATATTTAATCATGGTAAGTCTATAACAAAACATGTATACTTGACAGACCATGGAGTCTCGACCTGTTGTTCCTGACCGAAAGCTGCTTGCAAGGCTGGTTTTGATCAGAGAAGAAGCTCGAAATATGATGGGTGGTGGTATACTTGATGAAAGAAATGACAATGGTTTTAAAACCCTTCCACAATCTGAGGTCTGCCAAAAATTTACAATTTATTTAGAATTTTTTAGTCTTCTAATAAATGGAATTTCTCTTTAAGATGTTTATGTCCTCCATGTTTGCAATTGATGGAAATGCAGTTTCGATGGTGCAGGTGAATTTCCTGACTAAGCTGGTAGCTTTAAAACCCGGAAAAACTGTACGACAAATGATTAAAAATGTGATGCTAGGCAAAGATGAAGGTGCAGAAGATTTAAGTGCTGATGAAAGTAAAACTCGTGGAATATTTGGTAGAGTAAGTATTTTCTGTCTTTGAAAGAAAGGCTTTTACTTTAGTATCTGATATTTACTTCCAAAGTTGGTTTTTGATGGATAACTAATAAAGCAATGAGTTCATCCAAAGGTATGGTTAACTGCCTAAACTGACTTATTCTGGTTTCCAGGAAAGTATGTCAGGAAGAAGACCACTCCCAGTACGCCCTGGCATGTTTCTCGAGACTGTGTCCAAGGTATGGTTAGTTTGAGTGCTTTTGTACGCGATTTCAGTTTTCTTTTAAAAACTGATTGGCATAAGTATACCATACTTGATATTGGCATGTGTATCATCACTGATTACCTGATCTCTCTTGATTTCTAGGTGTTGGGAGGTATATATACCGGAAACGTCCCTGGCATTACAGCACAGCATTTAGAATGGGTACTTGATCTCTCTTCAATTTTCTCCCCTTCTGTAACTGCATTTTCACCATATCTTTTCGTAGTTACTTTGAATTCCATTTTCATGAAAGTTGCCCTCTCTGAGAAGTTTATAAACTGAATTTCATTGTCAAGATGGAAACATATTATCTAGACACATGCACACTGGATACACAGTTACTCTTTTGCTGTTAATCTGGTCGTAACAGCATATGCTTAAATATTCAGCTGTTATGCACTTGGCCTTTTCTTCGTCTCTTTCTTCCGTCGATTACTGGAAAAATGCATGATAGTGCACTTATTATTGCTCAAGGACAATGAATGAATGATCATTGATAAATAGTGTTGCTGACATATAGGCTCATGATCATATTTCTGTCAGGTACACCAGAAGACACTTGAAGTCCTTGAAGAAATAGCATTCTAGCTTCAATCCTCGAGCTTCTGTGGATGGTTATAGTTGCATAGTAGTTTTTCATACCCTCCTCCGCAAACTTAGCAGTTAGCAACAGATGCTTGAAGTCATGTCCCTGTGTAAGTGTTGACACTGTAAGTACCCAGTACAAGCAAACTATAATTTTGCATTATGTATTAGGATTCTTTTGGATAAGTACAAGCATCTTTAACCCTTCTACTGCGTGTAACATTTTTAAATAGAACATGTATTATTTTGCATTATGTATTAGGATTCTTTTGGATAAATCAACAGCTGTGAAAATCAGTGTCAATTCTCATCTCTTGAATTTGTGGGTAAGTGACCCATTTTTCAATCTGATCAGACGAGGTTGCTGTCACAGAGCCGTTGCCGTCGACGACAAAACCTAACGTGTACTCCAAGTAACCAAAAGGGTTAGGAGGCTCCGGCAATTCCATCCCACCTTCGAGCATCTTCACAACAACGCTCATCTCAGGCCTTGCACCAGGAGAGTACTGCACACACCACAGCGCCACCCTCAACGCCCTTTCGGCCGCCTGCAACTGCTCTCCCTCCACTCCGCAATCTGCCAACATCTCCGCCACCTCCCTGTCCCTCACCTTTTGGTACGTCCACCTCGGCAGCCACTCCTTGCTCGTCCCACTCAGCTCCCTCACGTGGTTCCTCCTCCTCCCTACGATCTTGAACAACATCATCCCGAAACTGTACACGTCACACTTGTGTGTCACGTACGAGGTCCATACTTCCGGTGCCGCGTACCCAGGCGTGCCCTTGAACCCTGACATAACAACATGAGTGCTGTCCCAGTTGCTGAGCCGAGCCAACCCAAAGTCCGCGACCTTTGGGTTCATACTCGAATCGAGCAACACATTGCCCGGCTTGATATCATGGTGGATTATCTTCTGCTGACACTCCTCGTGCAAGTAAGCAATCGCCTTAGCCGTCCCAACGGCTATACTATGTTGCTTGCCCCAATCAAGCAACACAGTATCTCCAAACAGCAGGCGGTCAAGAGAGCCATTAGGCATGAACTCGTAAACTAAGGCCTTGAGCTTCAACTCGAAGCAGTATCCGTAGAGCTTAACGAGGTTGACATGGTAGGTGCGACCAATAGAGTTAACCTCTGCCATAAACTGTTCCTCGACTTGCTTAGTGAGGCTGTTATTAAGCACCTTCACAGCCACGGGAACTCCTTCGGGGAGCAACCCTCTGTAGACGACGCCGAATCCCCCACACCCGAGCTTGTGAAAGTAGTTCCGGGTGTAGTAGGCTAGCTCTTCCGACGTGTAGCGGTGGGGCTTTTCCTTAGCCATGTTTTGGAGGAACCGGTCCACCGTCGCGTCTAGTACCATGTCTGGGTCGGGCGATTCTGGATCCGGAAGAACCGGTAATGTTCGCTCTTGGAAGTTTTTGACAATTTTGCAGCCCCGTGCAGCCTTGAAAGAGCATATTATTATCGCGATTATGAATATGATCATGAACAATACTGTATCTGCGCGATATAAAATAATCAACATAGATGAACGAGCTATTAAGGCTGTGCAAATGATGAAACACAACTAGCATGTGAAAACTCGGCAAATGATGAAACACAACTAGCATGTGAAAACTCGGCTTGTACGGTGTATATAATATAGGGGTATTACGGGCACAACGATGGATTTTGTAAACGCACGACGGTTACGGAATCCGTAACCGTCACGGTCACGGGTTTCGAACCGTGAAAAAAATAAAATAAAAAAATTCCTGACATCTATTCCACAACCGTGGTAGGGTCAGATTTTTTTTGGGTCATAAATCGCTAAGAAAATTATCACAGATCCGGAACCCGTAATCATGACAGTTACGGGTTCTGGATCCGTGATGATTTTCTTCAATTTTTTTTGGTTAGAATTCACAAAGAATTCACAATTACGGGTTCCGGATCCATGAAAAATTTGTCACGGATTCGGAACCCGTGCATTTACGGGTTCCGTAACCGTTGTGCGTACGTTTGTAAATTTCATCACCGTGTGTTTACGACTTCCGATGATATATACCAAACGAACGGGTCATACCAATAGATGGGCCTGCTCCGGAACCACCACCTGAGGTTTGGAGATGATAAGTTGCATGAGCCATCGGCGACACCACAACAGGAACATCAAAAGTGGGTTCAGGAGCACTCATTGCTTGATCTTTACCTCTTATTTTTCAAGTGTTGTCTGGTAGTATATATATCTTCCCACAAAAAAAAAAGTAGTATATATATCTTATTTTCATATACATAGGGGAATACTGCTGTTAGTAAATTATTGGTTCGGAAAGAAGTGTGATAATTGACATGTTTGACTTCAGTAAGCAACGTTATGATACTAACTTAACTTAATATATAAGTATTAGGCCTACTTCTCCTTGTCAATTGATTTTAGGAAGGAACCCATGTTTGTGTGTATGCCGGTTCACTTTGACGTGTTTGGCTAAGCCCGGCCTTAAGACTTTTTGTCAATTGATTTTAGGATAAGTTAAGGCGATCTCTTGATCGTTGTTTTTCCGCATTTTTTCCACCTTTTTTCCGGTGACCTTATAGAGAGGCAACATTGCTCATATTGTCTGACTTGGTCATAATTGGCAATAGTACGTCATCTTCATACAAACAGTCAAATTGACTCTCAATAATATTTTGCTCGATATCTTCAATACGTACCTTCCCGGAATAAAACAAGTTATTTAGAACCGTAAAGTCGCTCTATTTACGTTAATAAGTTTCGTCCATTTTTAAAACCGAAAATAATATTTTTTTTATATAGATATATTAAATGTATTATAATTATACTACCTATTTTATATTTATATTTACAATATATACAATATAATATATGTGAATTTATTTATTATTTTTTATTCGGGCGCGAGACTTTTTGGTCCGATTGAACTTTTTCCTCTGTTCGGCCGGGATATGATCAGGTGTACCTCTCCAGTCTCTGCCGGGACATTTCTAGGCAATTTCCTTCAAATTTAAAGCCTATTTTGACTATAAACGTAGACTAATCGGTCAATCTAATACTTACAACTTACGAGCAGGTTTTGTATGGAAAACAAATACAGCAATGACTTACGTTAGCTCAAAGTTAAACAATCGAGACCCTTTGTGTCTTGACACATTATTCGGGATCCTACGAGTAGAGTTACTGCAGTTAAAGGATACTGAAAGATTTAAGCTACCGACAAGTTAAGATAGTAAGAAATAGCCTAAATGTAATTAATTGAATATTAAGGATTTGGAAACTAAAAGAATACTTATGAACTTTAAGATTACTATATTACGTAAGGCTTAGTATAATCGGTTCGGTTTATAGAACCAGACCCCGTGATTTCGGTCAAAAAACTTAAACTGTAAACGGTTCGGTTTGTGGTCCAAGATTATTGATTATCGGTTTTAGGATCGATTCGAACCGAATTTATATACACCTATATATGTAGCTTTTGATCTAATAACACCGCGGCACCTTCAAACCATTTGAATCCTTCACTTCTCATCTAGATCTAAATCGATCAAATAAGTGACTCATATAACATCAATATCCTCTTATTACACTACAACATTACATATTCACACTAGCAGACTCAACTCAATGTGCATCCACTATTCAATTTCTTCGTTGTCTTTGTCGTGCTACTCCTCAAGCTCAAGTCATTGTCGGCGCTCTCGCAACCACACGTATTCTCCTTAACCCTCAACGTTTTGGTGCCTCCTCTTACTCTCACATGACCCTGTTAACCGAATCAAAATTCAACGATATATAACAGGTCAAGTTAGTCAAGTTCGAAAATTGAAAATGGTCAAGTTAGTCTATATATATATATGTTACAGAGATCCACGTATATGTATATTTGTTCTCAGTCTGGTGATCCTACTAAAAAAACGTGTATCCCATAGTCGATTGATTTAAGTAGATCTTATCTATCAATAGTTTATTAGTGTAACTATAATGCATATATAATTGCTTGCATGCTCCACGTTCCTTTTACTACATATAATAATATCATCTTCAATCACTGGCAATATCCAATATATTGAAAGCAATAACTAGTTCAAGTACCTGTGTATCTGAGACTTCTTCAAACAAACCATGGATATTGTTCTTGATCATGTTCAGCATTTGTATGATACTTTTTCCTGGATCTGCGATCGACATAAATCATTTGAGTGATTTCCTCAAATCTCATACAGCCAATCACCAGCCTATACTAAGATCTTAGCTGTATATTTCATGATCACAGTTCAGACAATCTTCACCAGTAAGTATAAATTCTCGACGAATGCACAATTGTACTTACAAGTTTCAAAATATCATACAAAAACTTTCTTCTGGATATTTTTTTTCCAATATGGGTAAGGAATTATGTGAAGCAAATGTAACAGCAACTGATGCTGAAGAGAATTTGACTCCTTTTTTCAGAGCAAAGCTTATCAGTAAGCTGACATTCTGTTGGCTTAATCCATTGATGAGGAAAGGCAAGGAGAAGGCTCTTGAAGGTGATGATGTTCCAAGATTAAGGCCGGAAGACCGAGCAGCAACATGCTACTCGGTATTCATGGAGCTATTGCCTTCTCAAAAACCAAACACTCTTGTTTCAACACTGATACTGTGGCAATGGAAGCCAGTCTTGGTTGCAGGACTGTTTGCATTTGTCAAGGTCATTTCAACTTCAAGCTGTCCAGTTTTCCTCTGGCTATTCGTCAGATTGGTGCAAGGCGAAGAATCATTCAAGTATGAAGTGTATGTGCTCACCGCGGGACTCTTTGTTGTGAAATGCTTGGAGTCCTTTGCCGAGAGACATTGGTTTTTCAGGATGAGATTGGTTGGAGTTCAATTAAGGTCTATGTTTTCCGCGGCTATTTATAGGAAACTGCTTAAGGTCTCAACTTCTTCGAGTTTCACTTCAGGGGAGATAGTTAGCTTAGTCATTACTGATGCACATAGGCTTGGGGAGTTCCCTTTCTTGCTGCATCATATATGGGCAACTCCTCTTCAGCTCATTCTTGCCTTGATTGTCATCTACTATTGTGTTGGCTTGGCGGCTTTGGCAGCCATATTGGTAATTATACTAACTGTGTTTGGAAACTCACCTGTAGCAAAGATCCAAGCCATTTACCAAAGGAGGATGATGGAGAAACAGGATAAAATGGTGCAGTTTATCTCAATGTCACTCTCGGCTATGAAGGTCTTAAAGCTATATGCATGGGACTCGCATTTTAAGAGTATTGTACAAGGTCTTAGAGAGGAAGAGTATGAGTGTGTCAAAGCAATACAGTTGCAAATGGGTTACTTCATTGTACTTTTCTGGCTATCTCCAGTGTTGGTACCGGTTGCTGTATTCGCGACTTGCTACTACTTCCTAGGGGTTACATTGACGATTGCAAATGTCTTTACCTTCCTTGCAACCATTAATCTTATCCAAGAGCCTATTAGATCACTTCCGGAGGTCGTGGGAGCGTTTATAGATGCAAAGGTTTCCTTGCACCGGATCATGAGATTTCTTGAGGCTCCGGAGGTACAAAGGTCGTGTCTAGGAAGTACAAGAACAGACAGTTTGAAACAAGAGGCCATTTCTATTGAAACAAAAGGGATTTCATGGAATGGCAATGACCAAACACCAAACTTAAGGAACATAAACTTGGTGATCAATGCTGGTGAAAAAGTTGCAATATGTGGGGAGGTGGGAGCTGGTAAAACTACACTTTTAGCAGCTGTTCTAGGAGAGATTCCAAATGTTGATGGAAGAGTAAGTACTGATTCTCTTCTTTTTGGCAAACACATTTATTTCACTAACTTTGACATGTGCTTCCTTGCATGTACTTATATTTTTTCAGGTTCAAGTGAATGGGAAGATAGCTTATGTTTCCCAGACAGCTTGGATCCAGACAGGAACAATTCAAGAAAACATATTATTTGGATCATCAATGGATTCAGCCAGATATAAAGAAACACTCAGCAAGTGTTGTTTGGTTAAAGACCTTGAGATTCTTCCATTTGGTGATCTCACAGTGATAGGAGAAAGAGGAGTCAATCTAAGTGGAGGACAGAAGCAAAGAGTACAGCTTGCTCGCGCCTTGTATCAAAATGCAGATATATATCTACTGGATGATCCGTTTAGTGCTGTGGATGCACATACCGCAACACGTTTATTCAATGTAAGTCATCATCATTATTGAGCATTGTGGCCTTTGTTGTCCATGCTTTTTCTGATTGCAATCTTGCTTTTGATAGGAATATGTCATGGAAGCACTTGCAGGAAAGACAATCTTGCTTGTAACTCATCAAGTCGACTTCCTCCCCACTTTTCATTCAATTTTGGTATGGATTATTACCACATTCAAGAAATGTGTATATTCTTTCTTCTTAAACTGAATTTTTTTTTTCATTTTTCCCTAATAGCTGATGTCAGAAGGGGAAGTTCTGAGAACAGGTACTTACCATGAGCTTTTAGCTTCGAGCGAAGAGTTTAGTACCCTTGTTCATGCACACAACAACTTTAGTTCCAAGAACATAAACAACAATAATGCCTCCGACAATAAGATTTCAAAGCCGGATATTCTGAAAGGGAGCAAGACAGAACAGATCACTCTGGGAGATCAACTAATCAAGGAAGAGGAAAAGGAGACAGGAAATGGAGGTTGGAAGCCTTATATTCAGTACCTAAAACATGGGAAAGGATTCTTGTATCTAGCTTTGGCAGTTACTGCTCATATTTTGTTCATAATTGGACAATTTTTACAAAGCTATTGGTTAGCTACTAACCTTAACAACTCTAGCACAAGTGAGAGGAAGTTGGTTGCAGTGTATGCTCTTATCGCCTGTTTCTTGTTCGTCTTCTTGGTTCTCAGAGCAGTTTTTACGGTTCTTCTTGGTAATGGAGCTTCAAAGTCTATATTTTCATCACTTATCAACTCCATCTTCAGAGCTCCAATGTCTTTCTATGATTCAACTCCTATCGGAAGGATACTAAGTCGGGTAAGAAACTGTAAGTTTGCTTGTTACTGTCAAAATTTCTTGGTTTGATTCTAATAGTGTTATTTTTTCTTTTCTCTCTTTAGATATCATCTGATTTGAGTGTAGTCGATCTTGTCCTACCCATTAGATTGCTTCTTGCTATCGGACCAACCATGATAACCTTTTTTTGCTATGGAATACTAGCACTTCGCGCATGGCCAACATTGTTCTTGATCATCCCAATGATCTATCTCACCATTGTCCTGCAGGTTTAAGACAAATTTATCACTTGATATATGTTTATTGTGAACTTCTGTCACTTGTCTTACTTGAGTTTTTTATTGAACCAGAGATACTTCTTTAGTACTGCAAAAGAGCTAATGAGAATCAATGGGACAACAAAATCAGCACTAGCCAGCCAGATTGCTGAAACAGTGACCGGAGTTACGACAATCAGAGCTTTAATAGCTGAGGATCAGTTCATTGCCAAAAACCTGGACCTCATTGACAAGGATACAAGTCCATTTTTCCACAACTTTTCCGCAGATGAGTGGCTCATTCAACGGCTTGAGATAGCGTGTGCAGTTGTGATATCAGCTGCAGCTTTGTTCATGACTACTTTTTCACAGTCAAAAAATTCAGGTTTCTTGCAGAAATACCTCTTATTCAAAAAATTTATCATGATCTTGTGTAATATATATATATGTTATGCAGGTTTCATTGCGTTGGCGCTTTCATATGCTATATCATTGAACTTCTACGTAATACTGTACGTTAAAAGCCAATGCATGCTGTCAAACATGATGGTTTCTGTAGAAAGGCTGGAGCAATACATGAATATTCCGAGTGAAGCTCCTGAGATAATAGAACAGAATAGGCCTTCTCTTAGTTGGCCAGATAAGGGGAAAGTAGAAATCTGCAATTTGAAGGTAAAACAGAAGCAAAAAATTGAAGTTAAACCAACTTTAAATGTCATGAGATGTAATATAATGCCATTGCAGGTGAGATATCAGCAGAATTCCCCTTTTGTTCTATCAGGGATCAGCTGTATCTTTGAAGGAGGATACAAGATTGGGATAGTTGGCAGGACGGGTAGCGGAAAGACAACACTTATCAACACCTTGTTCAGATTGGTTGAGCCAACAGAGGGAAAAATCATCATTGACAATGTAGATATCTCCACAATTGGACTGCATGATCTCAGATCCCATTTTGGGGTCATTCCACAAGAAGCAATACTTTTTGGCGGGTCTGTGAGATACAATCTTGATCCCATGTCCGAGCATCCGGATCATGAGATTTGGGAGGTTCTTGAAAAATGTCAGCTGAAAGAGGCAGTTCAGGAGAAACCAGAAGGTCTCAGCTCCTTAGGTAAGCAGTTTACATAGCCTAATGAAATATGTTTCTTTCTGAATGTTGTGATTTTTGACGAGTTAATCAGTGAATAGAGAGAAGACAAAACATATGTGGTTTTGCTGCACAGAACTTGCAGCTAGGATTTTCAATATACTTTCGTGGGATAAAAGAATACAACCGTAAATCTATCTATTTATAATAAAATAGATAGAATCCGTACCTAGATTTATTGTCTTATTATACCACTGAATATGTTGGAGGAATGCAGTGGTGCAAGATGGATCAAATTGGAGCATGGGGCAAAGGCAATTATTCTGTCTAGGAAGAGCATTGCTGAAGAGAAGGAAAATACTAGTTCTTGATGAGGCAACGGCTTCCATTGACAATGCTACGGACGCTATCATTCAGGGAACAATAAGAAGAGAGTTTGCTAACTCGACTGTTATTACAGTAGCTCATAGGATACCGACTGTTATGGACTGCACTAGAGTACTTTCTATGAGTGATGGTATGGAATAAGAGTTATTAGCCACTGATTTGAAGTTTTCTGTATCAGAATTTTGATTTTGACAGTGTGGAAAAAACTATGTAGGGAACTTGGTGGAGTATGATGAGCCATCTAAGCTGATAACACTAGAAGGCTCACTGTTTGGACAACTTGTAAGGGAGTATTGGGCTCACACTGCAAATTCAGGCTGTAAAGAGGAGCACTAACTCTTCCTAGAATGAAGCAGCTGAAGCTGATTAACATGTTTTTTCTTATTAATATGCTTGCTTCTTGGTTAAAAAGTGTGATTCTTACTTTTGGAATGCATGGGCTTAGTTTGAGAGTTTATTTTAACTTCATATAACACATTGTCACCAGTAGTTTGAGAGTTTATTTTAACTTCATATAACACATTGTCACCAATTATAATGTTATCACCAACACTAAAATATTATGTTAGTGTCATTAACAAGTTAACAACATTCAAAACACTATTTTAGTGATTCCTTTGATGCTTAAAAGTAGCGTTTGTGTTATCACTGACACTCAAAACAATATGATTCAACCAAAATATCCGTTATTTTGGTACCTATACACTAAATTTTTGCAACAAAAAAATCAAAATAAAAGCGAAAAAAATTGAAGTGCTATTTAGCCAAACAACGTCACCGGTCACCAATGCAAGAAAAATAGAGTGCGAGTCATAGTCGGTGGATTCCGAGTACGCCCCACATCATCATTTTACATCAAAATTCGACCGTTGGAGCAAAAATCATAATTTTGAATGTTGTAGTCTCAGTCTTAAGTAGATTTTCTAGACGCATACATATTGCGCTTGGGACGCACACCAGGAAATCGAACTTGGGGAGGAGAGAGAAGAGTGTAGGGGAGATGATTGTTGCTTGATGTGTGTCTAGACTCTAGAATGAGGGATGAGGTCTTCTTTTTATTGGAGTTTTGGAGGGAGTTATACGACGGAGAAGAAGGTCTTTTCTAGTCCTGGACCGGGAAGCTAACGTCCGGCGTTGGTTTGGGCCAAAATCTTAAGGAAAAGTGCCCGAAAAATCTTTTCGGCGCATGTTCTAAAAAAATAATTCCAACAGTAATGATCCGCCGTCACCTTCTTCTTGTGTTGGTTGAATAGTAAAAATTTAAGATAGTAAATCATGGCGCCGATTAATAAAAAAAAAATTTCCTCTTAATTTGTGGTCAAAAATAAAAAATATAAAAATTGAAGTTTATTTTCATTTTTATAAATCAAATGGGTTAATTACAAAGTTAGGCATATACTTTGTCCCTCTCCCTCATCTTCCTCTTTTTAAGAAAATCGTCGTCGTCGGAGAGAGACACGCGACACGAAACCTCAGATTTCTTCCAATCAGCCCTAGTTTTGCTTCATCCAGAGATTCAAGTGACTGAAATGGTGAATTTCTATCAAACGAAATGGGAGATGGAGATTTCAGATGTGGAAGCTGTTCTCGAGAAGATATGGGACTTGCACGACAAGCTCAGCGACGCTATCCACTCCGTTTCCAGAACTCACTTCCTCTCTTCGCTCAAAAACCTCTCCTCTGATGACCGGACTAAGCCCGTTTCCGGCGCCGATGACGATAATTACAAGGGATTCGTTTATGTCAAGGACTTGGAGAAGGATTCTGCCATTACCGAGGCTAAGAGCCTCAACGCTATTCGTACCGCCCTTGAAAATCTCGAATACCAGCTCGAGTTCTTCCATGTCAGTCTTTTTCTTCTTTGTAATTCTTTGCAATAAATTTTCATCAAATTTATGTCGTATTGCTGAATTATAGTGCCCTTCGTTTTCCAATTTGATTTTGGTGTTTATGTGTTTTTTGATGAGATATGAATTTTGTGGTTAGTGTTTTTGTTCTTCTTTTTTTTTTTAATCCCAGTGTTTGTAATTGTTGTCGTATTACTGAATTGTAATTCTTCCATGTCCCTCTGTTTCCTTTACGTTGCTCATTTGTAGAATCTTGAGTAGATTAATTGGAACTTTTTGGAACGATTGGTTGCACAACGTCACCCTTAGTTTAGTTCACCTTACTCGAAGCCAACGATTGGTTAGCCGTTATAAAATGGTACCCAGACGTTTAGCTCACCATAGTCCTGGCAAATGCCCACAACTTACTCAACCCATGATTTAACTCACAATAATCAAAATCAACCGTCTTAAAAAATGTTACTCAAACCAGCTGTTCTAATTCTAGCCATTTTAAGTCATAAGAAAATTTCTAATTTACTGTCCTCTTATGAAGATGTTTTAGAAACGTGTGAAATGTTCAAAATAACCCTTGTTTTGCAAAAAGGTATATTTTGTACACAGGCTAAATTAAGTGTGGTTGTTTTGTACTTTCCATTGAGAAAGTGTAATTTTCTTGGCCTTAGTTAATTTTGTTGGGCTTACTTTTGTTTTGCTTGGAACTTTTTTCCTTAAGAATTCTATTGAGAGAAGAATAAACCTATTGCTTGCAAAATTATATGATCAACTAGTATTTTATTGGAGCTGAATACAAGAGTATCTAACATATCTTGGAATCAATGTGATTAAGTGACCAGTCTTTGTTTTTTATTGCTAGTTTATGTGTATTGGTGATAACATATTGTTATAGTTTTATAATTGTACTTTTTATCTATATACATCCATTTTGTGTATATTATTTTATTTTAAAAATATTTTTTATTTGTAGACATAACATATTGTTATAGTTTTATAATTGCTAAGATGAGGAGAGGTGTTCTATTGATGTGAGTGAAAATTAAGATGTGTTCTTAAGATGATGTGGAAGGAAGAGAATAATAAAAAAAGTAATAAAATATATGCTAAGATTAATCTTAACTATCTATTGGTGTGGATGCTCTTAGAATTTGCAACATCTTTGTGCTTTTATGTTTTTTTGGTAGAACCCATATATGTTCCTTCACTCAATTGGTAATGATTGCTGCAGCAGTCTCCCTTGTGGGTTTTCTTAACTTTGGTTTGGGGAAAAAAATTGAGGCAACCACAAGAGGTTGACCAACTATAGATTTTCCGGTATCATTTATACTGAACATGAATATTTCTAGAAGGTTATATTGTTTGAAGAAAGTTGGAAACTTCATTGTAGACAACATTTTAAGTGTCTTGTTTACTGTTCATGTTGTGCTTGATGGGATGCCTGTCTCTATCTGTAATTTTGTGGTTTTTGGTAGCTAAGGGAGTCTCATTGAACTTTGACTACATTCTAATTTCATAATATTCTCTTTTATAACAGGTGCTCTTGTTTTTGCCTTGTGCACATCTTGATTTCTTTATCTTTGAATGTGCTTTGCAAATCTGTGAGGGTTTTTTTTGAGTTAGAGAAGCAATTGCTACAATAGCTTGAGAAATTGTTACAAGAGCTTGAGCAGTACAAACTTATCCAAAATCATTATTCATTTTGGGTCCAAAAATCACAGAAATTGGCTGACACATGCTCGGAAGCTAGTTACTCTGTTTTTTATTTTGGAGGGAGAGGGTGAGGCTTGGCATTTTGCATACAATGTTAGAACTTAGAAGCTTCAAAGATAGATGAATGTGATGTGATCTAGTCATTTGGAAATATGCTCGAAGTGGAATCTTACAATTATACATGCTAGTAGTAGACTAGTAGTATAGTGAAATTATTATGTTGCCAGCTTTGAAGTTGGATCATTGGCCTGATGGCCTTGTAGGATGAGCCTATTAATTAGGCGAAATCTAGTGATAAAGAAATCCTTTGTTTTTGAAAGAATAACCTCCGAGTTTGCGGCTTAGCTGACTTAAGGCGGCATCACAGGATACCTTGTAGACTGGATGTTCTCATACAGCATGCTTTACATGCAGTGTAAATTTTAGTGGTCTGTTTTTTTATAAGTGGATATTTTCATTTTGTGTTTGTTACTCTGTAACAAAACTGTCTTTTACAGCTATTCATCCCTTGCAGATAAGCCTAAATGTCTTATTTGGGCCTTATCTGATAGCTCTAATTCTATCAAATATTCTGTGTGTCCTACCCATGTTCACATTCTCGCTTATAACTTATACCGTTGAGTCCAAAACCAAGCCTTGTCTCTAGAAGTGCCAAATGTGTTTGGAAAGCATTACATCTTTGATTAGGTGTAGATCTTTTAGAACAAAGCATCCACAAGATTTTACTGTCGGCATCCACGTCTCCAAACTGAAGCACCTAGGAGTCCAGTGATATACTTACAAGAGAACCTTTCAGGTTCTCATTTTGTGGACTTTCAATGCCTATACATGAATTTTGGGGGCAATGAAGCTTTGTACTGAACATAATACAAACATTTATTTATATTTGGTAGAAACTGTCCACTAGAAGATTTACTTCACGAATTTGGTAACTAGAGTCGATAAATCCACTGGTTAAACACAAAGCTGGAAAGAGCTGACGATGTAACTATCTTGGTGGACATCATCCATCACAGTATATTGCTTGAACTCCAGAAATTATTAAATGAGAGCTTTGCTTCTAGAAAATGAAACTCAGGTGGTGTTCTTGCAAGATCCGATCCATATGGATTTCAGATAACGTGGTTGTGAATTTGTGATTCACGAGCTTAGATGCTGTTTACTGTTGCTGGTTCCTGATTCTTAGGCTGGAATTATAGAGACACTGACATTTGTGTCATGCAACATCTGCTCTTTCAAATCTGTCATGACTTCTTTCTCATTGCTTGTACTTTGCATAAAAAAAAAGTTCTTACTAAGTGCAAATTAGAGCTTGTGACTAGTGAGTAGTGACTATAACATTTCATTTCTGAAAGGAGTCAAAGTTGGTTCATACAGATGTCTTTTATCTTCTAAAAGGTACATTTGATGGTCATATATTAGCATTTAGGGAAGTTGTGACAGTAGTTCATCTGGCGGTTATATGGGAATTAATTAAAAAAGAAGAGTCAATCGTTTATCATGGGAATAAGTGCTGAAATCAGCAGAAACTTGCTGCATTATGGTGGCAATACTTGAATAGATATCGTCTGTTTGGTGGACCAGACTATGTGTAACCCAGGGGGTTCAAAATTTGCCGAGCAGACAACGTGCTCACTGCACACTAGTGGCTGAAGCTGCTGATGATATTAGTGTTCTGTTGGAGCGACTCGTGGAAACTGGAAACCAACTAGAAAACAATGCTTACACGCAAACGAAAGCACCAGAGGGCTAACCTAGAAAGATTGAGTCTTCTAGAATTGGTATTCATAACTCAGGAACAGAATCTTGTAGAATCACATATCGCAAAAACAACTCTTGCAGAATCAAACTGATACTGCTAGCACCTATTATCCAGAATTCTAGACAAGTTTACACTGCCCTTGATAGGGGTATATGGTATTCCCAAGTTTCTTGGTGTCCATGACTATCCTACTTTATGTATTTCATTGCTTGCGTTGGGTGCCTCTGCTACCTAAGATGACTTATTTACTGAATTGGCAAACTAATTGCCGATATTGTGTTGATCACACTTATCTTTCTATATGGCATTGCCAATGCCATGTCCATGGTTTAGTTTTATGAAGTTTTCTCACTGCTTTAAGCTATTTTAACACTCCAGATTCAGGCTTTTGTTATGAGCAGAAGAGAGTTTATTCCTTCAGAATATTATTATAAAAAATTCACACGTGTCATTGTCTTTATGCTGTGTTTATTTCTTCAGACTGTGCAGGTTCAACAACGTGTGGAAAGGGATGCTGCATATGCACGGTTAGAACAAACGCGAATGATTCTCGCTCTCAGGCTCACTGAACACAACGGAAAGAGCTACAAGGTGATCCAAGAAGCATTAGATTTCATAAGAGACGGGCAGGAATCAAGCTGCTTTGTTTCACCGGATCATCTATCGTGTCCACCTGGACGGCACTTAATGCAACGAAGACAACGAGATGCAAAATCAAATCCTTTCACAAGACTCATCTCCTCTTTCATCGGCTATGCTAGGAAAACCCTTAGATTTGAAGCTGTGGGTGGGCCATTTGGAAACGCTGCCCTGTTTGCCATCAGCATGATAGCGGTGCTTCATTTGCACCAGGCAGCTTACAAGAATAGCTATGAGGTTGATATAAAACCGAACCAAAGCCGGTCAGATGGAGTTGATTGGAGTCATGTGGATGTCTTCTCAGCTAGAGGCTAAGTGAAGAACAATTGAGCTTCCTGAACTATCTATAAACGTTTTGGCATGGCTCTAGAACTGTTTTTTCAACTGTTCGTAGATTGTTTTATGTTTGTTGGTTTGGATTTGTTTGCAGATATGTTGGCTTGAAATGTTGATAGGATAGTTTTTGCGGGTCTTCTTTGTGCTATAGTGAGGTTGTTCCACGGGAACTAAATGTGTGCATATAAAGAAATTGTGAGTTATCTGTTGTAGGCTGTGATTGCAGCTAATCGGCTACGTAGTCAAGGATGAAACTTGTGTTGAATCACTAATTAGTGATTTCTGAGAGACTGTTTGATTTGGGTCGAAGGGTAAGACCATCTATTTGAGCAACCTATTCATCATGTTTACTCTATTATAATTTTCTGTCTTGAAATTGACTAAATCTGGGTTGAAGCATATGTTCATGGTTTGATGGAGTAACAAGGGATGAAACTTGTTGTAGGCTGTTTGACTCAACTTGTAGTACTGGTGTAGGTTTGGGCTTCAGTCAAACCTAAACCTAAATCGGTGATCGCCGGTTTGACTAAACCGGTAGTTTGGGCCGATTTGGGAACCACCGGTTTGGGAACAGTTGGTTCGACGGTTTAGCCTAAACCGGACTCATGTCTATTTTAGAGATTTAATCATGTCACGCAGTCTCAGCGCGTGCCATCCCCGAACTTATGTGTACTCGTGTTGTGCATCGGGTTGGTATTAATGATAATGTCGGCATGTAGCTAGCGATTTTGTAAATTATTGATGGAGGTGTTATTAATGTCTATATTCACATCCTGATATCCTTGCATCCATATCCCATGAGAGGAGAGGGTACCTGAAATCTTTGGATCTTACAATGTTTTATAAGATTTGGTTAACATAGAGTCGAGAGTCATGAACAAAAAGGAAAAGAATAAAAATAATAAGAGCAAGTTCTTCCATTGGGTCAAATGTCAAAAGTTATAAGTTTAAATGTCATTGAGTAAGATACTATTCATTATTATTATACATGTATTTTCACCCATATTATTTCTCAACCGGTTAAAATAAATATGATTTTATTTATTTATTATGTTAGTGATATAATTTGAATGTTTTGTCGAAAATCACCTTTAGTTTTTATAAACATATAAAATATAATTATATTGTATATTTTTTAAATGAGGTGTTTATAAAATAAATTTTAAAAACTATTTACCGAAATGATATATAAAAATTAAAAAAATAATGAGAAAAGTACTCATTTTAAATTGGTTATTAGGACTATTTCGGTCAAGTAGTTTAATATTTCACTAGAAAATGAAAATTGATTAGGGGTAATTTAATTTCATAATCTAGTTTTTATCATAAATATTAAAGCTAAAGTAAGTTATGGCACGTGTCATTTCAAGAGTAACTTAAGGGTCACATGTCAAGTTTAAAATCAACGTTATAAAAATTATTTTTAATTACTTATTGAAAGAATTTGGCTAAGTGTGTCCTTTTCTTTTTTTTTTTGTTTTGTGTACCCTTAATTTTTACCACTTTCATTAATGGTAGGTAAAAGTTATTTTTCTATTTAAAAAAAAAGAAAGACATGAATTTCCTTTCCATTGTTATGTAAAAGGAATTGCTTACTTTTTTTCTTTTTTTTTTCAGAAATTCATACTAGAAAGTTCATACCAGAAAATTCACACCGGAAAATTTTTCTGGTATGAACAGTCTTATTCTCAATTGCCTGCTTTTTAATTTTCTAGTATCAAGTGAGCATATTTACAAATGAAGTTGTCTAACAATATCCCTGAAGGTGCCGACTTGTTCTTCTCTAGCTAGGATCTCCACTCCGCGGCTCCGCCAAACTTGTCGTTTTTGAGAAAACATTTAAAAAAACATGAAGACCCAAATCAAGAAAACAACAGGCACCCAAATCTCTTTGATACCAGATCTGGAAACCCATTTATTTTTACGGTTTAGAAAAAGATATAAGTAAATTCCATATGTAGGGTTTAAATCACGAGTAGAAGAAGAAGTGTAGGGTTGAAGAACCCGATACCATAATTTTCTAGCATGAATTTATACTAGAATTTTTTGGTATAAATTTCGTACCAGAAAATTCATACCAAAATATTCATACCAGAAATTTTCGCAGCAACCATAGACCGAGAGATCAACAAAGGAGAATCATACAAGAGAAGAAGAACTCCATTTGCAAGTGTGAAGCAACAATCAAGGTTAAAAACATAGAAAGGGAGACTTCATCTTCTTCCTTCAAAAAGTCAGAACCAAAAAAATCAAATAGTTGTCTTCTCAAATGGTGAGCGAAGGCCCAGGGCCAAGGCAGGCGGTGCGAGGCTGGCGGAGTGGTGGTCCTTCCGGTAGCGTGGCGGCTCCCGGCGAAGAACCCAGAAGAAGGCGAGGGAGAGAGAGAAACAGAGGAGACTGAAACGGCAGTTCCTATCGATGAGTAGCATGATGAGATAGGGTTTGAGAAGCTTTGAACAACAAAAACAAGCGTACATTTACTAAACGGGATTATAGTATGGGCTTAGTTAGTATAGCAAAAACTGAAGAAGGTCTACTTAGCAAATTTGCCCATACTTATTTTAATCATTCATAATTACTATTAAATCGAAAGGCCGAAAAAAATCGGCAAACAGACTAACCGTGATGAATGACCACAAAGAAACGAGAAAAAGAAAACACAAAATACATATACATATATATATTTGATAATAACATGGTAAAAATATAATATTATTTATTTAATCCTCAGATATTAAAAACAAATTACATAAATGTACTTAGTATTAAATCCAATGTTTTTTCAAATTTTTGTTGTTTTTTTGGTGGTTCAATTTGATAAAAGAGAAAGGACCCACCATGATACTTGTAGACAACTAGTTAACAAATGTCACCAAAAACATCAAAAATCTTATCCTTTGACCAAAAAATATCAAAATCTTAAACTTTAAATGGAAGCCCACTAAAACTAAGTGACAACCGGTTAAAACTGAGCGTGTGAAGTTGCTTTTACAAAAGGAAGAGACTTGATCCTAAATTCCTAATGCTGCTGCATACAATCTGGCAACACGTATTCTGAAACCATCAAAAGCAACCTGCTTTTCTAACACTGTTGGGATTTTAGATGTGTAAAAAGCGGAATTTCAGGAAACAATTTCCTAAACATCTAAACAAGGATCGCATGCATAATAGATTAGATAAGGGGAAAAGGAATACCTTTTGATGCGTGTTCAATAACTCCTTCAAGGATATGTAGAGTCCCAAGTGTTACTCCTCTAGTTGGTCCACCCGAGATTGAGGCCTTTTTGAGAGAGGGATCGAAAGGGAAGAAGTATCGTGATAAACGGCTGATCGTTTTTTTTTTCATCATACTTCAAATCCTCTAATCGATCGAATATATATATTTAGGGTTGGGCTTTTTAACTATTAAAAAGCCCGACCTTAAAATATAAGATATATGTTCAGTAATTAATAAATAAATAATCCCTTATCTATTATTAATTACCAACTCCAAAATATATTTTGTACTCCTACAAAATATATCCTTTTCCACCATATACTCCTATATGGTAATTCTCTCATTAATCGATTCAGTTCTCCTACTCGTTATGGTGTGACCTCGTAGGACCCGATAACACTAGCAATACATTTTATCATATAAATGTACCGATCATGGTTAGCTTCTAGCAAAACGCCATGACCCCTAATATTATCGGATTATATATATCCCTATATTTAATGTCCTATCTCATCATCAGTAATTGCACCTTGGATAAAGGACACAATTCCTTCAGTCTCCCACTTGTACTTTTATACAAGTGTGCAATGTTAAAAATTCCCTTATCGCTTAATGTCCTTATCTGACTATGTGATGGAAACCATCTTTGCCATCAGATATGTTTCTTGAACTCCTGAGATCAAACTGTCAGTACAGATCAAATCTGAGCATGGCCATGCGTTTACACAGTTCTCACTCTTCAAGTGGCCGGGGACACCAATCCTTCCCAACATATCAAAGTATGCTGGTATAGGAGGATTAATCCAATCTTGCAACGACTATAACTCCCACTCAAATTTTGACCACCCTGATTACTGCCTTTATAACTGCCTGTTACGGTCAGCGCTTAACAGTATCTAAGATATGTCATCCTTCAAATGAAAGTTATATCAAGCTCATGTTAAGGAACTCACTGATAATGATAATCGCTATAACTCCTCAATAAGTCATGAGAGCCATAGGATCGGTCTATCCGATGAGTATCACCATACTCACCTATGTAAGCGATTGAACATCTCCATGTCCTATGAACTATGAAACCCACGTTCATCATTCGCTCACAAGATGGTCTACTTTAGAGTCGTTTGTATCCAAGTTAACGACTTAGACCACGGATCCTTTCAATTTAATAATTTCAGTTCACTTAATGTGGTTTCATTCACCGGAACTTTTCCAGTAAGCACATTTGATAATTAATAAATTGTTTGGATACTTTATTTAATATTCAAGTAATAATCAAATAAGAATATGAAAACTCATATATAAAACAATCATAAACTCCATGACAAAAATAAACGTTTTCTCAATCCAAACACATAAGTTCAAAAGAATTCTCTAACGTGTTTGAGCCCTTTGGCCCGAGTATGACTATCATGCTTAGGCCTATTCATGGGTTTAGTCAGTGGGTCTGCAATGTTATCATCTGTGTGCACCTTGCACACCCTTACATCACCCCGATCAACATAGTGTCTGATCATGTGATACTTCCGCAGAACATGTCTGGATTTGGAGCTTGAGCTAGGTTCCTTCGCTTGAGCAATCGCGCCATTGTTATCACAATAGACGTCAACTGCCCTCGTCACGCTAGGGACAACGCCGAGCTCAGCTATAAACTGCCTAATCCAGATCGCTTCCTTAGCCGCTTCTCCCGCAGCAATGTATTCTGCCTCTGTGGTTGAGTCCGCAACCGTGTCCTGCTTTTGGCTTTTCCAACTTACCGCTCCTCCATTCAAAATGAAGACGTATCCAGACTGTGACTCAAAGCCATCTCTGTCAGTCTGGAAACTAGCATCGGTATAGCCCTTGATGACTAACTCATCATCACCTCCATATACCAGTAGATCATCTTTAGTCCTTCGCAAGTACTTTAGGATGTTCTTCGCAACTTGCCAGTGAATGTCACCGGGGTTCGACTGGTACCTGCTACACATACTCAAAGCATATGCAACATCTGGTCGAGTACAGGTCATTGCATACATGATGGATCCTATAGCAGAGGCATAGGGAACCTTGCTCATCCTCTCAATCTCACCAGGTGTCTTAGGACACTGGGTCTTGCTGAGATGGATCCCATGTTGCATAGGCAGATATCCTTTCTTGGAATCTGTCATCTTGAATCTCTGTAGAACCTTATCTATATAAGTTCCTTGACTGAGACCAATAAGCCTTCTAGATCTATCTCTATAGATCTTGATGCCTAGTATGTACTCGGCCTCCCCTAGATCTTTCATTGAGAAATGCTTCTTAAGCCACCCCTTTACTGTTTCCAGCATCGGAATGTCATTCCCAATGAGTAGTATGTCATCCACATACAAGACTAGGAAAGTTACCTTGCTCCCACTCAACTTTTTGTAAACGCATGGTTCTTCTTCACATCTGATGAAATCAAACTGTTTGATCACTTCATCAAATCGAAGATTCCAACTCCTGGATGCTTGCTTCAGTCCATAAATGGACTTCTTAAGCTTGCAAACCTTCCTAGGATATTTCGGATCCTCAAAACCCTCAGGTTGCATCATATATACATCCTCTTCTAAATAGCCATTTAGAAATGCGGTCTTGACATCCATTTGCCATATCTCATAATCATAGAAGGCGGCAATCGCTAGGATTATCCTAATGGACCGAATCATGACGACCGGGGCAAATGTCTCTTCATAGTCAATACCATGAATTTGTTTAAATCCCTTAGCAACCAACCTTGCTTTATAAACAGAGATATTTCCATCCTTGTCTGTCTTTACTTTAAAGACCCATTTGCAACCAATAGGTTTTACCCCATTAGGCAAATCAATCAAGTCCCATACTTGATTTTCAGACATGGATTCCATTTCGGATCTCATGGCTTCAAGCCATTTTTCGGAGTTCTGATCCGTCACAGCTTGCTTGTAGGAAGCGGGCTCGTTATGCTCCATTAGGAGCACTTCGATCTCGGCATGCAACACATAGTCATCCAAATGTCTAGGTTGTTGCTTTACCCTATTTGATCTCCAATTTGGGCTAACAATAGGAGAGATTTCAGCTGTATGATTTCCTACATCATTATGCAGTTCCTCATTTGTAGAGTTCTCCACATCAATATGTGGTTCCTCTTCAGCCTGATCTACTGTAGGAATTGATTCTTGAACTGGATTAACTTGCCTCATAAGAGGTTCATTAAAATAGTCAAGTTCCTCAGTGACATCTTGTATGTCCTCGTGTTGTTGCGTTTCTTGCTCACAATTAATCTCATTAATTTGAACTTTTCTCCCACTTGGCTTATTGGAAAAGAATTCCTTTTCCAAAAAGACACTATCCCGAGCAACAAACACTTTGTTCTCTATGGGATGGTAGAAATCATACCCCTTTGTTTGCTTGGGATATCCTACGAAGTAACATTTGTCTGATTTCGGTGCTAGTTTATCAGATTGTAAACGTTTTACATAAGCTTCGCACCCCCAGACCCTCAGAAATGACAAGTGAGGAACCTTTCCTGTCCATATCTCATATGGTGTCTTGTCAACTGAACGTGACGGAGTCCTGTTTAGAACGAACGCAGCTGTTTGGAGAGCATATCCCCAAAAGGATAATGGAAGATCCGCAAAACTCATCATTGAACGGACACTGTCTAACAAAGTCCTATTCCTCCTCTCAGACACACCATTTAGTTGTGGAGTGCCCGGGGGAGTGAGTTGTGTCACAATTCCACAATTTCTCAAATGATGATCGAATTCATGGCTCAGATATTCGCCTCCTCGATCTGATCGAAGCACTTTTATCTTCTTGCCCGTTTGTCTTTCCACTTCATTCTGGAATTCCTTGAACTTTTCAAAGGATTCTGATTTCTGTTTCATTAAGTAGATATACCCGTATCTACTAAAATCATCAGTAAATGTAATGAAGTAGCGATAGCCAGACCTAGCCTCTTTACTCATAGGTCCACATACATCCGTATGTATGAGGGCTAGAAGTTCAGAAGTCCGTTCACTCTTACCAGTGAAGGGTGACCTTGTCATCTTTCCCATTAGGCACGACTCACATGTTTCAAATGATTCCAAATCAAATGGTTTAAGTAATCCAACTGTTTGGAGTTCCTTAATGCGCTTTATGCCTACGTGACCCAATCGACAATGCCATAGGTTTGCTTCGTTTGTTTCATTCGATTTTTGCCTTTTTGTATTAATGTTATATATCTCAGTTTTGAGGTCTAATATGTATAGTCCATTACTACTCATATTCGCACGACCATAATAAATACCATTCCTATAAATCTCCATCATCATGTGATCAGTAATGGTAAATGAATAACCTTCACGGTTCAAAACTGAAATTGAAATTAAGTTCTTAGTAATGCATGGAACAAAATAACAATTATTAAGTTCTATCTCTAAGCCAGAAGGTAAAGTCAAGCAATAATCTCCAATGGAAACAGCAGCAACTCTTGCTCCATTACCAACTCGTAGATCTGCCTCTCCCTTCCGCAACGTCCTTCTATTTCTTAGTGCTTGTACATTTGAAGTAATGTGAGAAACACATCCGGTATCCAATACCCATGAAATAGAATTAGTTGACAAAATTTCAACAACATGAATACCCGAAGTGGAGACATTCCCCTGCTTCTTATCTTCCATGTTCATCACATGGTCCTCATCATATGAGTCCAATGTGAGTTTAGGGATTGGATGTTCCAAGACATCCTCTTGGTTCTCCGACCTGAGAACAATTCTCTGATTTCTCTCCCAATCAAGGAAGTTGTGTTCGTTCAACTTCTTTTTGTCGAGTATGGAGCGTAAAGAATATTTGAGGTTTTTGTTTGACATGGTGGACTACAATAAACACAGAATAATAAAATGCAGATAAGTTATGATTGATTTTGCAAAAGCTATAAACTGTTATAACAATTATAAACAATTGAAGTTTTTTGCACATTTCTACTCATATTATCAATTCCCTTAGTGAGCAAAAATGATTCCAAGATCCTATCATATATGGATCTTAGCGTACTTTGGCACTGCCCTAAGTCTCATATAATCAAGGTAAGTAAACTCCTTTACTAATTATAACTCCTTATAATTCTTGGTTGATGGGAACACATCTCATGTGAACTCACCCTTATGTCTCAAAATCCAAAACTTTATCTTTTGGTCTTTTGTTGAGTTAACCATATCAAAGCAGCATGCCCCTTAGTATGAGCATACCCGCAATATATCTAGGTCAAAGTAAGGACACCCCGCTTTGACGGAACCTATCCTACAAATTCCTAGATAGGGATCGGTTATGATATGGGAAGACAATTCTCAATATTCTTTTAAGGGACGTTTTTAAGCATGCGAGGTTGTTATTTAAAAGTGAACTCATAGCAAAAATAACAAACAAGCATACAAGTGGGAATTTAAGGCATTCAAAAAACGCATTAAATTAATGGTTCCTAGTATGGCCCCTCAAAAAGAATCTTCATTCTTGGACCTCCATGGATCTCCATCCTTCGGGCTCCTTAGGACTCTAGTCTTCTTGTATAATGAATTTAAAAACAACTCTTGCAGAAATTGAAAATTACAAAAATACATAACGATACGCAGATCGTGTACAATAAAACCATAACGATGCGCAGATCGTATTTAACTATCCTAAGGTTGGGGCCATACTAGTAACCGCCTGCACGAGCATATCACCATACACATACATACAAGCATGGCATATATGATATTTTAAAAAAAATACACATAACCACTTTATCACATAAAAAAAATAGAATTGGAAACTCCTTTCCAGTATTGTTTTAATCAATCATATTGTGTATGGTATTAATATCATATATTAATCATTAAAATGCTAAAGGTGTAAAATTTCTAAATTCAGAACCTTTCCAAAATTAGCAACTTTCTATTTATGGCAACTTTTTAAAATTAGTAACTAGCTAATATTAGAACGTTTCTAATGTTAGATCATTGCTAAGATTAGACATATTTATTATTTTAGTAACTTGTCAAAATTTAGAACATTTCTAAATTAAGACCTCATATAAAAAATAAGCAATTTTTCATAAAAGGTGGGCATCTTTTATTTTAAGATAAAATTTAATTAAGTAAGATATTATATATCCTAATATAATTAAATTATAATCTCCAAATAAGATAAATCATATTTATCCTAAATAAATATATTTCAAAAGAAGAATAAATCATATTTATCTAGATAGAATATCTCATATAATATATTTTAATTTTAAGATATAATTTAACTAAGTTAAAATATATCATATCTTAACAAAATTAAATTTATTTGTTTCCATCTTGATAAATCATATTTATCTAGATATAATATCTCATATAATATCTTTTAGGAAGCAAATCTTATCTTTTTATTTTAGGGTTCAATTTAACTAAGTTAAAATATCTCATATCTTAACAAATTAAATTTATTTATTTTCAACTTGATAAATCATATTTATCTAGATATCATATAATATCTTTTGGAAACAAATATTATTATTTAGACAATTAACTAATCTTATTAGATAATTAATAAGTAATAAATAAAACCCAAAAATAAACCAAAAAAAATATATGTACAGCAACATTCAATTAAGTGCAATTGTTTTACATTTACTTAATCATTATTAAGCATTATTTTGTTTAATCATCATTAAACAATTCTATAACCTTATGAAATAATTGCCTTAATAAACTAATCACATTAGTTTTGATTAATCATCATTAAGCATCTAATATTACACCTTAATCTAATCATGCAAATTAATCCATACAAACAATCTCTTTCGTAATTGAAACAAAATAATCAATACATGACCTTTTTAATTTGATCTAATCAATTATGCAAGAGGCTCTGATACCACTGTTGGGATTTTAGATGTGTAAAAAGCGGAATTTCAGGAAACAATTTCCTAAACATCTAAACAAGGATCGCATGCATAATAGATTAGATAAGGGGAAAAGGAATACCTTTTGATGCGTGTTCAATAACTCCTTCAAGGATATGTAGAGTCCCAAGTGTTACTCCTCTAGTTGGTCCACCCGAGATTGAGGCCTTTTTGAGAGAGGGATCGAAAGGGAAGAAGTATCGTGATAAACGGCTGATCGTTTTTTTTTTTATCATACTTCAAATCCTCTAATCGATCGAATATATATATTTAGGGTTGGGCTTTTTAACTATTAAAAAGCCCGACCTTAAAATATAAGATATATGTTCAGTAATTAATAAATAAATAATCCCTTATCTATTATTAATTACCAACTCCAAAATATATTTTGTACTCCTACAAAATATATCCTTTTCCACCATATACTCCTATATGGTAATTCTCTCATTAATCGATTCAGTTCTCCTACTCGTTATGGTGTGACCTCGTAGGACCCGATAACACTAGCAATACATTTTATCATATAAATGTACCGATCATGGTTAGCTTCTAGCAAAACGCCATGACCCCTAATATTATCGGATTATATATATCCCTATATTTAATGTCCTATCTCATCATCAGTAATTGCACCTTGGATAAAGGACACAATTCCTTCAAACACAACAGCCGTTCACATGATCAGATCAGTTGATGTCCGAATAATTCTGCAATGCACAATAAGATTCCTGTAACAAGCCAGATAACAGAATCTAGTGTTTAGTTAATATGGCACTAAAAAGTTAATCTCACCCATAAGTCTTCCTTGTCGTCGTCTGTTTGATCGCAAACACTTTGACGAGCTGCAGGTTTGCTGTTCTTTCCACCAAGGATTGCCTTTTCCCGATCTTCATAAAACTCGTAATCGTCTAATACTGATGTCTTTGCTGAAAAATTCTTGAAAATCTTTAACATTTCCAGACCTTGCTTCAACCCAATCTGGACAGCAATTCTCAACCATATTTATGATGAACAAGCATTCAAAAGGTTAAGTTCACACATGCATTACCTCTTGGGTATCTCGGGTGAAAGTCACGGGTTTGTTTTCATTGTTTTCAAGGAGGATGTGTCTTAGGTGTGCATGAGGGATGTCTTTAATTATATGCCACTTGACTGGAAAGAAACCACTCCACTCATCACGCTGCCAGAAATCCATAGTCTTATTGTAATCTACTTTGCCAATCATCTCAGCTAAGCCAACAAATTGTCCACTTGCGTTAACCTGAATTTTAAAGATTCAAATATATATGTATGTATATTCAGATAAAGGGAATTGCAGTTCATATGTCATCTAGAGGGCTCACCGAGAAGAAAAGGAAGACTGGACACTTTCCGAATTCACCCACTTTGACCTCCGCATCTTGAAATGCTGCATCCAACTTCTCATTACCACGAGGAGTGCTTGCCCAGACATCATATTTGATGCACTTATGAACATCATCTTCACTGTATGACTTTATGACATAGAACTTTGCCCTTTCATACTCAGTTTGAAACTCTGCCAGATTACACTTATCTTCGGACGCATTCCTCTTATTGACTCTGGGACCACGTGCGATTTCATCTGATGTTTCATACTCACTCTTTCTGGTTGACTTTTCTCTTGATTTAGATGCAGAATTTTCATTCCATATCCTACCCTTGGAGTTTTGTACCATAGGTGGTCTGACATTTGGAATCTGACTTTGTTTCGAGTATCTAAATGGCGGGGAAATCTCTGCTGGACCATAAAACTTCATCAAGCCAGGACTTAGCTGAGGTGCCTGGGAAGTAAACTTGAATAAGCGAACAAAAACTCAGTGAACGATCTGTCTACTTCTAAGATTTCAAGGGGATACCATAGCCGATCCACTGCCCATTGCGAACGATCTGTTATTCCATAAACCATAAGCTCCTCTATAACCTGAAAGGATTGACAAAATAAACATGCTCAAGAACTACAGCTATAATTTTATCTGCCTTAATATCACTTGGGTTGTCTTCTGGTTCATAGCATGAAGTTTGGGTTCTAAATATCTAGAAGGTTTACCACTATATAAGCACAAAGCAATACACCAGAACAAACTGTTGGTGCGTAATTTAGTTCATAAACAGTTCACCGAAGCATAGTATTCTCTCATCAGAACCAACTAGGTCCTATAACATGACTAAACTTTTAGAGACAAGCAATCTGAGAAGAGAATATCCCAAAATGTAACCTGGGTGGCAATAAGAATCTCGCCCAGCTCCCCGCTGTCGACCAGTCACACCTTTACTGCTCGAGGTAGCACTAGTAGTGGATAAAGTTTTTCTGGATCGATCTCTGTTGTCTACTGAACCCTGCTAAGAAATGTTTGCAAGTCCAAGGTGCTATTTCAGTTGCAACAACAGTACAGATGGAAAGAGATCAAAATTTTCAGGTGAATAACAAGAAAAATGGATAATACACCTCGATTGGCAAGCTAGTCAAATCAAACTTAAATTCATATATTAATGCTAAAACTTAGGGTTGATCTATATTTTTTTTTTTAGTAGTTTTAGCTTTTTGAATAGCTTTATCTTTTTTGATATAGTTTTTTTAGTAAAGTTTCATAAAGCTTTGTAAATTTCGAAGATGTCCGGATAGATTTGTATTGTATATTTACCAAAAGGACAAAAATGTATAAATTATTAGTTGTGTAGCTTTTGAGAAAGCTCCTCAAAAAACTACCAAAAAAGCTAAAAGTAATATAAAAGCTCATTTGCCAAACACAATGTAGTTTTCTACAATCGCAAAGCTTGATGAAAATCTACCGAAAAAGTTACGCCGAACAAATTAAACGGATGGTTTCCAGTAAATTCAATCCCTTTAAGGAATAATAAAGAAAGGTTGGAAAGCGTGCCATTGACATACCATTGTCTCCTCCGCTGAATCAGTAAATTCAGCATTTAATGCAGGTTCATTCTTGCCAGCTGTATCACAGTCAAGGAGACCCTATACCACAAAAGATACTGAGCTTCTAATAAAGAATGTGTATCACAAGATTTTCAGCAACAAACCAAATTGAGCTATTTTATGGAAATAATATACTGCCAGAATACAAAAGAATGTGTATCACAGTCAAGGGCAGAGTTTCCGTGCTACATTGTGTACAGTCTTCCAGTATATTCAGAAGCAGGAACAACATAGATCAAAAGGTTGTCGGTCTTGATCAGATAATTCGAAATACAAAAAAGCAGGTTGATCAGAGAACATCGAAAAACGCAAACAGAATCCGTTGAATCAAATTTCAGATAAAGTAATCAAACAATAAGCACAATTAGGGATTCAATCGCTCCTCCAGATCTCCAAAACGGACAATTCCTCTTTGAATGCTGGAAATTACTCCAGCCAATAATCAAACAAAAAAGGAAAGACCTAGAACAATTAGAAGGGAAATACTAACCATGGAATGGAAGTTGCCAAGCTTTCCACTTGCCCTGTTGATGGATCACGGCAATACGGATCAGAGCATCACACACAGCAGAAGCTGAGAAGTCGAAGCAGGTAACTGAATTGCAATATCTCGACCCTTAGACCTCCTTGTAGCTTATTGGGCTTTTGACTAATTGTATAATATGGGCCCAAAAGGCCCAACTATATCACAACGTGTGGAAAGGATGCTGCATATGCACGGTTAGGGTATGTTTATCCGAACATCTCAAACGAGATCTTGAGCTATTTTTAAAAATGAAACAATTAGCTCAGCCAATATTCTATACTAAATTTTATTCTTTTGACGATTATATTTATATATTTGATCTTTTTGAGTAAAATATTATTATCATGTTCACGTGTGACGTAATAACATATTTATTATATATTTATACTTATTTATATTATCTAATAAAGATGATCGCAGTGAATAATATACTATTCAACCGGGTTCATAAAGAAAACCGTTTAAATAATTTGATGATCTAAGCAAAAAAAAAAATTTCAGTAGATATATGAAACTTACTCGGGAAGAATCATCAACGCGGTAGATTTTATTTATTCGGGTGAAAATTAAAAAGAATATATATGAACAAAGACTATCTTTAAAAGATTATAGTGAATTGTAAACAATTTGCTGAAATTTAAATAGTCAATCGATATTCTATTAGATGCTTTCAAAACAAATTTTTTTTCAATTTAGGCAGCTTAAAATCTTTTAATTTAAAATTAAAATTTAAGAAAATCTTTATTTTATTTTAAAATTTAGAATATAATAGCATTTTTATATAGAAAAAATCGTTTAATTTAAAATTTAATGTAGATGATTACATTAGATTTTGGACAAAAATATCTTTTTTTAAATAAGATTTTTTTTGAGAAAATTGGTGTAGAAGGGCCCTTTTTGTATCCATGATACAAAATAGGCCCCTCTATTTTTCTTCCAAAAAATAAAGCTAAAAGAAATTATAAATCATGGGTAATAAGGTAGCTATTTAAGGGCAAATTAGTAATGTAGCATAATAATTGCCTAAAAGTTAAAGATATATTAAATTAAAAAAAAAGGCAACAGCATGATACGGTATCTTCTACACCAATTTGTTAAAGATATATTAAATAAAAAAAAAAGGCAACAGCATGATACGGTATCTTCGGTTCGTCTTCTTTCCTAAACATTTCATCCCAAAAATTAAGCGTCATTCGGAACCTCCATTGGATCGTGAGATTCTCCATTCGCAACCTCCATCTTCAAATCGTGATTCGACCGTCTTCAACTTCCTGTCTGATCTATTCTTTGTGTAACAACAATCAATCCTTGTAAGTATTCCAAATTCTCTCAACAATATACCATTTTAATGGCTTCGATTTTGGTTCAAACCGAAAACAGTTGATGAACGTTTTCCCTAAAATCCATACTCAAAACCGCCATTGTTGATCTTTAACTACATGGCCTTAATTTTGAAATTATCCATTTCTGTGAAATTTATGTATTCGAATCAACAGTGATGAAAGATTATGTACATAATTTTAAGCAGATACATAAAAATCAACGCCACATAAATTTAACAACTACATAATATTAGCAGATACATAAATTATGTTCGTCACCTTCGTCATTACTGACCCATAAATTTAACAACTACATAATATTAGCAGATACATAAATTATGTTCGTCACCTTCATCGTTACTGACACTCAACACATAAAAATCAACGCCACATAAATTTAACAACTACATAATATTAGCAGATATATAAATTATGTTCGTCACCTTCGTCATTACTGACACATAAATTTAACAACTACATAATATTAACAGATACATAAATTATGTTCGTCACCTTCATCAATACTGACACTCAGCACATAAAAATCAACGCCACATAAATTTAACAACTACATAATATTAGCAGATACATAAATTATGTTCGTCCCCTTCATCATTACCAACACTCAACACATAAAAAATCACCGACATATAAATATACGAAATACATAATATTAACAATATACATAAATTACGCAGAGCAAATTGAAGAAACAGATCATCAAAACGAAATAAATCGGCAGTAATCGAACAAAAAATAGAGAAAATGTTTATGACAGTAGACGAAAACTCTGTAGAATTGGTGGTTATGGACGCAGAAATGGGGGAATTTCGTGATTATTGTATCACGTTTACAAGGAATGTATATTTCCTTTCCTAACAACATCCTGATTTGTAGGGGACCATATTAAATAACCATATTTATTTAAAAAACTGCCACATCAGCATTTTTTATTTCCAGCAAGGGTATGCATTTATTTGGGAATTAATCTTTCTTAGAAAATTAATAGGGGCCTACTTTATCTACATTTTTACAAAAGAGACTAGTTAATCTACATTAATACATAATTGGTCTACTTACCCTTTTAACTCATTTTTTTTTATAGATTTTTTAATCTAATTTCGATTACTAGTTAGAATTTAACTAGCCACATATATTATTTAATCTTATTAAGAAAGTGTGGTGCGGTTTGATAATATCTTTTTAATTTAGATAATTTTTCCACTCAATTTTTCTAAGTTTTTATTTATGATTAAATAAGATTTAGCAATTAAGAAAGTTAAATTTGTTACATTATTTTTTTTAACACTGTTTACGTTAAGTGAAACGAAGAATATTCGAGAAGTTTTGAATTATTTAATAAATATAACTTTTACCTAAAAATTTGTCATCAATCTTCTCAATCGCATGCGTTCATCTCATAGACTATACAAACGCCTTGCTCCTTCATTAATATTTCCGTCCTTTCTTTCAAGCCGCCAATGGCCGACTTTATTGTTGTCCACCTCTAGTAGTGTCGACACCTTCAGTGAGTGATCATGCTATCTCTTTTAACTAAGTTAGTAAAAGGATGATCGATGAACGCCCCTAAAATAAGGTAAAATAAGGTGCATTTTATATAAATATTTTTCATATAATAATATTATTTTTATGCTATAAATTTAAACTTTTACGAGTTTATATTATATTGTTAAATTTAAATAGGTATATATATATATATATATATATATATATATATATATATATATATACATATATATATATATATATATATATATATTCCATATACGATTCTACGTAAATGTTCGAAAAATATTCCGATCCGTAACATCTGCGGTTAATCCGTTATTTTTTTCGAGTTCTATTTATTTTACCCTATTTTATTCTATTTATCATTTTCTTGTATTTATTTTATTTCTTTTCCTTCTTTTCGTTTAGTAAAAAAGATTTAACGGCTTAATTAGTTATTTAGAAAAAAAATAATTTTAATCTCCCAAAAACTTGTGAGGCCGCCATGTGAGCGTTAGTGACTACTCTTTTAGTATAATTGTATAAGTATATAGATATAGATTAAAAAAGATATTAAATTAATTAAAAATATTAGTTTTAATTGACCGAATTATGTTTAGTTTAGATTTGTGAACCTGTTTTAATTATTCGAAATAACTTATTATAATGGAAAAAAAAGAATATGTATTTAGTTAGTAAATTTTGATTTCGTTAGTTTAAAAAAAGAATTAAAATACTCTTTATAAAAGATTTGATGAAAATATTTTTTTAAAATAATTTATATCCAGTTTTTGCTTTCATGTTAAAGACGCACAATTAGTTTTAAAAAATTTATATGTTTTAGTAAAAAAGATTTATTGGCTTAATTTGAATGACCCAAGAACCGAACTAAATTATAATCCAAGAATCGAGGCTATCTAATAACCAGTATTAACTCGAACAATTGATACTCGATCTAAACCGACCCGACCCAGAACACACCGCTAAAAAGAGAGATTGGTTTGACCCATCCCGTTTGAACCCGGATAATTGATATCCGATCCAAATCGACCCAAAACAAACAGCTAAAAAGAAAAGTGTTTTTACCCGACCCGTTAAAACCCGAGCCTGTTGTGGCCGACCCGAACCGACTTGTTGGCCCCGATTGACACTGCTACGAAGAACTAAATTAAACCGACCTATTAGTACCCAGGAACCGAGGCTACCCGATAACCCGTCATAACCCGAGCAATCGATACCCGACTCAAACAAATCCAATACGAAACAAACCGATTATTAATCAAGCCTTCTTTTGACCCAACCCGTTTCAACCCGGGCATGTTGTGTCCCGACCCGATGGCCCCGTTTGACACCTCTATCTACGCCCGCTCCTATTGAAAATGGATAACCACATTTTTGTTCCTTGTTTCCAATTTTTGTGTTTTGTACACGTAACTTCGGGTATAATTATCTCATTCACTCGGAATCCAATTTTAGCAAAATAAGTATACCACGATTCAGTGCTCGTGGCGACGAAGTCAATGCTTCCGTTTTTCGCTGTTGACGATGGCCAGAGCCCACCGGAATTTTGCCGGAAAAACTGTGCGCACTACTTATTTAAAATATTGGTTTTAACAATTCCCACATGAATATAAATGATCCTTGACACACGTTTTTTAGAAATTTTATTTGTTTAAGAGTACAGTCGAAAAATCACTACATTTGGGAAGGTAGCATTTTTCTGCCTTGAACCACTCGTAGAGAGTACCTATCGGAATTTCTCGTCCAGGAGGTGACCAATATGTCTTGGACCCTCCGGGCTTTGAGGTAAACCGAGACGATAACTATCACACAATTTCATCCTTCTCACATAACCAAGTTCTCTATTTGTGTTTATTTTGGCCTTGAACATGTCTGGTTAATCATGAGTGAATTTGAATAATTTAGTCTCCTCATTCTCTTAGACACGGTCTCATGTCACACTCACAAAGTGATTTGACCATATCAAGTATCTTGCAATACCTTGATGGAATCATTAAAAGCAAATGCTTAACCTCAAGTCATACAACTCACATTGTTTATCATCTTATGAACATGGCAGAGACGTGAGTCTTACAGTGTTCCACTCGATTCAACTTGGTTGGGTTGTCCTTTTAAAGCTACATCGTGGGATCTCCAATCACGTAAGTGGGGTTGTCCTTCAAGCATCATCTTTCGTCATAGGATTTAAGCCCATTCCTATTGATTATTTAACCACCTGACAAGCCTTTAGTAAAATGGATTTGCAAGGTTGTCCACTGATTTGATGCAGTCTATCGAGACTACTCCAGTTGAGATCAGTTTTCTAGTGAACTTATGTCGTCGTCTTATGTGACGTGATTTTCCATTTTACAAGACGATCAGCGCCAGGGTTGTAGCCGATTGCCTATCACAGTGTACACGTATTGCCGGCACTAGGTTCTCCGCCGTTTGAATATATATATCTTCCAAAAAAATTTCAAAGAAACTCAACTTCCTCTACTTTTTATACAAAGCAATGAACTCAGACTCCGTCATGGATCTAGCCATTAATGTTTGTTTGGATAATTTTCATGCAATTGTTGCACCACCAAGTGTAAATACATATCCACTCATGGACTTTGAGTTTCTAGAATCAGCTATCCAATTAGCGTCGTTGTATTCTTCTAATATTGTTGGATATTTTTCATAGTGCAAGTCATAACTTTTAGTATGACGTAAGTAGTTCAATAATTTGGTTATGCCTTTTCAGTGTTTATAATCTGGATTACTTGTGCGACTTAGTACATTAACTGAGTGCGTTAACTCCGGACGTGTGCAATTGATCAAATACATAAGATTGCCAATAAATAACTTCATATAGAGTTGTATAAATCTTAATTGTTAAATTATAATTCATTATTTGAAATAATTTATTTATTTTATATATTTTTCTATGTTTAAATAGTTTAGTGTCCCCGCCTTATATGGATTTTATCTAAATCAAAATTATATTATTATATCTATGTATTATGTATCGGATATTGATCTATAGTAAATTTATTTAGACGTTAAATCGACTTAAGTACATTAAAAAAATTATATTTTAAGATCCTCTAAACCATTGACCGTGTAAAAGTACATTTTATTTTAGAAGATATAAATACTTTTTTGTATCAATAAAAAAGAGAAATCATATTGGAAAATTTTTATTGTATAACCATTTTACAATCGATTAATCAATACATTTATTACATCAACAATAAATCATCTCCGCAACATTTAAATTTTGTGTTCACTATGTTAATTGCATCAATTAGACCACTTTATTCGCTTACGATTTACATTGCAAAAAATGCAAATATATATTTTAACAGTTGATTATGAAATCTAGTTATGTTTTATTAAATATTAATATAAATATATATTAACAACTTTAGATGATAATCAATCACATGTAAGAACATTAACACAGAAGTTATTTAACAAATTATAATATATTAAATATTAATATAAATGTATATTTTCAAACCTTAAAGCTAATTCATTTCAAATCTGCTGAGTTTTTATTTGTAGTGTATATTGTATCTGTTCACAATATTTTACAAAGTTTAGTTGGCACAGTGGGTTAGGGAGAGCTCTCTAAATTCCTTTTATCACACACATCCTGTCTTTTCTTGTTGTGCTATATTTCTTAAATATATAATTCAATTTTAATAATATTGTATTAACTTATGGCCTATTTGTGTTTAATAAATGTGAATAAACATAAGTTTTACATTAATTTCATTGTTTGTATACTTTCACATGTAATTATATATAATGACATAAAATTTGGTACAAAATTAATGTGTGAATGCATTACTTTAATTACTAATAATTATATTTTTAAGGTCAAATACCAAAAAGTTATTTAACAAATTATAATATATTAATGTAACTTTTAATTAGAAATTCGATAAAATACGTTTAAATTAAAGGTTAA
This sequence comes from Fagopyrum esculentum, assembly GCA_033239045.1. Lineage (NCBI taxonomy): Eukaryota > Viridiplantae > Streptophyta > Magnoliopsida > Caryophyllales > Polygonaceae > Fagopyrum > Fagopyrum esculentum. The sequence goes on along the minus strand of BSUD01000003.1, from coordinate 150,423,922 downwards.
TGTCTTCAATAATTTATACATTATACAAAATTAAAATTAAGAGTTTGTGTTTAATAATATAGTTAAAAAACTGATTTAGTAGTTTAAATATTATATATTAAAATTTAAAAGATTTAGACGGGGCGGTCGGCCCTAGTTTTGGCCTTTTGGGTATAGCTTTGTCCGCTGATCGTGGAATATGGACGGGTTATGCTAATTCAACGTTGATACTCCACACGAACAAGCCCTGAGTTTAAGGAATCCGTGAGTAGCCCATGCCAATTCGACGTTGATAATGTAAGGTGGATGCAAATGGGCCATATATACGATCAATACCAGAATGTTGAATGCCTACAAAGACAAATTTAGGACATATAAGTTCAGGGTACACAATATGAGGTCTAACTTGCCAATTTGGATAAAGGTCGCATCTTTTTTTTTCACTTTATGAGGATATGAAAGTTGTTACCTACGCGGTTGTAAATTCTCAATTCATAGGATTTATGTGCAATGCACAGTGAACATGAGTCACACGTGCGGGTGAGTAAGTTGGTATTCGGGATGAGTGAATCTTGTCATGCACCCATATTACTGATAGAGTTGTTATGTCATTATATGAGAGAACCTATAAGGATTTTGTTCGTCAAAATATTAGTTCAAGCTCGGTTATTTTTTAAATGAATTGAATATGACAAATTTTAAATATCATATAAAATTTAGGCTTGGATTATTTATAAAGGAGTCGAACTTGACCATGTCAATGTTTAACACGTTAGAGTAAAACTCAGTTCGTTCGGCTAAAATACCCTGTAAGAGCATTTTTTTAGTTGGGCTACTCGGACTCGACTCTTCAAAAGTTCGAGATCGACTTTTTAAAACTTCGAACCCATTTACTTTCTAAACAAGTCGAATATATCACGTAAACTTTAGACTCAATTCGTTTATAAACGTGGTGTATAAACGACCAAACTTGAACGGTTGTTGTCTAGTATAACCCCCGAATTACGGACGCATCCATGGAAAAATCGACTATACTGTGTGCACCATAACTTATCTTGTACTAACATTTTCTGATGTTATCATTCCTAAAAGACTGGTCATAAACCAAAATGGGCGGTCGGACCAAGTCAACAACTAAAGATTAGTCCAAAAGCACTAAACCAAAAACTTAGGCCTACAAGAGCCTCATTGGTCCACGTGGCATCAAATCAGTCCATCACTTTTTCTAATCTAAACATATCTTTTGGTTCCTCTCTCACACCTTCCACGTCTATATAAACGTCAATATTAGTTTATGATACAGATTTTGATCTTAGAGATACCCTTTTTATCCTATTTTCTTCTATTGAATGTTTAATTGGACTCTCCAAGTGTAGCGATAACTATAGTATTATTAGCATACATCAATTTCCATTCTTCTCCCTAGAAAAGGCAGTAGGTAATAACTGAATGTCTCGATCCCAAATCGACACGTGTGAAACTCCTCCGCGTTTCATGATTAGTCTAGAGTAGACACGTGTGGGATAACTGGATAAGCCATCACCATCATCCAACTTTAGGTCAGGTGGGAGGAAATACCCTATAAGATCAAACAAAAAACAAAACCCCACCAGAAAATGACAAAACCCTGTTACGGTGGCGCCCCATACTGTTAACACGTGTCCATCCATTACAACATAAGAATATCTTTCAACTGCTTTCTGTTAACTGTTACTCCTTTTGGCTTGTTATATATACTCCTTCCTACTAAGCTCTTGTCTTCCTGCTTAGCTTTCATTATAAACACACACTAAACACAATCACATCTAAACACAGTCCAGAAGAAAAATATCAGTCCAGCTAAATAAGAGATATATTACTGGTGATTTACTCGCCTGTTGGGGTCATAAGAGAAATACAGTGTAAGATTTCAGAAGCTGCTATGGTGATTTACAGCCATAACTGGGAGCAGGAATACTCGTCAACTACGGTGTCTCTTGATCAGAAAACTTGTAATTCAGATGAGGAAGTATTATTGGCTTCGAGCTGCCCAAAGAAGCGAGCAGGAAGGAAGAAATTCAAGGAAACAAGGCACCCAGTGTACCGTGGGGTTAGAAGGAGGAACAACAACAGGTGATGAATTATTTATACATGATAAGATTTAGGATCGTTTGGTTTTAACTCAGGAAACAAAAACGGAATGAAAACGAATCTAGTCCATATGTATGTCTTTCTTCATGAAAATTTTCTATAATTATTCATTGTGATTTGAAATAATTGTAGTTAGTTTTATACCGTAAGAAAATAAAATGCGGAAAAACAAATGCATTTTACATAAAACCACAAGATTTAAAAAATTATATGAACAAGGTATATATGGACTATATTCATTTTCATTTTGTTTTTGTTTTTGGGTTACTACCAAACAGGGGCTTAAAGTTAGGAGATTATATCCAGCTTAGTAGTAGAATCCTTTTTGCACTTTCTTTCCCATGTATAGATAATGCAAACTAACTTATTCTTTAAAAAAAATACAGGTGGGTGTGTGAGGTGCGGGCACCCAACAATAAGACCAGGATATGGCTAGGGACTTACCCAACTGCTGAGATGGCAGCAAGGGCCCACGACGTTGCTGTGTTAGCACTCAGGGGGAGGATGGCATGTCTCAACTTTGCAGATTCTGCAACAAGGCTGCGTATTCCAGCCTCTGGTGACATCAGGGATATCCAGAGGGTTGCGGCTGAAGCTGCAGAAGAGTTCAGGCCAGAGCGAGAATCTGTACAGGAGAATACAAAAGAGTACGAGGAGATTATGCAGGAGAATAGTAGTGAAGTAACTGAAGTTGGTTATATGGATGAGGAGGCAACATTTCACATGCCCAAGTTACTGACTCATATGGCAGAAGGAATGTTGGTGTCGCCACCTCATCATACTATGTTTCAGGGTTTTGGGTGGGATGAGACGGAGGGTGAATCTGAGGTATCATTGTGGAGTTATTCAATATGAGGAGCTACTGAGCTAGATAGGGTTTTATGTGAATATTTTTTAATGTAATTTATATACATAAAGGGAGACTATTCTTTGATTCTTTATGTAGTGTATCCTCTTACGTTTAAGAGGAAAATGAATTTTATACCTAGATGAGTACTTGAATTAGCAGTTTAGAACAAGTTGATGCATGTTTGTCCTAACCCTGTGCTTTCAGTTCCGAACCATGCAGAAAAGATAACATATACCTCAAAAGATGACAAGATCGTGATACTATTTCATACATTTATATTCATGTTCAGAGGAAATAAATCAACTGGTAAATACTTACAAATACAGTTCAAGCACTTAACCAGGCTATTTGTTTATAGTATAGCAAGTATAGTATATCATTACCCAGTAGTTACGTTACGTGTTTATAAATCATGCACCTATACGTGATGAGAAATTTATTATATAGAAATCATTAATGTCACAAAAGTCAGGCCAGAACGAGATATTCCACTAATGTCAGTTAACAATTCATATTAGATATATAAATATCATTATATACCATAAGAGTAATCTACACAAAACAAATGTCTAGGACGTTTTAGAAGGATCTGCACATATACTACAGTGTTCTATGTAGCTGTAACTAAAAACAAGAGGGGTAGAATTCATTATGCGAGACACTGGGCATTAGCAACCATGACAAAAACGTATAATTGTAAATAACAACATAATTCATAAGGACTGTACTTGTGACAGACAGGAAGAGTTCTCATTCTATTGCCTGTAGTGACACTACCACAAGTGGCCAAAACTTCACATACGCCTGGGAAGCCAATTTAGAAGAAATTAGAAGGATATGCCCTGTTCATAAAAATGATGAATAGCCATCAAACTTCCACAAGTGACCAAACTTAACTGAATCTACCAATAAGTGGCCTCATGGCAGTTGTAATTTCCATTTTTGCGTTCACCTAATAAATCCACGGTTAAGACAGGAATGGTAATTGATTCTTCTGTAACTGCTCTGTACACTTCCCCAGTGATGCATTTCAAAATTTCTTTTGCGTTTTATACCTGCTAGAAATGGTGTAGGCAGTGCTTGTGCACAGAGAGAAATGTGTAAATGTGTTTGTTACTATTCCATTACATCCTCTGTGTAAAGAACAGGTACATATATATAGCTGTCTAGTTTTTGTCTTCTAGCTAGAATACTCTAGAATGCTTTTATACATTGCCCTAGTGTAGTATGGTGCAGCTGGCTGTTATGCATCAGTATCCCCCCTCGCGCCAAGCATGGTAAGGCAGAGCTTGGAGCGTAGCAGGCCAAAACGAACACTGGGCAATGGTTTGGTAAGAAGATCAGCTAGTTGGTCTTTAGAAGAGACAAATGCAACCTGTAGAGACTTGGCTTGAACCCTTTCACGAACAAAATGGTAATCAAGGGATAGGTGCTTGATCTTGTGATGTTGGACAGGGTTGACAGCAAGATATGTAGCACCTAAGTTGTCACACCACAAAATTGGTGGTCCAGAGAGGGTAATGCCAAGTTCAGCCAAGAGGGACTGGAGCCAGATGGTTTCACACGTAGCATGGACAAGTGCGCGGTATTCAGCTTCAGTTGAGGATCTGGCGACAGTGTCTTGTTTCTTAGAGGACCATGAGATGAGGTTGTTGCCAAGGAACACGCAGTAAGCACCTGTGGATCGTCTATCCAGTGGATCACCTGCCCAATCAGCATCAGAAAAAGCCGAAAGCTGGGTGAAGGAGTTGGAGGAGATGGAAAACTGGAGATCTCGTGTGGAGTTAAGATAGCGAAGTATCCGTTTGACCATCTGCCAGTGGAACTCCGTTGGATTGTGCATGTGTTGACACACTCTGTTGACAGCAAAGGAAATATCAGGGCGAGTAAATGCTAAGTATTGAAGACTTCCGACAGTGCTGCGATAGAGGTGATGATCCTTGAATGGCTGTGACTGCTCTTGGTCTTTAGGGGAGGGCAAAGCAATAGGAGTTGCTACTGGTTTAGAATTAGCCATGTTGGTCTTCAACAGGAGATCTTTGATGTACTGCTTTTGAGATAGCAGAAATCCAGTAGAAGTGTGTGTGACCTCTATGCCCAGGAAGTAGCGTAGATCGCCCAGATCTTTAACTGGAAACACCTGCGACAGTTGGGAAACAAAATTGGTAGCCAGGGAAGGGTTAGAGGTAATAAGTAGGATATCATCAACGTACACCAATACAAAGACCTTAAGGTTTCCTTGGCAATGATGGAAAAGAGAAGTGTCAGCTTTGGAAGAGGTAAAACCCATGGTGAAGAGGGTGTCACGAAGTTTGGAAAACCATTCCCTGGGGGCTTGTTTCAAGCCATAGAGGGACTTGTGTAATTTGCAAACATAGTGAGGAAATTGATCATGGACAAAACCTGGAGGTTGTTCAATGAAGACCTCTTCTGTCAAGTCCCCGTGTAGAAAGGCATTGTGTATGTCGAGCTGTCGGGTGGTCCACTGGTTCATGGAGGCAAGGGAGAGCAGGAGGCGGATGGTGGAGGGTTTGGCAACAGGACTAAATGTCTCAGCATAATCAATGCCTTCCAATTGGTGATAACCCTTTGCAACAAGGCGGGCTTTGCGACGTTCTATTGACCCATTTGAATGACGCTTGGTTTTGTAAACCCATTTGACACCGAGAACATTGGTGGAGGGTGTAGGTGGAACAAGGGTCCAAGTGTTTGTATTGAGGAGGGCTTGGAACTCAGCAGTCATTGCATCTCGCCAGGGTAAGAATTTGGAGGCTTCACTGTAGGATGAAGGTTCATCAGGAATGGTGGTGGTTGTGGAATGGCAGTGAGGAGGAGGCCATGGAATGGTTCCATCATGCCGAACAAGGGGAATGGATATATTGTTACGGAGGCGGGTGGTCATCGGATGCGGCGCAGGGGGCGTAGGAGGACTAGCGGAAGCAGGGCTATTAGATGGAGAAGGATCGATGGAGTTGGATGGGGTGTTATTTGGGCTGATTGCAGAATGTTGGGCCGGTGAGAGATCCATAACCGGACTGGATACATGTGGTAAAGGGGATAGAGGAATATGGGCTGAAGCGTGTGATGTGGGAGTATGTAGTGAGGTTGGTGGATTGGGAGTTGGGCTGTGCAGACATGGCCCACTAAGTGAAAGGGGGAGGGACGTATGAGAGTTGGGTGTAGAAGCAGTAGGGCTGTTTGATGTGGAATATGGGAACATACTTTCATGGAATATGACATCCCTAGAGATGTATGTTTTAGAATGGACCCAATCGAAACAAATGTAACCTTTGTGATTGTCACTATAACCCAAAAATATTGTTGGGGTAGACCGAAAAGAAAGTTTATGGTGATTGTATGGTCTAAGGTTCGGAAAACAAAGGCAACCGAACACCTTAAGGAAATGATAATCGGGGGGTTGTTGGTAAAGAATGTCATGGGGAGAGTGGTTATCGAGAATTGGTGTAGGGAGACGGTTTAGAAGGTATGTAGCAGTTTGAAAAGCAAAATCCCAAAATTTGAACGGTAGAGAAGCATGATTTAGAAGGGTAAGACCCATGTCCACAATTCGACGATGACGAGATTCAATGGTGCCATTTTGTTGATGGGAATGGGGGCAAGTGATTCTATGAGCAATGCCGAGGTCTTGAAAAATACGTTTGAGGGGTTTGAACTCCGTTCCACCATCGGTTTGAATAGACTTTATGGTTGTGGAGAATGTGTTGGTAACAAGTTTAATAAAATTATGAATAATTGGGGTGACTTGGGTTTTGGAGTTAAAGGGAAAAAGCCAAATGAATTTGGAGTGATCATCCACAATTGATAGGTAATACTTGTTTGCATTAATGGAAAGATGGTGGGCCGGACCCCATACATCACAAAATAAAAGTTCAAAAGCACTAGTGGACCTTGATGGGCTTGAGGGATGAGGTAGGGCGTGGGCTTTTGCCCAAGAGCATGATGGACACTTTGGGAGGTCTGCAACATTCTTTGGGGACGGAATGTGAAGGTGGCCCATCAAGGTAGTTGTGAGGCGATAGGAGGGGTGGCCCAATCGATAATGCCAGGTCTGGAAAGGGGAGGTAGCGACAAGATGAGCTTGAGGAGGTGTAGGTAGCAACGAACCAGTGGACGCCGGCAGGACATACAAGCCTTCACGAACGGGACCTTGAAGAAGAAGCTTCTTGGTGGTCAAATCCTTCACAAGAAAGAAAGAAAAATGAAATTCAAAATAAACATTATTATCTTTACAGAATTGTGAAACAGAGAGTAAATTTTTGGTAATAGAGGGAGTATGAAGGAGATTAGTGAGACGAAAAATACGAGAGGAAGATTGAAGAGAGGAGGTGCCGTGATTGTGCACTGGAATGGTGGAACCATCACCAAGGAGAACCTGTTCGGTACCATTGTAAGGGAGACTGTCGATGCGAAGGTTGGAGAGGTCAGGGGTGTAATGGTGGGTTGCTGCAGTGTCTGGGTACCAGGAGTGAGAAGTCATGTTTGCTTGGGGGGAGCTAGGTCGTTGCTGGCTAAAGGAGGGTGGAGGAGGAGCTTGAAAAGCATGGTCGAACCGATGCCAGCACGTGAGAACCGTATGGCCTGGTTTCGTGCAGAGTTGACATCGAGGACGGTTGTCTGGTTGTCCAGAGAAGTACGAAGGATTTGAGCCACGAGTCGGGGAAGGACCTCGACCTCGACCGCCATTACGACCTCCATTCCGTCCACCTCTCGAACGACCTTGTCCATTTTGAAAGTTGGTGTAGTTGGCTTGGGGGGAAGAAGACTGAGATGTGTTGGTAGTTTGGTTTGTCAATCTGGCTTCATGGATAAGTAGGTGGGCAAGAACTTGCTTGGAGCTTGGTAGGATGGGTTGAGTGGAGAGAGCAGTCACCAAGGACTCATAGTCTGGGCTAAGGCCAGCAAGAAGGTAGACCACAAACTCAGAATCCGGAATGGAGTGACCTGCAGCGGTGAGTGTGGAGATGAGGTTGCGTCCTTTGACAAAGTAATCATTAATGGACTCCGAGCCTTTTTTCATGGATGCGAGCTGGAGCCTGGCTTGGACGACCTGAGCACTTGACCTAGCAGCAAAAAGCTCATGAAGAACAGACCATATCTCACAGGAAGAGATACAATCAATAACCTGAACCAATACAGCCTCTGTAAGGGAGGATGTGAGAATGGCCATGACCATCTGGTCTTTGACGAGCCAATCATGATAGAGGGGATCTGTTGGAGCAGGAGAAGGATAAGAACCATCAACAAGGGGATAAAGGGAGAGGGCTCGTAGGTAAGGTGTTATTTGGGCCTTCCAGAGAAGGAAATTTTCTTGAGAAAGTTTGACTGTAATGATAGCAGAGCTAGAGGGAAAAGAGGGGGTTCCCATGGTGGGTAACGTGGGTAGTGGTGGTGGGGTGGTTTGGCGGGGAGCTGGTGGTTGATTTTGTAGGGGAGCTGGTGGTGGGGGATTATTTTGTGGTGTTGGGTTGTCGACCGAACGTTGGTCAGGAGAGGGATTTGGAGAATCCATGAAAGCAGGTATGAAATTCAAATTGTTGTGCTGGACGTTGGTCCTTTTGCAGCTCTGATACCATGCTAGAAATGGTGTAGGCAGTGCTTGTGCACAGAGAGAAATGTGTAAATGTGTTTGTTACTATTCCATTACATCCTCTGTGTAAAGAACAGGTACATATATATAGCTGTCTAGTTTTTGTCTTCTAGCTAGAATACTCTAGAATGCTTTTATACATTGCCCTAGTGTAGTATGGTGCAGCTGGCTGTTATGCATCAGTAATACCATTTCCCAAGTTTTCTGATCAACTATAACATTTTACAAAGGAATGATTATCATGCAAAACTGGTTAAGGCGTTCCATTAATTTCACTATTCACCTATACTTAGGATGACGAGAAATGTACATCACAATATCATCAAACATTTTACAAAGGAATAATTTGTGTACAGTTTTCCGGTTTGGTTCAGCACTCTTTCACACAATTGCAATGGATCATCGATCATTACATGTACGATCACAAGGATTTAGCAAAAAGAAACAAAAGTTTATGACTGACCATTGGATTCAACTCTATAGTGATCCAAAACCACGTCCAACACCAATTATTTGGACTTTTGATGTCGAATCCTGAATCCGAACCAACATTCCATCAGTACAAACCAATTGGAAAAGCAGAAAGCATGCCAGCCACTACTTTTTTCTATTCTAGCAATCAATTTGTTTATCAAGACCACAAGAGAAGAGAATCCAAAATTATTGTGATTTATGTGGGGAATATAACTTCGATTGTAACACGTCCAATTTTCCAGTATTTTCAGAAGCAGGAACAACATATCGATCAAAAGTTTGTCGGTCTAGCTCAGATAATTCGAAATACAAAAAAGCAGGTTGATCACAGAACATCGAACTCCAACAAAATCCATTGAATCAAATTTCAGCTTAAGTAACTAAACAATAAGCACAATTAGGGATTCAATCGCTCCTCCAGATCTCCAAAACGGACAATTCCTGTTTGAATGCTGGAAACTACTCCAGCCAATAATCAAACAAAAAAGGAAAGACCTAGAACAATTAACAAAAGAAAAAAGGAATTTCAGAAGACCGAAAATTCTAGAAGGGAAATACTAACCATGGAACTTGCCAAGCTTTCCACATGCCCTCTGTTGATAGCTCACGGCAATACGGCATCAAATTAATGCATCACACACGGCAGAAGCTGAGAAGTCGAGACAGGTAACTGAATTGCAATATCTCGATTTTACCCTTTCCAGCCCATATCTTTCAGACTCGAAACTAGCCCTCCTTGTAGCCCATTGGGCCTTTAACCAATATTATAATATGGGCCCAAAGGCCCAACTGTATCAAAACGATAAATTATTGTTAATATGTAAAATTATATTTATAAATAATATTTGTACAAAAGAGATAATGCACTTGTACCTGCGAAAGGTTGTTAGATGTTATGATCGATAGGAGTATTGAGTGACTTATTGTTGTTGCTGTTTGGTATCCATCTTATCCAATTTGAGTTATTTCACTTATTGTAACCACTTCAAACTCCATCAGTGTCGATTAAATGCCCTATTGGAAGTGTACTTTATATGTTATTAATATGGTGCGCATTTACTACACCCGTTATATTCATCCATCCCTAATTTAATATTGTTTTTTTCTATTCTTTTTCTTTTTAACTCTAATTATTTAGAATTTATATTAAAGGTACCTAGTTTATAATAAGTTGCGTATACATCTTTGTGAGTAATTTTAAATTATGTAAGTATGAAATATCTGCTAATTTATTAGCTATCAAAGAAGAAAATCAAAATTTTAGTCCTTTAAATTACCAACGAAATTCGACATCTTGAATCAACAACAATCTTAAATCCTCTAAGTAAAAGGGAGTTGTGATTCTCTCTCCTGGCACGAGCAGAAACATCTTTTAGACCGAATACATACATGACAAAACGACATATTAAAAAAAGACGTGATCCGTCGGAAGAAGGGTAGAGGAGACAAGGTTACGCGTTTAGGTAGTGCAGCACATCTATTTTGATTACAGAGGCGACGAGGGGTGCTGATTGGTTTTCCTTATAAGTTTTCATTCCAAAATGAAGATCCACAAAAGAAACTTTCAGTTTCAAGTTTAATTAAAAAGCCCGAAACGAAAGAAGATCCAAAAAAAGAGTTAGAAAATCAAGGAGACATCTAATATGTAAGTAGTGACGAAATTGGTTACCACAATGATGAAAATGAAATGTAACAACAAATGAGATTATTCAAACTGAAAGACTAAGAGATCATACTATTAAGCGAAGTTAAAAGAAAATTATATATAAACATGGAAAAAAGAGTTATAGATGTTAATGAAGTAGAAGAGGAGATAATTTCGGAACAGGGAGTTAAGGTCACTGTAACACCCCGGATTCTCGGAACCCGGGATTTTACTGGTTAGGACCTCACAATGGGTCCCGACCTCAGTTTGACAACAATATTACTAGGATCTTGCAACAAGACACAAATAAAAAAAACCGAAATTCATAAAATGTATTTGTAAAAGGATGAATGCAACAAAGTATAACAGCCTATCGTAATTAAACAACGGAAAAGACTAACTGTCTTAACAAAAGGGAAAGACAACAAAGCAACAACCCAGACCCCCACTCTAAATAGTACGGAGACCCGGCTGACCACTACTTCCGGATCACTCAGCTGCTGTTCTAACCTGTAGTAAATCTAAAAACACAACCAAACAACCATTAGCTAGTTATCTAAACATTAGGAGAATAATAATAGCACACACACACATAAAATAATAAACACTCATCATGCTTTCAAACAATCCATTTATTATCTTCTTTTAAGTCATTCACTCTAATGATACTTATTTTGTGACACGAGGGATTCCCAAACCTCGCCTCCGCCCCCGTGTACCCATCAGGAGTGGATCTGATGCATCTCACCGTGTACCTGTATGGTCTGGGTATAGAGAACCTCCCAGTCTCCTGGCAGAGCTGGACAGTGATGTCACGGCCCGTTATACATACACTTGGGCCTTAAAACATAATAACCACGGTCGTCCTAACAAGTTGTTATTTATTATAACACACATTGTACACACACAACCATCATCACCCAACTAATATCCAGAAACTAGCTAAGTAAGTCGCAAGGACTTACCTGAGTCAAATCACACTCTAACAAGTCTCAACTCGGTCTGTACTCGTGGTAACTCAAACGCCTGTCAATTAAGGCATGGAGATCAAAATCGCATCCCTAAACTCTTAGAAGTTATAAATTTCTAAGTTGTACAATCTCATAAAGAGAATTTACGAAAAAGTTCTCTTAATTTAAAAAGATTATTTTTCCCCCTTATCCCGAAACTCTCAACTAGAGTACACTACTCCGGTCGTACTAACCATACTTTAACTCTTCTCGGTTATTACCATACTGCACGTTCCTACTCATTTACGAACACGGTTCTAGTTATATATATATATATCCTACACTTATCTCTCTCTGTATATATATTCTTATCTACGGATATAAACTTACGTATGTATACCACTCTTGCACTTGTATATAAACCTACACTTATCCCCTTCTTATACATCTGTATACACATACACATCCCCTTCACCTATTCATAATTATATGTACTCATATCTTCCAACTCGTAAATCTATATATATATATATATACACACGTATACATGTACATTGTACCTATTCACTCTCACATATATATATATATATATATAAAAGCACCCAACTCTTCCAACTCCAATACTATATAAGGGTATATACGTACACTGTGGTTGCTTGTATATTTGTAAATATATTGTTTATTTCTGAATTTATTAATCAAAGAGTGAAGATAATGAAATTCTTCTTTTGCTTATATACGTGGCTGAGATTTTATGATTTTTTAATAACCAAAATTATTTGTATACTAAACGACAGGTTACTGGAGTATCGAGGCCGAAATGATAAATAAAAAAAAAACCAAAAATATCATGCATCTACTCTTTTGTAAGGAAGGAAGGGTAGTCGACAGTTTACCGGAATGATGAGCAGGAGGGCGGCAAAGAGAGGTGGTACTCTAGTCCTCCGGTTATGGTCCGCTGCAGCACTCCGATGAGACTGGCGGTGCAAAGACAGACCGGTAGGAGGGCGTCTCTCGCTGGCGGTTCGGGACGCTGAAGTCGGCTCTAGCGCAAGGCGGTCGTCTTCCCTTCCCTGCGTGCAGTCCCGGTGGAAGCGAGCGGCGTTCCCATCCCGGCGGTGGTGCTGGCGGCGGAGCAGAAGGGAGGTGGGTGGTGCTGTTTATCGAAGGCGTGCAGTATTGTGCGGTAGGGAGGATGGTTTGTCGAGATACGCAGCAGTAGGATTAGGGAGAAATTAGGTTAAGATTAGGATTAACTTAAGTTTAGGTTTAGGTTTAAAGAGGTGGGCTGGCTGGGTGGTCATTGGGCCTGGTGTTGGGCCAAAACTGGCATGCTCAATTATTAAAATAAAAGACTGAAGGAAGGTTTGTTATTCGCCCGGAACCGGAAAAAATACAAAACTTAATTACGGGATTACTTACGGAATTATTCACTGCATTATCTAAGTTATCATTTTATTTTAAAGGTACGGAATTATTTCCGGTTACATAATTTATCATTTTATGTGAATCAAGGTCACATAAAATGATAGAAATTAAATCTCATTTTATTTTATTTAAAGGATAAATGTTGGCGGATCTGAATCCGGTTGAATTCAGTATTAAACGGAGTTTAAATTTTCGGGTATTACAGTCACTAGATCTTGTAATCGAGAATATGAACAAGGGTCAATGAATCAACAAATAGGTAATCTAAAACCCAAAGTATTGTTTTAGAAAAAAGCTAAATTTGGAGTTAGGGTTATGACAAACCATAGACCTAACAATAAAGAACTCTTGCTTGAACCCATTAGTGAAACCAAGTATAAACTTAATCTATATGGAGTAAGAAATTGGAGATGATGTGCTAGACTTTTGGAAGAAAAGTATGATGAGGGTTTTAAACATGAATGCTGAATGGAGATATGTAAAATTTTAAATTATATCGAGCATAGTTTGTATGGGACTGTGGCATATTGATATGAAGGAATCGATGAAGAAATTAAAGAAACCTTAAGAACAGTAGAACCACTAGATGTTATGTTTAGGCATTTTTGCAAAGCTTTAGAATTGGAATTTATCGGAGTCAAGATGATAAAGTTAACAAAAATAATCGAATGGAAAAAAAATACTCTTGAAATTTGTTACATGTGATATTTAGAAAATTATCGTTCACAATTTAAGTATTATTATTATAAAGTAGGAGGAACCGAGATAAACCTTCCAGTGTTATTTGATAAACTCTCTAAACCTTAAATGAATAAATTAGTGAAGGGTATCAAGAATAGGTAGAAAAATGCACTCAAAAGACACCATAGGAAACATATTAAGATTCATTAAAAAACGGGTCGAAAAAAAATAACTCAATATATGAAAAGGAAATTTATAAATTGTTCGGGTATTTATGGAGAATGAGGATGTAATCTAAGAGATAACCAGAAAAACAGGTAAGGAGAAAAGTATTATGTGAAGAAATATGTCATTATTCAAAAAATAAAATTAAAAAAATAAACTAGTTGAAGTTTTAGGAAACATAGATATAGAAATAACAAAAGAAAAAATTGTTCTAATCCGTAGATCCATAGTTTTGCATGGAGCAGTGAAATCAGGTTACATCTATAAATAATATATGAGTGTGTTTTTTTTTCCGACAACAATAACATTTGAGGGGTATTATTCGCACGGTTCAAGATTTCGTTAACGCACCACTCATACGCAACGACAGTCACGCATTGCTTAACCGGATATATATATATATATATATATATATATATATATATATATATATATATATATATATATATATATATATATATATAGAGTATAGATCCTATGAGAACACCCTCTAACGTGAGAACATGAGAACAAATTCGTAATTATTATCAGTTTTGTTACGAATGTATCATATCGTTTAATGTATTATTCGTAGTTATTGTTGGTTGAGTGGATTATTCGTAGTTATTGTTGGATTCCTAATTATTATTATGCATAGTTATTATTATTTTTGATATCTACTCTAAATCTCAACCCTTAATACTCACATCCAACGGTGTACGATTGTTCTCATGTTCTCACGTTAGAGGGTGTTCTCATGGGAACCACACCCTATATATATATATATATATATATATATATAGAGGATAGATCGTATGAGAACAACCTCTAACATGAGAACATGAGAACAAATCATGACCATCCAATTTTTAAAATTCAATGGTCTAGATTAATGGTAGAAAATGATAAATAGGAAACCAAATAATGTATAATAATTACTCACTCTCATTAAAAGAGAGTGAACCCACTCTCTCTTAATTGTTTTTGAAAAATATATATTGTATTATAGGAAACCGTTAGTTAAAAAAGATTCACGAGATATCTCCTTCCTCATCTCTATTATACGTAAACTCCATTAACAGTTCTCCCCAATTCCGCTAAATCAAAAAACGAAACAATGGAAAACTCAGATTGAGTGTGCATTTGCAAATTTATTCAATTCGGCCTCTCTACAACATCTGTTCAAGTCGATCATAACAACAGAATTCAACAAGCTGTCATATCCTGTCAAGAAAATCATATCCCGTCAAGAAAGCAGTTTGTTTCTCCATATGCAAATCTGAGTAAGTGTATGTATTCAAATTTAATCGTTGTAATTGAATCGCTTTGACATAAATCGTGTGAATAACCGCATGAATTGTAGAGTTGCATTGGTGAAACTCGTAAGAAGAACCGATAGACAAAAAAAACTCGTTGTTGATAATAAATAGATTAACTACGAATAACACACTTGTATTATATTTAGTTTCAGTTGAAAAGAGCATTATAAGTACGAATAAACAAATTCCAGGTTGATAATAAATATAATAAACAGAGTAACTACGAATAACACATTTGTATCATTTTAGTTTCAGTTGAAGAGATCATTATAATTACGAATAAAATAAATTGACGTCTAATAGAGTATTTATTTTTTCAGGCACAACCAAACAATGGGAGGTTCATAAGTCTAATAGAGTATCTGCTTCAAGAGTTTTCTAGAGATAAAGAAGTTCGTAATGGTGTTAATGAAGTTGTCCTTGATAGTATCCCAAGAAGCTTTGAATAAGAGTTGAAGCCGTCGGGATCAGGCGCCTTGTCATCGCCCATGGAGAAAATGGCCAACTTAATTTCCTCCAAAGTGACAAGGGAGGAGAGGTTCTTGAGGTTGAAGATCCTGTCAAAGCCAAGAACAAAGGTACTCGTATGAAAGGTTCCCTGGAGAATGCAACAACCAAGGTTGTAAAACCTTTAAAGAAGTGTGCTCGGTGTAAGAAACTTACAGATCATGACAAACGGAACTACAAGGAAGTTATGTAGAATATAGTTAGTGTTATTTTACATTATTTGAATTCATAATTATTGAAACCTTTCAGTCCATTTAGAACTTAAGGCTTTTGATTAATAGTTGTTGTTTTATCTTTAAAAACAAATGCTTATCAACAATGTATTATTTTACTTAAAAAACGTTTGTAATTACGAATTTTCTGCTTATATACATTGTTAAATCTCACTTTAAAAACATTTGTAATTACGAATAATCACTATTATGTCAAACACAAGTAAATAATATATTATTGGCATTTTGGTTTAGAAACTTCATAGTGTAAATTATGCAAACATCCACGACGCATCGATTAATAACTAGTCAAATCAAAGTAGACATTCACAAAATAAGTCAAACAATAATCCTAAAAAACAAAAAAAAACAGTTAAGTTTGAAGATTTCAAATTGCTAGTAGTAGAGTACATTAACTAAATGAAGTATATCTAAATGATCTTAGCATTGACCGTTTGTAATTACGAACTTAATGCTTCTATACATTGTTATGTCTCACTAAAAAAACGCTTGTAATTACGAACTTAATGCTTGTATACATTCTTATAGATCACTTAAAAAATGTTTGTAATTTTTTTTTTGAAGTCAAAAAAAAAAAACGTTTGTAATTACGAATAATTGCTTGTATACATTATAATATCCCACTTAAAAAACGGTTGTAATTACGAATAATCGCTATTATGTCAAACACATATCCTAAAAAAACACACGATACATCGATTAACAATCAGTCAAATCAAAGTAGACATAAACAAAATAAATCCAACAATAGTCTTACAAAACCAAAAACACAGCTAAGTTTGAAGATGCCAAGTTGCAACTAGTAGATTACATTAAGTCAAGGAAGTCTATCTAAACGTCAAGCTCCCGTTCCTCTTCATCACTAGTCAACTTCTCTTTTCCCTTTCCTTTAATGTCCTTAGGCTTGGTGACATTATTCACACAACCGCTCTTAATGTTGTTTACCACACAAGTATCAAACAACACTAGAAAATTCTGAAGAAACTCAAGCCCTCCATCCAAACCCTCAACCATCCGTTGCCTTACATGATCTTGCCTCAAATTAACATATTTTTGAGTATATTGAAGCCACCATTTATCCCTAACCTTGTCGGTATCACTCTCCTTCTTTCCACTTTCTTTGTTACCACCCAACGGCAACCCAAGACAAATATGAACATCTTCAACTGTTATGTAAAGGCTTCGTCCATTCTCAAATTCTAAGCTGCACTTGTTAGGATCAAAGTGATCAACTAACCAAGAACAAAGGGACAATGGCGTATTTCTTAATTCCAATTCCAAGAAACTACCAAATCCAATGTCCCTAATTGCATTTATCTGCGCAACATGCTTTTCTCCATCCGACAAAAGTTCTTTAATGCCATTCACAAAAGATTTCGGAGAGCACCTGGTAGGCAAGTTGTTGTACCCTTCAAGCTTCCCCCTACTTTGCCTTGGACCTTTAGCAACTCTCTTCCGTTTGGTAACAACCTTTTTCCCATCAGAACTATCGTCAAGATCCTGTTCCTCTTCATCACTAGTCAAATTCCCTTTACCCTTTCCTTTAATGTCATTAGGCTTGGTGACATTCTTCACAACTGCATAAACAACATTTTCATTACTCGTCATTATTCGTAATTAATAATGCATTATCATATTAGTAAATCGATGTAATCACAATTTATTCATAATTAACTACTATTTTACATGTCAATTGAAATTTTGTTGTATAATAGATATGAGATCATGTTGACTAATTAATTCCATGCCTACGAGTTTTTGTATAGCAAACATAAAAATAAGGTTTAAAATACAAATGCGTTCCATATAATTACAATATTAACATACATAAATAGTCTACACAATAATTATTCATAGTTAGTTTATCTTTTGAAATCTAATATGCACTTCATATTCGCATTATTCGTAGTTAGTTGAAAACATATGCATCATATATGTTAACTTATAGTTGAGAACATAAGCTTAAAACGCGTAAAACAAATTAATAACTATGAATAATATTTACAAACTATATTGTCGATAATAAAAAACGCATCATCAATATCATTCGTAATTATAGAATATATTTCATCAACATATTCCACCAACATTACTTTAAGGTCGGTCTAAGATTATTCATAATTAACCAAAAACAACAATGCAAGCAAATATCAACACACCAATCACAAAACCACCAACAATATTCAATCAAGCAATGCAGAGAAGTCTACAAACGAAATGGATCTAATAACAAGGAGAGAGGAGAGGATACCTTTCAGCGGCGACAAAAAAAAACCTAGATCGATTGGAAGATGGAGATTTGATTTGTAAAGGGGTCGATTCAGGGTAAGCAATATACCGAACAGCCAGGCGAATTACAACGAGAGAAAAATCGTTGCTTGTGCGGCCACAATCCAGTCGCCGGACGCAATACTGGGCAAACGAGCCGCCTGGAGGTCGCCGGACGCAGAACAGGGCAACGAGCCGCCGGTTGATCTAGATCCACGACGAACCGGTAACGCCAAACCGCAACTGAGTTACCGGACTGCTCCTCGTCGTCTTTGTTGCGCCACCAACACCGGGAGGTTCGCTGATTCGGCTTCAAAACACCTTATTCGACCGCCACAACCCTAAAACCTTCTTTCCGAATGTGCAGCCTGTATGGAGTGAAAATAGGGATTCCAAATTGTGCTATATTTGGAAGCGCGTGTGTGTTGAAATTTTATTAATAATTACGATACTAACCCTAAATCTTGACCCTTAATAATAAACAATCCTACGGTCTGTGATTGTTCTCATGTTCTCATGTTAGAGGTTGTTCTCATGGGAACCACACCCTATATATATATATATATATATATATATATATATAGGGTGTGGTTCCATGAGAACACCCCTAACGTGTATACATGAGAACAATCTTAGACCGTCGGATGGTGAGTATTAAGGGTCGAGATTTAGTGTAGATATCATAATTAATAATAATTAGGAATAACCCCAATAATTATGAATAATCCACTCAACCAACAATAACTACGAATAATACATTAAACGATATGACACATTCGTAACAAAACTAATAATAATTACGAATTTGTTCTCATGTATACACGTTAGGGGTGTTCTCATATGATCTACACTCTATATATATTTTAATTTTCTTCTGACATCACCGTTACAGGTTATGTAATCGTGATGGTTTCAAATTTTTTTCCCGGGTTAGAATTCATGTAGAAAATTATCCCGGACTGGAACCCGTAATCATGGTCACGGTTATGGAATCCGTAACCGTGACCTTATAACGGTGACGGAATCCATATGCGTGGTGCAATAACGAAATCTTAAACCGTACTACTTCCGTAACATTTTATCACGAGATGTTTGAGTATTTTTAACTATTTTATTCAAGTTTAATATGAAAAGTGCTTGAAGCTTCTAAAAAAAACTAGCCAATAAACATGCCCCGACAGTATACCTCATTTGGAGTAGCCATATATGTACGTGTGCCCATTCCAGCTTTAAAGTATCCCATACACAAAGATGAACCAATTTGGCGTTTTGCTAATTGCTGGTGGCCCACACAAAAGGATTCGACCAAAGTTGGGCCCCGCCCACTTATTATTATTTAGGTTCAACCCCATTAAGAGGAAAATGTCCATCCGGTCCGAAACCGGGCTCGAACAACTGGTCTATGTTCAAACAAAGTGTGTGTTTTCGGTTCAAATCAAGTGAAAATCTTTTTCAAAAAATTACTTTTTAAATAAAATCATTTTTATATAGAATTATATTTATATATTATTAAATAACTATCAATTTTTTTTTTTACGAGTAGGGATGACAATGAATCGGGTGACGGCTAGATGACCTTTACTGTCACCTGATCCATCAGTCAAAATTGTCCACCCCACCCAATCCACCACCCGCTAAGGGTCTCACCCGCATCCAATCCACCCACATCCGTGGATGAAACGAGTGGATCGGGTGAAATTTCGGGTATTCTACACTTCATTTATAAACTATAAAAACTTTTTTTAATATTTTATTGAAAATCAAGAACACACTTATATCCAAATAAAAAATAACATAAAACGTACATGATATAAAGTAAAACACTATAACAAAGCACGATCTAAAATAATTTTTTTAATAATGAATCAATAATAAGGATCGAAATATATTTGAAATCCAAAGAAAATAAACTAGAAAAAAATATCGGGTTTAATTTAATATAATTATATAGTAAGAAAAAAATGGTAAAATTTTTATAATATAAAAGTACAAATACTAAAAAATATATATAATTTTAAGCGGGTGAATTTGGGTTTGAATGGATGATACGTGGAAGAAATGTTCACCCACATCCGACCCGATCCACCACCCGCTTCATCCACTACCCATTTTCACCCGTCTTTGAACGGATTTTCACGTTTTTTTGTTGAATCGGATATTCGTCGGATACGGATAAAATTGCCATTCTTTTTATACAAGTTATCAAAATTTTAGTTTGTCCAAACACGCCCTTTAACTTGCCCACAAACATGTCGAATCTCCTTTACCTACTTTTCTTTAACCTCAAAACTTCCAACAAACCTTCAACTCCTCAAAAAAAAGAAAAAAAAAATAAAAAAATATATATATATATATAGAGTATAGATCCTATGAGAACACCCCTAACGTGAGAACATGAGAACAGATTCGTAATTATTATTAGTTTTGTTACGAATGTGTCATATCGTTTAATGTATTATTCGTAGTTATTGTTGGTTGAGTGGATTATTCGTAGTTATTGTTGGATTCCTAAATATTATTATTCGTAGTTATTATTATTTTTGATATGTACTCTAAATCTCAACCCTTAAAACTCACATCCAACGGTGTACGATTGTTCTCATGTTCTCACGTTAGAGGTTGTTCTCATGGGAACCACACCCTATATATATATATATATATAAGTAACATAAGTTTCTTAGTAAAAAGCCTCAAAACCCGAGATTGCTATTCGTACCCACGTATTCATGATATTCGTACCCTCACCACGCGTACGCAATGCGTAGCCGTAGTAAGAAGCTCATTTCGTTCAAAAAATAAAGGAAAATGGTTACGACTACGCATGGCCGATGCGTAGTCCTACTACACGTACGCGATGCATAGTCGTAGTTGTACTACGACTACGCATCGCGTACGCGTAGTAGTCCGTAACATATATTCCCTTCGGAAAATGAAGGGAAACTTACTACGCCTACGCATTGCGTAGGCGTAGTAAGGTATAAAAAAAAAAAAAACAATTTTTTTTTTTTACTACGCCGTAGGCCATGCGTAGACGTAGATGTGGTATGTATAGCATGTATATGGTGGTACGAATAGCAAGAACCTTCAAAACCCCCTAAAACCTCAATCGAATACAATCGATATTTCGAAATCAATAGATACTCTACCAAATAAAGACAATTAACGGAAATATATGAAATTTCATTGAGGTCCCAACAATTTATCTAATATTTCACTTTAATCCCTAACTAAAAATCAGAGAAAAAGATTCTCACATAAGTCTTATGTATTTTTGGACCTAACGTGTCAATTAGTGGATATAAAATTATACGTGTGATGCTTACATACTTGGTTTAAGCGACTTTTTGCTTGTATTTTAAACATATGACAAAAAAATGAAATAATTTTTTAAATAGATCAATTTTTAAAGAATGTAAATCAAGAGTGAATCTTATAAAAATATTGGGAGAATATTGTGGCACATGACTTTATTTGCATTTGAGAGTTAGTCGTTTCCAAATTGAATTTGTTATATGTCGACAGCTTATGAATTGTGAAATACTAAATTAAATTCATGCTTTTGATTTCAGATTTAACATGTTCAGACCATTATTTTAATTTTATTATTGTCTGTTTAAAATTTGTTCATCAAAACAAAATATATATTATTATCAAAAAATTGCGTATTCAAGTTTTTAGGCATCATAGCAAATTAAAAAATAACTTGGGATTTTTATATTTGAAAATAAAAAGTTTCACTTATCCGTATATGTGTTTGGTGAACTGCTTCTCATATTGTCAAATTATTTTAAAGAGAATGGGATGAAATGCACTCACGGTTTATTCTTTTTTAAATATTATAACTATACGTTAATTATGATACTTGAATATTCTCTTGTACACTTATTTTCTTGTATTAAAATTATTATAACTAATTTTCTTGTACACGATTATTGTATCGTATTCAAGTTACTCAAAAATATCAAAAATATTATTAGATTATTTTTCTTTTACAAAAATGATTTGATTATTTCTTGTACCTTAAATTTATATATATAAGAATTAAATACAAAATCTTGTAACATATTAACAAAAGTTTATATATTAAATAAGGTCAAACTAGTACATTCATAAATAAAGATGCTATATACTTATTTATTTATCACTAGGGAATATCCACTAACTAATTATTATGAGCTTAAGTTAACCCTTGATTTTAGGAATTCGTTGGACTTGTATGTTAGACTTGAGTCTATATGCACATGTGCGTTTGTATCGTGCGACCTCACTATAATCCGACTTTAACACACAACCAAATTTTCAATGAGCCAATTACGACGATTTTTAACGACATTAAAATAATTCAACTTTACTTGTTTCATGAATGATTATTTATACGCATGTTGGTCGCGTCCAATCCTCTATATTCTACCGTTGTCTTTATACACGTTTAGAATTGATTTGATAAATTAAAGAATATAATTTTTAAAAATATCTAAGTAGTATTTTGATGAAAATTTTAATCATAAATATTAATTTTAAACATACAAGTGAAATAAATATGTTTTTTTAATTAAATTACATTCATTAAAACAACATTGTTTTTAATAGAGTATTAAAACAACACTTGAAATTATAAATCTTAGAAGACCTCTACCAACCAATCGAAGTCTAAAATGAATATACCGAAGGTCAACGTCTCCGGTGGGTCACCAGACTTGCAGTTGCAGCTGCGACGATTCTCCTTTGAAAAGGAAAAGATGTATAAAAGTCAGCATTTTCAATTGAAGCCGATTACTAGTTTACTACTACTCTATAGACACAGTAGAAGTTCATGAAAGATTATCATGTGTTTCTAGCCCCCATTTTGATCGAATCGTGCCTCGATTACCTTTTTCACTCCCTGTATGGCTGTATTCAGTCACTTTTAGATTTTCATCAGAAATTTGCGGAGTTTCTGTTTGTTGATGGTCATCGAAGTGCCAAAGTCCATTCACAGTCACTGGTATCATCATTCTCTCCTTTTCTGGATATTATCATCAATGTTTGTTTTCATTTATCACTTTTTATGCTGTTCTTCATTGATTCCGAGCATGTTGGTTTTGCTGACCTTTTTTTGTATATTTGTTTATGATTTCTTTCATTGTCTGTCTTAGTCATTTATATAATAGTTTGATTAATTGAAAGTGTCCCGAGTTTTTGTGGTACCTCTAACAGCTTGCAGAGAATAATTGTTTAAATTTTGCTGATTCATAGTCAGAAGGCAAAATGTATGTAGATTAGTAGTAGGTGGCGACTTTGTTCAGTTTTTGTTGTAAGAATACAATATGGACAGTCTCTTTGATCATTTAATGCATGTTTTTTTTTTAATTTTATTTCCATTTGGGGAGGGAGTTAACTGATATGGATCAAGTATGGAAATCAAATGATAGGAGCATGAGTTGCATTTATTAGCAAATGCAGCTTTCTTTAAATTGAGTTAAGAGCATCTCTTGATCTTGTCAACTATCTATTAGAAAAAGGCATAATGGAATGCCATGTGCTATAGAAGTGGCAATGTCAATATTCTCCTTTACACTTTATGCTTAACAACTACTAATCTCCCCATACACCTAGTTTAAGAAGAGTACCTGTCTTCTTTTTCTTTCAGACAGCCATTGCTAGAGCTTTCTTATTTGCCTGGCTTAGCTACTTAGAGGTATTGTTCATCTCTCCTTTGTTCTTTGTCTGGTACGGTTACGCACAGAAGGGCCTTTGGCAAATTTGCTGTTACATTGTTTTGACTATTTGTGCTTTGTGATCCTGTTAATGTGCAGATCATTCAAAAATGGTTGCTTTTGGTAAAAAGCTGAAAGAAAGACAGATCCAACAATGGGAAGGGTATGTGAGATAGTATTCATTCTGCAACTTCACTTTCTCTATTTATATATATATGTGTGAATGGAATTATGCTTAGAGGATTAATTTGAGATTTTCTAATTTCAAAGAGAAGAGACAAGAAAATTGGATCCCACCTCTTTTGCGTCTGTTTCCTTTCATCATTGATTTATAAACATTTCTGTGATCAATTTTGTAGTTAGTGTAGATTTTTCTTCTTTTAGAAGTTTTATATTAACGCCTTTTTCCTGCAAAGAAAATGATGTGTGCAAGTGAAAAGTTAGAATTTGATCTGTGTGGTGGGACTTGTTAGTTGACCTTAGGGAATGAACCATTTAGATGCTTTTGGTAGGAGCTTTATGTTGATTTACTTCATAGTTAGTTTGGGCAATACACCTCTTACAATCTTGTATTTTGTGGTTCATTATAAACCTACTAGGATTAGTTTTTCATGTTAACTATACAGGTGAAATGATGCTTAAGCCCAACAGGCTTGCTCATTAACTACGCCTCTGATGCGTACCCTGGTTTTCATGCCACCAGGTATTATATCGACTACAAAATGATGAAGAAGAAAGTAAAAGAGTACAGTCTACAAATTCAAGAAGGAGCAATAGATCGAAGACTTGTTCTCAAGGGCTTCTCAAGAATGCTGGACATCCAAGTGTGTTTCCTTTCAAATTGAAGTTCTTATTTGTCTACTTCAAATCTTTTTCTTTTTTATTGTATTGAAAGCATGCTTGCTCCCTTGGTTTTTAGATTGAAAAGATTGTACTGTTTATTCTCGAACAACAAGGAGAACTTGCCAGTAGGCTATCCACACTGGGAGAGGAGCACAATTTTCCAGACCGAGAACCAACTATAGCCAAGATAGGTGAATTGCGGGAGGCATATCGAGCAGTAGGACAGGACCTGTTAAAGCTGCTCCTATTTGTTGAAATCAATGCTATAGGTCTGAGAAAGATCCTCAAGAAGTTTGATAAACGGTTTGGCTATAGATTCACAGATTACTATGTAAAAACTCGAGCCAATCACCCTTATTCTCAGCTGCAGCAAGTATGCAAGCATGTGGTAATGAATTGATGCCAGGATATGTTTGATTTAATTTGATTATTATTTTCAAAGATAAGTATAGCTTGCTTCTTAATTGGATGGATTGGCGTTATTACTAATTTTTTTGCTGAAATTGTAGGGGCTAGGGGCGGTAGTGGGAGCCATAAGTCGCAATCTTGGTGATCTTCAAGAGCGCGAAGGCAGCTATTTGTCAATTTATGATCAGCCTGCTCTACCTCTGCAGGTTTATTCTTCTGATAATTATAACTTTAGCTTGTCTAAGTTTGGATTAATGTTTAAATGCTTATTTGAAATGCTGATCTTGCAGGATGCAGTTGTTGATTCTATAAAATCAGCTATAGACAGGCTAACCAACTCGACAAACTTCCTTAACTTTCTGGCACAACATGCACTTATCATGCAAGAGGAGCTGCCCACTCCAACTGAGGAGATTGCTGATGATCAAAGATATCATTTTTCATCACTTCTTCTGAACTTGGTGAATACGTTTTTGTATATGGTCAACACGTATATTATAGTTCCAACAGCTGACGATTACTCTGTTAGCCTTGGAGCTGCAGCCACGGTTTGTGGTGTAATCATTGGAGCCATGGCTATTGCACAGGTCTTTTCTTCTGTGTACTTTAGTGCCTGGTCTAACCGCTCCTACTTTAAGCCCCTTATATTTAGCAGCATTGTCCTCTTTGTGGGAAACACCTTGTACGCTATGGCTTACGATTTCAGCTCCATATGGATTCTTCTGATAGGTCGTATATTTTGCGGGTATGTCAAAGTTGCTCCCTATCACTTCAATTCAAATAACCAATGTTAATGTTTGTTGCATTTCTGAATCAATGGTACAGGTTGGGATCTGCTCGAGCTGTTAATCGTCGTTATATCAGTGACTGTGTACCGCTAAGATACCGGATGCAAGCATCAGCTGCGTTTGTTAGTGCGAGTGCTCTAGGAATGGCGTGTGGTCCCGCTCTTGCAGGGGTACTACAGATGAGTTTCAAGATTTCCATATTCACTTTCAATGAGGATACTTTGCCTGGTTGGGTGATGGCTGTTGCATGGCTACTATATTTAGTTTGGCTGTTAATCGGCTTCAAAGAACCTAACCGTGACAGTGATCATGTGCAAAATGATGAGGTTGAAAAAGGAATAAAAAAACCTTTGCTTTCAAGGATAGAAGAGAATCCAGAAAATGGTGATAACAATATAGAGGATGACAACAATGAAGAAATACCTGTGCCTCTAGTGGAATCCCGAAAGGCAGCTACTTCAGTGGCTTCAGCATATCGATTGCTTACTCCCTCAGTCAAGGTAAGACCATTTTTCGAAATTTTGATGCATATTTAGACTATTTAAACTGTATAACTACATTTTGATCGTTGGAGATTGATGTTGGAGTTTCCTTATGTTATCAGGTACAACTGTTGATCTATTTTATGCTCAAGTACGTGATAGAAATCCTACTGTCAGAATCCAGTGTTATCACAGCTTATTATTTTGATTGGTCAACAAGCTCCGTCGCCATTTTCCTTGCATGCATAGGCCTGACTGTACTTCCGGTGAACATTTTGGTTGGGAGCTACATCAGTAACATGTTCCAAGAGAGGTACTATATCAATAACATGTTTCTAACACAAACATTTAGGGCCCGTTTGGTTTTTTAACTCCAGAAATAGAATGAAAATGAATTCAGTCCATACGTATACCCTTCTTTATGAATGATGGATTCTCACTGTCTTGAAGTATTTCTTGTTATTTAATATAACTAGTTTAGTGCCCGCATCTTGTGCGGGATTGTCTAAATAAATATTATATTTTCAATGCAATATATATTAGATATTAATTTATAGTAAAAATTATTTTTATTAATTAAATTTTTTTTGGTAGGAAATTTTTATTAATTAATATGACTAACATATGAGGAATACTTTTTTTTAAATAAATAAAAGAACATAATTATAATTCTATTACAAATATGATTATTCGAGTATTATATTTATACCTTAATATATTATCACTTTTACTTAGATATAGATAGAGGAGCAAAATTTGATTTAGTTTTAAATTAAACAAATGCGTCAAATCTTGTTAGAAAATTTGCATAAGATTTTCTCAACAAATCGAGTTACAATATATCAGTTTTTTAATTTTGATTGGTAGATTGGTAGATTTATTTATTTTTTAATTATTTATTTTAATAAAATTGACGTGGCATGATGACTGTTTACAAATTCTAATAAAAAATTCTTATAAAATAATTAATGGCAAATATGTAAATACGTTGTGGCAAATCTGTAAATAAATTGGAAAAAAGCTGACGTGGACGGCCTTAGAAGTTGACACGTGGACAAAATGGGTGCTGCTATATAGATGACTCTTCCTCCTGTGTCATTGCAGGCAAATTTTACTCTTTTCACAGATTGTAGTCTGCATTGGAATTATCCTAAGCTTCCACGTCATAATTCCGTACTCGGTTCCACAATATGTCATCTCCGGTCTGATCTTGTTCGTATTTGCTGAAGTTCTCGAAGGTAAATACCCAACATTGGTCTTCCTAAGTTATTTTCCGAATTTGTAAACCACAAAACTTGTTTTGATACAGCATTGAAGATATTGAACCAATTTCATGCTCATAATTCATGTGTTCCATACACTTATCTTTGCAGGGGTGAACCTGTCACTTCTTTCTCGGGTCATGTCGTCTAGGCTATCACGTGGCACGTACAATGGCGGCCTCCTCTCAACCGAGGCAGGAACACTCGCCCGAGTTGTTGCTGACTCAACCATAACATTGATTGGATACTTGGGTGAAAGCAAGCTTCTAAACCTCTCTTTAATCCCTTCACTCCTCATTTGTATATCCTCAATCATTGCCACTTGTTGCACCTACAACTCTCTCTATTGATATAGATGAAGACTCCATTTTTCTTTTGCAATTTTCGGGTCGGGCAGACCATGAGTGTACATCCTAGTATAGTCATGCCGATCAATTGAGATTCGATGGGTTTAGAGTTATACATTCCCAGCTTGATAATTATAAAAGATTCTTCCATCTTTGAAGAATCGTTTCAAAAATATGAAATGTTGTATCAATTTTCATAATTTTGCGGGAAATCAACAAGCTTGCAGAATGCACAACATCCTGAGTCCAATTTAGCATAATTTCGTGTACAAAGCAAAAGTTACTCATGAAACAGAAATCAACAAGCTTGCAGTACTGCATACCAATAAAAAAATGGACTTGACCCACAGGTCCCAAATCTGATTCGTTTAATATGGTATTAGAGTGATTCGATATGGGTCATTACTATTTTGGACTTTTGACCTTTAATCAGTAGCTGGACTTAAGACAGGTCTTTGACATGAAATGCAATCTCTCATGTGTTAGTCTCTTTCCGGGACATCTTTTGAGAGTAAGAGTAGAGGCGGATGAGGAACAGCAGACTATTTCTGGTGCAGCGGATCACTGAAACCCGAATACTTGAGTTGTCTATATGGGTCCTATTGTTGCTGTCTGTTTTGATCCGAGTTTGTTACTTTCCAATATAGTTTTATAGAGTTCTGCAGTTTCGGTTCTAAGCATCTTTGGCGATCCATGTAAATATGTGCAGTTGTTCTTGTTTGTTTGGTTATCTGTCTCGGATCCGTTGTAACTTGCATAATGTATCAACATTTGAGTGTCAACAATCCATGTTGAAATGCTAAAAAACTAACTGTCAAACAAAATTCTTGACATAAAAATGCTCTGAAGTTTGAATTATTAAAAATTCCAAATATTTACCATAATAGTAAAAGACCACTTCACACTTTCATAGAACTATTCTTCCAGCTGACATTTTCCTCATCTTATCTTCCTCTGTTTGTATTTCTCTATGTTTAGATAAGTATACCTTACCAACCTTTTCATCCACGTTTCTTCCGATTTTTTTCTTGCAGAAAATAAAGAATTATGATCAAGAAGCAGGTCCTGCACTTGCTGGTGATGGATTCAAACTTGAAAGAGATGTAAATGAGCTGTGCTTTGGATGTATCAACCAATTGACATATCAAGGATTCATGCGGATAATGCTTTGCAACTAACTTTGAGAATATGCTTTCTTATGCTATGGTCTTGCATGATTTTGTTTTCTGGCATGTTTTTTTTATTGTATGACTTTGTCATATTCTCATTTTGATTCCCTGAGAAATGTTATGGTCTTGTCTTAAAGAATCCTTTCAACTTCTACGTCTTGGATGAGATGAATGTGATGTAGTCGCCTTCCATACGCGTGGTACAGATACGTGGTTGTCAGTTGTCACTAGCATTGTTCTTGAGTTTCCGGTGCATTGAAGAAAATGGTTAAATTTGGTAATTTTTTGCTGGAGAATAGAGTCTTAGGGTGGGAAAGGTATGTGAAGCTCAAGCACTTTGTTCAGAATTCATTGAATGTGAACTCAATCATTTGCTGGTGTTCCTGTGAATATTTTTCAGCTACTACATCAACTATAAGCTGTTAAAGAAGAAAATCAAGGAGTACATTCAAGAGATTGAGGATAAAACATTGGATCACAACCAGATAACCAACGAGTTCAAGCGATTGCTTGACAATGAGGTAAGATTATCACTTTTTATCATAGACAACAGTTATTTTAATGAACTGTTGATTCAACAATTATTCTTTTTTAGGTAGAAATTGTTGCATTGTTCCTGTTGGAGCAAGAAGGAGCACTTTCACAAAAGCTGGCTGATCTAGCTAAGCAGCATATCACTTGCGATGAAGAACTGGACTATGACAAGATATGCAAACTAAAAGAGGAGTACCATGCAGTTGGAAAGGATCAAGAACTGAACTATGACAAGATATGTTTATTAAAAGAGGATTACCATGCAGTTGGAGAGGATCTGTTAACCCTGCTTTTGTTCGTTGAGATGAATACAACCGGTCTTCGTAAAATTCTGAAGAAGTTTGACAAACACTTGAACTGTGGCCTTAGTGATCACTATGTCAAAACCCGCGTAAACCATCCTTTTTCCCAGCTCCGGCAACTATACAAGCATGTGGTAAAACTACACAAATCACTTAAATCCTTAAATTGACATTAGTTAGAACATAATCTTGTGATGATACGAATTTCGTTCTTTGGCAGGGTTTGAGGGCACTAGTTGGAGCCATAAAAATCAATCTCGATGATCTTCAAGAACGGCTAGGAGATTCATCTAGTTCGGGAGAGGTCAGTTTTAGATCATTAGGAAACTTTTCTTCAAAAATCTGACATATCTTCTTTTGTTTCTCTATTTTGGATGTTGTTACAAATTTTCAAGGATGATCAAATGCAGGATGACATCATTGACTCTATAAGCAAAGCTATAGAAAGTGCAACCATTTCATCAAACTTTCTTCACAGCCTTTCACAAAGCTCCTTTCTCACAAAAGGGGAATTTTCAACTTCAGCTGAATTGAGAAAGTTCAATCACACAGGACTTCATTTCCTTTCGCTTCTTCTCAACATATTCTTCACCTTTCTCTATGCGGCTAACACGTATGTAATCGTCCCCACTGCCAATGACTACTCACAAAGCCTTGGACAGACATCAACATTTTGTGGGATTGTGATTGGTGCAATGGCTTTTACTCAAATTTTTTCACTCTACTACTTAAGTGCCTGGTCAAGTAGATCATACTTTGGACCTCTTATCTTCAGCTCTATTCTTCTCATCATTGGGAATACTTTTTACGCGTTAGCTTCCTTCTGTGACTCATTTTGGATTCTTTTAGTTGCCCGTTTACTTTGTGGGTAAGTAACAACTTTCCTGAATGCTACTGTGAACAGAACAAAAAACCATCATTGGACACATTTTAGCTTCTATGTGATAATTTTCAGGTTGGGTGCAGCAAGAATTGTTAACAGACGCTATATATCCGAAACCATACCTCTTAAGTTCAAAATGCAAGCAGCAGCAGGCTACATTATAGCTAGTACTCTCGGGATGTCGTTTGGACCCACTCTTGCAGGCCTCATGCAATTCAACTTCAAGATCTACAAGTTCACTTTCAACAAGGAGACTTTGCCAGGATGGGTTATGGCAGTTTTATGGCTTATTTATTTGCTTTTTCTGTGCATTCTATTCAAAGAGCCTGAACTAGATCGTACAGAATGGAAGAAAATTGCAGGTAGTACTAATATCTCTTGTTTGCTTAATGCTTCTCTTGATTATATGACTCTGAATTTTTGGTTCCGTCTCTAAAAGAGCTTGTCGAAGATAGTTTACATAAGAGAGGTGTCAAGCAACCACTGTTATTGAGCTCAAAAGACAGAAAACATACAAGTGTTGAACAACTACAACCTTCCTTTTCATCTACGTTCAGATTACTTACAACTCGTTTAATGGTTTGCGTCTAAGCATTGCTCTATCTGTGTTAGTTCTTAAAACTCATTAAAAATGCTTTAATGAAGAAGTATTGCAATCTACAGGTTCAACTTATGATTCAGTTCATGCTAAAGTTTGCAACAGAAATCTTATTCTCCGAGTCTGCTGTAATTACTTCTTACTATTTTGGCTGGTCTACGAGCTCAGTGTCCATCTTACTCGCCTGCCTTGGCCTAACAGTGCTTCCCATGAAAATTCTCGTGGGAAGCTACATTTGCAAAGCATTTCAAGAGAGGTACCAATATCATTTGATTCAGTATTGTTTGTATGACTTGAATATGAATGAGAATGAAAAGAATGGGTTACTAAACTTTTTTGTATAGCTGATACAAACTAGACCCCTTAATTTTCTTAATTAAAATTAAAGGTAAAAATGTTGGGAATCGTCCAGTAAAATATAAAGCAACATGGGCTTATTTTATCTCAGTAAAATGTTGGGAATTGACCAAATGACGCGGAGGGCGCACGTCTAGCGAACCACACATACAAGCACACGGAGTTCCATAGTAAACCAATTGGCAATAGGAGGAGTAGCCCTAGTATATGTTAGGTTCACATACTATCGTATTGTCGATGTGGGACTTTCCCTACACCTCAACAGATATGAATCTCATATATATGTTGTGAGATTTCAAGTCAAGGTAGAGATTTGTTGGTATAACTTGTGTGTTTTCCGGACCTCAGGCAAGCTTTGTTGGTATCAGAGACCATAGTCTTCCTAGGAATTGTTCTTGGATTTAATGTTATGACTACTTATTCAGTAGCTCAGTACGTCTGCTCAGGAGCCTTCATGTTTATTTTTGCTGAAGTCCTAGAGGGTAAGTTGCATGCTTTCTTATTCTATGTATATTGAAGTATGTTACAATGAGGATAAATGATTGTAGGCGTGAACCTCTCGCTCATGTCACACGGACTGCCATCCGCGCTTTCTAATGGAACATACAACATGGCATTACTAACAATGGAAGTTGAGACATTAGCAAGAGTTGTCGCGAATGGAAGCATTACACTTTTTGGGTATGTGATAGGTGAAAGTAAGCTCTTGAATACGAGTCTCATTGCTTCTCTAGTCTTCTGTATAGGATCTATCATTGCCACTGGATGCACATACGCCTCACTCGGTTGAGTTAGAGGTTTCCGGTTGGGTAACTAGAGATTTTTCGGTGGATCGTATTGTGAAGAGTTTGATGAATGATATGAAAGTTGATCCCCAGTTTGTACTGTTATAGCTCTTCCAATCTGATAGTAATACTCTCCTAATTGTACATCAAGTTGAGATGGCCGAGTTGGTCTAAGGCGCCAGATTAAGGTTCTGGTCCGAAAGGGCGTGGGTTCAAATCCCACTCTCAACATATAATTTTTTTGGATAAGAAGTATTATTAATTTTACATTTAATTTTCGAAATATAATTTCTATATACATTTACTCAGTTTTTAATTCAAAAGTATTTGCTAAACGAAAAAGCAAAATACAACGACTTTAATTTACTAACGCGTAAATCCCACTCTCAACATATAATTTTTTTGGATAAGAAGTATTATTAATTTTACATTTAATTTTCGAAATATAATTTCTATATACATTTACTCAGTTTTTAAATCAAAAGTATTTGGTAAACGAAAAATCAAAATACAACGACTTTAATTTACTAACGCGGAAATGGTTGCAATCTGTCAGCGCCTAATGGATGACGGGTCCATTTTATTTTTTCCAAAATAAAGGTGTAGTATCTAAATTCGGATAATACTTTTTATTTGTAAGTAGTTTCAGTTAATCTATTAAAAATGATTATTCATTAAACTGTCAAAACAAGCTTTGTTAGCCATAATTTATCTCAATTCAATTAAATTTATTTTATAAATCTCATTTTCAATAATTTCTTTAGATCCGCGCCATAAACTACCTGTTCCGAACAAGTCATAAGTCGCATGTATTATTTTATACGGAATTTTATTTTTATATTTAAGTGCTTTTTTTTAACGTCTCAAGAAACAATTTGTAAATTTAACGATCGATACATTTACACAAGTTTTAATGCAAAAGTTTTTGGTAAATTTATGAAAAAGACAGATTTATAAAAATTACTAAAAAAACGATGATCCAATTTCATTAGTATGTATACTACTATAAAATTAAGGATAGCAGGCTTTGCGTATCGTAAATTAGGTTACAAAGTTGGAATTTAGTTGTTAGTCAATGAAGACTAAAGATGAAGCAATTGACTAACATGGTCTAATTAAGCCCAAGACGACGACGTACGGTGTCTTACTATATACCATAGTGTGTCCTATACTCCTATGGCGTGCGTGACTAATATAAATAAGTCATTGTTCAACAATAATTGCTCATTTTGTGAAATATTGTTTACTGAAAAAAGCTCCAAAGCTAAAAGTATTGACCTATTTTGCTCACTTTATTAGAACTTATTTATGACATATATATATGTCAATAATATTAGGAAGATTTTTTTCACAATTTTTTAATAATTATTTACAAGTTATTACTATTTTATGATAAAATTAGTTAACTTTTATGACATCAATAAATTCAAGGATGCAAGGTGACCCTACTTATGCAGGGTAAGAACAGGTAGAGAAAATACTCCGAGCCGATGTTCGAATACTAGGCGCTACGACGCAGAAGTAACTCGTGCTATAGTTAAAGCTCGAACGACCTTCAACAAAGGGGTACTTATACCAGAAACCGATACATATGGGTAGGAAGAGAATACCTAATGTGTGAGACATCTCTCTAAGAAATTTGGCAAAATAGCCCCGTAACTTTGGAAGAGGGGGTGCCTCCTCACAAAGGGCGCCGAAGTGACTGTTTTATCTTATTGAAAAATATATCACTACTATCAATGTATATATTTTTTAAATTAATAATTAGTTTACATTAATTTATTAAAAAAAATATTGAGATTTCCCATGAACAAATTTTCTTTAAAAAAATTTTATCTAAATTTTATAAAAGAAAAAACAACTCCATTAAAATATCTATTTTTAAAAAAACTTATTTTGGTGAACACAAATTTAAACACCTGATTTAAAAAAGGAAAATAGATGGCGAGTCAAGTTGTTTTTTGTTGATCAGATTAATAAATCTCTTGACAGTCTTTTCTTTCTCCTAAGTAAATGCAAAATAAAAACAAAAAATAATAATTTGCATTCAACTATTTAAGTTATTAAGCAGTTGAAAGTCGTAATGAGCCCACACAGATTGAAAATTACACACTGTGACCTATCTTTCCTTCTTCAAATAATTTGTCCTTAAACTGCCACATACTCACACTTATGACCGGAATGGCCCACTCTATAAAGGTCCGTTTGATAGACTAAGAGTCTGTTTTTCTAATTTTTTTTAACGTAAGATTACGTAGATAATATTAAGGGGGATGCTAATTGCTTAGACAAATAAATAAAGGGATAGAAAATAAGTAAAATGAGTATTTGATAAAGTGAATATGATTGTGAGTAAAATTAAAAAAATATGTGTAAATTGTTTTTTTTGGAACAAAGAGATGAAAAAAAGATGAGGGTTAAGAAAGAGATTTTAGCCTTAATAATTAATACGATTCTTATAATTTAAGTTTAATATGATTACACAATTCTCATAATCTAACTTCTTTAATTTCTATAAATTAATAATTTTTGTCTTCGTTCACTTACCAAACGAAATAAAAAGAATCATTTTACCCTTTTGATTACTATAATTTTAATTCCATTAATTTTTTTCAAACAAGACCTAAATTAATGGAGTTTATGGAACTTATCTTATATTAGGATTATGGAAAAAAAAAAGTTGGGGATATATACACAAGTTTAATGTTTATTCATTTCATAAGCTATGTAAAATAATAGTTCACCGACCTTATATATCAGGAATAACTTGACTCGTAAAACTAATAAAATTTTATTTTAAAATCAAGTCATAATAGGGTTCAGAATCTCCCCTCACCCCCTACCAAAATTGTTTTATGGTTTAAGCACCAAGCTATAATCAATTTAGTCTAAAATAAATTTCACGTATAAAATCTCCGGTATAACAGTTTTAAATCAAAAATATTTTACACAATACTATGATAAAAAGTCACATAATAATAAAAAAATTCAAAATAAAATTATATTCATAATTTAATTATTAAATTTGATATTTAGGGTTCATTTGGAAGCGTTAGAAATCATTTCCGGTGACATAATGATTCCAAATCAATAAGAAATTATGTTTGCTTAGAGATTTTTTAACACGAAGTAATCCAATCATTTTCATTTCCTTTTCTTCCTTTCAAACGATTTCATTCCGATTTCATTCCACCATCCCAATGTGTTGAGATGTGGCGAAAAAGTTGACAATACGATATTGTGTAAACCTAATATATAAAGTCTAGAGTTAATCCTCTTATTGTCAATTGATTTTATAATGAAACCCGAAAGACTTATATGTGTGGTTTACTAGACGTGTGACCTTCACGTCGTTTGGTCTCGTAACAAATGTAAAAAAAAAAAAAAAAAAAAAAAAAAG
>BSUD01000003.1:150305986-150386439 GCA_033239045.1 Fagopyrum esculentum | reverse complement strand
GATTCCTATTAAAAAAAAAAAAACAACTAAAGATTGAAGTGGACACATCACACACATGTTTAGAATATAAGTTAATATCTTAATTTTGGTGACAAAATTTAAAGGTCATGGACGAATATTATACGATATCATAATCTAATTGCATGCAGATATTATCATGAGACATATCAAATTATGCAATCGATCACTAACAATATTACGATAACATATGCAAATATAGCTTATTAATATTACAATAAGAAATTTTCAACTAATATACCCATATATATATATATACATGTCGTCTAACAATAAAAAAAAAATTTGGATCCCTAGATGGATGAGTTATAGATTTGATAAAATTAAAAGACGACTACAAATATGAATATATTTATTATTTATAATTCTTTAAAATACTACTATTAGGGTCCGTTTGGTTTTAATCCGGAATCGGAAACAGAATGGAAACGAATCTAGTTCATACGTATATCTTTGTTCATGAAAGTTTTTGGAATCCATTCCTTGTGGTTTGAAGTAATTGGAGTAGAGTTTGATTAATTTTAATACCCTATAGGGTAACAAAATGTGGAGAATCAATTGCATTTTGCCTTAAACTACAAGGAATGATTCCATACAATTTCATAAATAAAGATATAGATATGGACTAAATTCGTTTCAATTTTGTTTTCGTTTTCGTTTTCGTTTTCAAAGTTGGAAACAAACGGACCCTTAACTGGATGGTCTCGTACAACCAAATTTGGCCGCAGAGAACTGATGGACCAGCTAGACGTAGGTAAATTTTCTTAACAGTGTGATTAATAAATCAATTATATTAGGGGTTAAACATACTTTATTTGACCCATTTTACAAAATATCACCTTTTTATGAATAAAATTATTCTTATTTTTTTTCACGTGTTTTACAGATGTGAAAGTGACGTTGTTGTCATGAATTGTGAGTAAGATATGAACAGAAACGAGCTCACCTAAAGAATTGTATAATTTGGGTGTCGGCCGTAATTTTCCCAAAACTTTTGGCTGCATAAAAGGGAAGAAAAACGAATTTAATCTATATATTATTTATTAAATTATATCCAATCAATTATTTTTATAAATAGATATTCTATTGCAAAATTGTACTCAAAATCAGCCGTGGAATTTTGTACTTTTGAGTCATGTCACATTCATTTTTTTGTTTATATAATAAAAAGCGGGTATGTTAGCTACCTCACATAGAGGTAATACAACCTAAAATATTTTACTGATGAGTGCATAAAATCTGGGATCATCAGAAAAAATTGGTGTTGTGTGTCGATATTTCTAAATGGGTCAATCTGTTAGTAATATAATCAATTTTATCTGAAAACATTTTTGCTATGAACTTCGTTAAAGAAACAAAAATTCAATATGGAGTCGGATAAAATCATCTCGACCTCCCATTGACAACTCCAAACACCTTGAAGTGATTTGATGGCACATAAATTGTCACCCTCGATTTCGATCTTTTTTATTTACAATTCGATAGCTTCTTGCAAACCCGACATAAAAGCATAAACTTCTGCTTTGAGGACCTGAGTTAAATTAATGTCTTAATTTAATTTTCTACTAATATTTTGTAATAATAATAAAAGTAAAGAATCTAATTTAAATATTAGTCATAAAAAATACAATCTAATCCAAATAGAAATTATTTTTATTTCTCTAAAAAAATTCAATAACATACGCAGATAAAACTAACTTGAGCATGACTCATAGGCATTATACATATGCTTTAGTAAATTTTACAAACTCTATTTAATCTTTTTCATTAAATTATAATTAAATTTAGGTATATCAAAATTGAAGAACATAAAAAAACAGTTTGTTGCTTCTTTTCATATACGGCTGCGTAGAACGGGATGGGAGATTCGGAGAAGGTGCCATTGAAAGATATCGCAGTCTCAATGAAAGAAATTAGAATTAAATATATAATAGATAAAAGAATAATAGGGAAAATAAAGGAAATATCTCAATAAAATTCCATCAATATTACATAATCTCAAATGGGACGACTTTATAAATCTAATTTTAGCCAATCTTTTGAGAATCATTACCTAAGGTAAACGTATGGTATATATTGGTATTTGTCACGTACAGATTATTTATAAAATTAGTTTATTATAAAGTTTATTGAATAAATTATTTTTCATTTTTAAAAGCTTTGAATGATAGATTTTGAGAGTTTTTTTTAGAAGTTTATTAAATTTATTTATAATTTTACTCCAAAATATAGTTAATTATTAGTAAATATTTTTAAAATCTATCAAAAAAATCTATTTTTATCAAACATCAATTAGATAAATATATTATTCAAAACCTTTAAAAAAACTACACGATTACATAAA
The DNA here is from genome assembly GCA_033239045.1 of Fagopyrum esculentum. Classification (NCBI taxonomy): domain Eukaryota; kingdom Viridiplantae; phylum Streptophyta; class Magnoliopsida; order Caryophyllales; family Polygonaceae; genus Fagopyrum; species Fagopyrum esculentum. The sequence continues at coordinate 150,384,077 of BSUD01000003.1, read as the reverse complement.
AAATATAAACTATATAAAAAGTTATTTGTTTAAATAAACAGTCTACATCGTCACTAATTATACTATCACTAGTTATATTAATACCACTATCTATACTTTTATCAATTATAATGTTATCAATTGTATTTATTTAATTTAAAGTTGATTAATATTTTTTTCTCTAAAAATTGGAAATTAAAAAGAATGTGAAAGAATCAAAAGATGGAAAATTTAAAGTTAAATTCTTAATTTTTTTAATTCAAGAAGTTATTTACAAAACTATCTTTCTTGAAATTCAACGCTTTGTATAGATAAACTTTGTGTTTCTTATCACATTGTGTTATGACTTGAGATGTATTTTCATATCAGTATAAATGCCTAATCATAAAATGTCATGTGTTATTTATTCATGCCTTATTTTACGTGTGCAACATTTATGAAACGATTTGTGCGTGTTGCTTGTCAAATTTAGACATTTATATTATGTATGTCGTGTATATAATTGTACCTAATATATGTATGTGCTTATCATATACTAGGTAGAAAAAGATAGTTAAACCATAACTTGTACACCCTACCATATAATTTACTTGTATAAATATTGAGGGTACGATGAATATTATTGATGCTGATATATGGGTTTAACCATTTTTGATTGGCGACTACTTAACCATTTTTACCCATTTAATTTTGCCTTGTGGTTGGATTGGATGTCAGTCAATGAATGAAATTGTCATATTTTTATAGTTATATTAGATAGAATCATCTAATTCCTTAGACCATCTACAACAGTAGTTCCGGGGCTACTAAGTTTTTTTATGTCACATCAGAAATATTCTACCACATCAATTTAGTAGCCTCATTTATGCTTTTTCACTTATTTTCACCCACAACAGAGAGTCCCGAGCTACTATTTTTTACTTTTTATTTTCAATAAATTAATGAATTGTATATTCATATATTATTTATTATTAATTAATATTACCAATACTATTATAAATAAACATTAGTCGTAAAATTTAAAATGTAAATATATTTTAAAATTAATAAAAAAAAATTTTAGATAACAAACAAATTAATAAAAACGTAATTTAAATAATAACCAATATAAAAAATTGAATAACAAATGAGAGAATTTGATAGATGATTTGTTCAAACAACTTAATGTCTCGATCATTTATGTCTAATATTTATTTTAAATTGTGTTTTTTTTTTAAAAATTTCAAATATATATAAAAATTAAATAAATATCATATTAGATTGATATGATTAAAGTCTTATGCAAAAAATAAATTTCAAAGCGTTAAATGTTCACTACGTAAAACTCTATATACGTTACAAGAAGTCAAAAAAAATTTTTTATCGAAACATATGCAAAATGGGTGTTATTGGATAGATAAAATTAAATACTATTCAAAAATATTTTTTTATAATTAATATTTATACATGAAAACGGCTTTAAAATTAATTAAAACCCCTCGCCACGTGGCGCGCTGTTACTGGCCGAAATCAAGCCAGTGAGGGCGCATCATGTGGCGCGCCTGAACCCTTCTTTAAGCCAAAACGCCGTCGTTTTGATGACAGAAAAAGGAAAAAAAATGAAAACAAATTGGAGTCGACACCTAAATAGGCGTCGACCCCGGGGCTACTAAGCCTTTCTCACCGCCATGTCATCATTTTGATGACATGGAAGGGGCTTAACAGCCCCACGACCCTCCATTGTGGAGGGTCTTATATATGAATACAACCGTTTGAGTTCGTGCTACGCATGTGTTTCTTCTTTGTTCAAAATCAAATAATATTTATTTTAAAAATTATAAATTTTACATTTTCAAAATAACCAGCGTATTGACAATGGGACAAATTTATGAAGTTCAAATTTGAGTTAAAAAATGATATTATTTGGAAGGTCGGAAATAGTAAAACTATTGACTTCTGAAATAATAATTCAGTATAAAAATGGCTAAGAACATAAATCAAATTAACACAAATATCAAAGTTAGTCACTTTATAAACAACTCAATACTATGGGATGTCACAAAAATTAATAACGAGCTACAAAACATAATTAATAGAATATTAAAAAAATTAAGGAAATAAATATACCAAAAAATAAATTTCAGGATAAATTATATTGAAAATGTAGTAAAATGGTTGGTTAACTACAAAATCTACTTCGGAGTTGATTGAGGAGAATTTGTCGTAACAAGGCACAGTGAACTATGCAACCACCATTTCGAGGACTTGTTAGCTTCTTGAATGTCCTTTTAGTTGGCAGGACAATCATGACCGAACTGAACAACATTAGCTTTGATAATAAAAAAGCTCATGACCTCCTACAGTAAACAAAGAACAAAATTAGACTTAATAAGTTTGCATGCCTTGCAACTATCTGGTGGAGCATCTAGTTCTTCATGAACAAAATCATTTTTAGTAATGAACATATTGATCTTAGTAATAAGACTATCATTTTCATTAAAAACCAAATCCAAATGTGAAAAACTAACATCATTGACGAGTCCGATTACGATATAAAATAGCAATAAAAGAACATTTACTCTACCAAAAGGAAAATACACAATAATATTAAGGGGATAAATCAAAACCTGGAATCTATAATCTTAATTCTGACGGATCAAAACTCGATTCGGGAATAACATCCATTGGTTTTGTAATTTGGAATCACAATGAGGAGGTTGCTAGCTTCGATGCGTAAAAAATAACTTCAACTCGATAAGAAAAAGTTGAAGCTTTTGTTCTTAATATACGAGGTTATCAAATTACAAATAAAAAAGATCGAAATCAAGGATGATAATCTTTGTGTTAACAAGACGCTTCAAGGTTTGTGATGCTATCCGTGGGATATCGAGATAATTCTATCCGACTCCGGACTAGATCTCCGTTTCTTTAACGAAGTCCAAATTAAACACGTTTTAGAGAAATAAAATCTGTTGCTCACAAATGAATCATCATATGGGAATCTCCCAACACCAATTTTTATGATGATACCAAACTTCGTGTTCTCGTTCACGAATATGAGTTACGGTCTACTAACATAGGGAGGTTTCCGTATTAAAAAAATAAAAATATCATTTTATTAAAATAATAAAAATATTACTATGACTTTAGAGAATGGAAAGCTAGGCAGTCCCATGGTTTGGGGCGTCTATAAATAAGAACATCTTCAACCTTCAACTGTGTGCAAATAGCAGCAACACTCTTTCCCCCTCCGACTTCTCTTCCATTTTGATTCCTCTCTTTTCTCCCTTTCCCCATCTTTCCCTACCGACGAAGATTCTTTTCCCTTCCACTGAAACCCTGCGATTTCGCTCCAGTCTCAGTCCGTCGACTTCATCTCCACTACTAGAAATGGCTAGCCAAGCGAAGAATGTCGGAATTTTGGCTATGGAGATCTACTTCCCTCCTACTTGTGTCCAACAGGTATAATTTGTTCTCACTTTCCGATCATCTTTCTTCTGTTTCGCTTGCTGTCTCCTTGCTTTATGCGTTCAAATTTCTCGTCGTTGTGTTGAGGAGTGCCGAGTTTTTTCCTTTTTCATTTATACTCTTCCATTATTTTCCGTAACTTCTCTCATCTGTTTTCCATTCGCTCCTTGCTTGATTTCGTTTGGTTTTTATATACTTATGGTTTAAACTGCACAAAAAATGTGTTCGATCCAAGTGTGTCTGTTTAAGTCTGATCTGTTTCGAATTAGCGAATCAGAGAAAATTCAGACTATGTTTATCTGTCTATCGCGAGGTGAGGATTTACCTATGAATTGTTTTTTTGTTGCTGTGTCGATTAGCCAAAGGGTGTGTATATTTGGGGGTTTGACCTTTGACTCCAAAAGGTTGCTAACTTGCTACTGCTGCACGTGAGCTGTAGAAATCCGCCTTATAAGATTTTGTAATCATAATGTTGAAGGATTCAAAAAGCTCATTTAATTTAAGTGGCCAATTTCGTGCAAAATTGTGCTAATCCATTATTTGTTCGAGTTGTGATTCCACGTTCTCTGCTCTTACCTTTTCAGCTAAGTTTTTTGTTTTTCCTTTTACTTTAGTGTTTTCGTTTTCTCTTTGTTGATGTCTTAAACCAAAGTTTTTCCAGGCTGTTTTTGCTGTTAAGTTTGGATTCATCTATCGAACCTGCAGGTCTATAACTCTGTAAATTAATATATAGTTTTCCCTACCCTAGTGATTACGTAAAGCCTTTGACCAGGGGTTAAGAGTGATTTTAGGTTGCTTTGTGTTCCTTCCTTTTGCAATTCAGTTTCTGTGGTTTGCTTTCCTTGGATTTGTTTGTTTTCTGTTCTACAAGGATTGTATTTCTAATACACGACCCATATTTGTATATATGGGAGTAAAAAAGTTACTTGATATATGGAAAGTGATCAATTTCTCATATGGTATTCCATGATTTATCTTAATGTCAAAGTTAGGAATGTGCCAAAAGACTTTAGTATTGATTTAGTGGACCAATATGTATGTTACACTGGCGATTGGTGCAAGTTTAGTTTTCCTGTACAGTGATGGGAACTTCTTTTTGCTGGTCATTTTGCGATGACATGAATTATGAACTAATTCTTTTACTCCACATTCGTGAAATAGGAAGCTTTGGAGGTTCATGATGGTGCAAGTAAGGGGAAATACACCATTGGCCTTGGACAAGATTGCATGGCTTTTTGCACGGATGTGGAAGACATCATCTCTATGAGGTTAGATCCTATACTCTTATGCTAAAAAGCTAGTCATCCATTGGCTATATGACAAATTATTTGAAAAACCAAACTTTGTTGCATACTTGTAGTTGAGTTGAGATAGTGTGGGGATTTTCTCATTTTGCTTACATTAGGCAATATTTTGGGTCCTTGATGTTGTTCTCTAATCTATTTAATTATTGTTCAGTATTTGGTGATTACCCTAGCTACACTTAGTTCTGTATTGCTATTAGTAACAGGCATGTGGCTCTATTTAACTCTATAATGCACTTTTAGCTTGACAGCTGTTTCATCTCTCCTTGAGAAATATGAAATCGATCCTAAGCAAATCGGTCGTCTGGAAGTGGGCAGTGAAACTGTGTTGGACAAGAGCAAATCCATCAAGACATTCCTGATGCAAATATTTGAGGTATTGTGTCACAAGAATTTCATCATATTGTTTGAGGTTTCTTTTGCTGTTCTCTTACGAACGTTAATCATTTTATCAGTGAAATTTGCTTTGCTGGTTTAGACCTCAATCTATAAAGTTTAATATATCAACTGTTATCCAACTGCTTGAAGCTTTGTTACATAATTCTCTTCAGCATCATCCATCGTCATTTTGTACCCATTTCCTCCTAGGTAGTATGGTTGTGTCGGTTCTCTTTGAAATCAAGATTGTTGTAAATTCCTCCCACCTTTTCCCACATCCTTTTGTCTAATACGAATAGGTTATGCTAGTGACTTCGTTGAATTCATCCTCTTTGACCTTGGACTACAATAGTCTCACCTCATTGATGTACCTCATATTTGTGTGAAAGAATACTGTCTGAGCTATTATGCCATCCAAACTTAGCATAGCTGTTTTGACATGTAATATAAGCAGGAATATGGAAATACGGACATCGAAGGTGTTGACTCATCCAATGCATGCTACGGAGGAACTGCTGCATTGTTGAATTGCGTAAATTGGGTTGAGAGCAGTTCTTGGGACGGACGTTACGGTCTTGTTGTGTGCACGGACAGCGCGGTATGATCACCCACCCTAAGTTATTTAACTTCTTTCATTGATGTCTTTCCTTTTATGCAAGAGTCACTTGGATTAGATAATTAGGGCCATAATTCCATGTCGGGTGTTGATGATTCAAGTTAAATCAATAGAAACCATTAAGCAGATCTTAGTTGCTGATTTATTTAGATTGTACTCAGTTCCCATTGACCATAATGATAATAATTATTAAAAATAAGGTTCTAAATTTTGGTTGACCAAAATTCTGTAACGGAGATAACTTATGCGAAAGTTTCCTGTTCTGTTCATCGGCTAATCTCAATTACTTTGTAGTAACTACGCTGAGAAATCGAACTTGCTATGATGATTAATAGGTTTTTGTAATTTATTTTTGTGGACAAAGTTAATGAACTTGGGTGGTACTTATCCATTAGTTTTGACCCGTACATGTCAATTATTTTCCTACCCTCATTCCTGAATTTCTTCTGCAACAGGTCTACGCAGAGGGACCAGCTAGGCCTACCGGAGGAGCAGCTGCAATTGCTATCCTTGTTGGCCCTGATGCTCCTATTGTGTTTGAAAGCAAACTGAGGGCTAGCCATATGGCTCATGTTTATGATTTCTACAAACCCAACCTTGCCAGTGAATATCCAGTAATTTTCTCCTGACCCTTTTTTAACATCCACTAAAAAATGGGGTATAGTTTGCAATACTAGTATTTGCTTCTCTATCTTTCTATGATATGCAACAAAAAGAGTATGAATTCATTTATGAACAAGGGTTATAAAATTAAAAGGGAAGATAGATAAATCTTCTGTAAGCTATACCCTGCACTGTGAAGACATGAATCAATACCAAAAACCTAATCAAATTTGTCTAGGGATAAGCAGTACAGTATTTGATAGTTTTAAATTGATTAACAAATCTGCAGCTGACCCTGTACATATACCTGCTTTCCAGTTTAAAATACTACCTGTACAGCTTTGCTGCCTAAGAGCACATTGTTTTCAAAATGATAACTCTACTCGATGCCAGTTTTTTTATTTTAATACTACTATGACGATGCTTCTAGTGGAAGGTTCTTCACAAAGTAAACATGGCTTGCTACTTAATATAAGATGTATGAAGAGTGTGGAGAGATTTGCATTCTAAATAATCACTTCCGAAATGGATTGTGGTTATCAATAAATTTGGTTGCTCGTGCTATCTTATTCTCATACAATTGTTCACATTTTTAGGTTGTTGACGGGAAGCTTTCACAGACATGTTATCTCATGGCCGTTGACTCCTGTTACAAAAACTTTTGCAGCAAGTAATTTCCAAACCCAGAAATCAATTTCTTTCATGCCATTATCAAGAAGCTTGCTGCTGTTCAATGGTAGTATCTTATCTATTTTCTTCATCTTTATCTTGCAGGTATGAGAAATTTGAGGGCAAACAGTTCTCTGTCAATGATGCTGATTACTTTGTTTTCCACTCTCCCTACAACAAGGTATGTAGTATGTGCATATTATCGAAACTACAATCCTTTGTAAACAATATTCTTCTACATTATTTATGACATTTCATTTCTAATCTGGCTCTTGGCTTCTGTTGCTGCAGCTCGTGCAAAAAAGCTTTTCTCGTTTATTGTTCAATGACTTCTTAAGTAACGCCAGGTTCTTGTGCAGTTCTCACTTCAGTTTTATTGTCCAGCTGCCTGCTCTTGATTCAATACTGATATTTGTTTGATTTGTTCAGTTCTATCAACGAGGAAGCAAAGGAGAAGCTTAGTCCATTTGCCACTCTTTCTGGTGATGAAAGTTACCAAAGCAGAGACCTTGAGAAGGTTTGTTCTCACCTAACATACACATAGAAAAGCAAGACATCTTATAAGTTAGAAATCTACTATCCAACCTCTCTTTATTTTCTTTACATGCACTTTCTTCCACGTCCAATATCTAACTGAATATACTCAGTCCCAAAGCAAATAGATGATAGTTTTGTTATTTAAGAACCCTTGGTTGGTAGATTGATTTTGTGTAACTTGAAAATTCAACAAAATTCCTGAAATTGGCTTTCAAATGCGTTAGTTTGGATGATTAATCCACTTCTTATCTACAGGCATCCCAACAAGTGGCCAAACCATTCTATGACAAAAAGGTACAGCCAACAACGTTGGTACCGAAGCAAGTCGGTAACACTTACACTGCATCTCTTTACACAGCTTTGGCATCACTAATTCACAACAAGTCTAGCACACTTGTAAGTATTTCCTACAGCCATCAGACTCAAAACATATGATTGTCTTTGTGAATCAAAATTTTTTTTTCTAACTTTGATTTTATTGTGAAATTTGTAGGTTGGCAACCGTCTTCTTCTGTTCTCATATGGTAGTGGTTTGACGGCTACACTGTTCTCTCTCCGAGTGAATGCCGGACAGAACCTGTTTACTGTGTCAAACATTGCTTCCGTTCTAAATATTGAGGAGAGGTTGAAGACAAGGCATGAGGTACTTCTCACACTTTCTGCAATTTCCCAATTTCCTACTCGCTGTCTTGATTCGGCCTGTACAATTCTCGGGGTCAATGCAATTAGTTATGGTAGTTTTGGGCTATGTTTCTGATAATTTCCTTAGCAAACAAGAGAGTAAATGTGCATTTGCTGTGCAGGTCGAACCAGAAAATTTTGTGGAGACCTTGAAACTGATGGAGCACAGGTACGGTGCCAATGACTTTGTGACGAGCAAAGACACGAGCCTTCTGGCTCCGGGAACTTACTACCTGACAGAGGTAGACACAAAGTACAGGAGATTTTATTCAAAGAAGCCCGGAAAGAGTGCCTTGGTCTCAAACGGGCATGGCCCTCAGTTGTGAACTCAATATGGAGACTGACGGGTGAAATTGGTGTAATGTCTTTGTTCTTGGAAGTTGCTGCATACATATACGAACGACGACTTAGTGTTATGTACTATTGATTTGACAGATCATATTTGATCCGCAAAATTGTTCTGGGGAAAACCCAAAGTTCAGCGATATGCAAGTGAAAATTTGTAGTTTGTTTTGGAATAATGAACGCTTCATTGTGTTGATAACCCATAAAAGTTTAGTGTTTGCTAAGTGCTTCGGGTTTTGATTAGAAGGGAAGTGTAATACTTCAGTAGCTTAAGTGATGATACTAATGATCACGTGATGATGACACTTGTTTTGTTTATGGATGACAATTTCATCGACCCGATGGATATCCGGCCACCCGATCCATTGTAAAAGAGCAAAAACCTGGTATAAAGTGGGTGAAAACGTGTGGCGGGTGATGGATCGGGTAAGATTTGGGTGGGCGTTTCATCTGCCCGATCACCCACCAACCCGACCCGCTTCCACCTATCACCCACCCAAAAAATAGGATTTTTACTCGTCTAATGGTTCGGACAGCTTTCCGTTTTTAAAAAAAAAAAATAAAAAAATTTGTTCACTTATATATCATAGAACAAAGCACCTAGGGCTGCACAATTTTGGACCGGACCGGAAAACCGGACCGGACCGGACCGGAAATTACGGTCCGGTCCGGTCCAGGATCGTAATTGGAAAATTCCGGTCCGGTCCGGTTCGGTCTAAAAATATTACGGTCCGGTCCGGTCCCGGACCGTAATGTTCCGGTCCGGACCGTTAATTGTCGTTTTAATTTTTTTTTCAAGAAGAAGAGTATCCGGTCCGGTCCGGTCCGGTCCAAACCCGGACCGGACCGGATTAAATGCATACAAAAAAATTTTTTTTTTTAATTTTTTTTTTAAAAATTAATAAAACGGTCCGGACCGGACCGTATTGGACCGGACCGTGTTGGACCGGACCGTTACGGTCCGGTCCGGTCCGGTCCATGGACCGTTTCACTGCTAGTGTGAAACGGTCCGGTCCGGTCCGGTCCGAGAGTTTACGGTCCGGTCCGGTCCGGTCCGGACCGTTTGAACAGCCCTAAAAGCACCAACAGAACAAACAAAACAACTTACCAAAATATAACACATCATAATTATCATTCAACAAAGAATGAAAGTTTGGTACAATGGGCAAATGCTATTTGCTGATGAAAGTAATAACGGACAACTTAATAATCATTTCAAAGCTTTATTTATTCATGATATGACAACAAAATTACAGTACTAGTTCAACTTGCCCTCTGCCATCAAATCCCTATTCTTCTATCACCATTGCAACATTAGAACACAAATCAAACATCCTAGTACACAACAATTGCGGTAACAATTGCATTTGCAAGCAAAGAAAAATAACGATCAAGACACCGCAAAACCCAGAAGAAAAAAGCAAGCAGCAGCAGATCAAAGAATGATATCTCAAGCAGCAGTCTTCTTGTTTGGTTCAAACACATTCTTGATCAGCGACTCCTTGATGGACAACATTTCCGGAAACTCGCGCTTCAACTTAGAAGCATCGAGCTCGTTGTTGCTTCTTGGAGCCACAATTACCTTGGCTTGCTCCTCGAGGGTAAAGTTTTTCCATGTGAAGTTTGGATCTATATATGTACGGTACATTTCAAGGATCTCGTTGTGACTCACAACACCCGGGTTTGTGAAGTTCCATATACCAGTGAGGTTCCTCTTGGCCATCTCTATGGAGATTGGGAGCAGCTCGTCTAGGATTGTCATTGAGTTAGGAATATCGACAACCTTCTCGTAACGGGATATCTTAGTGATGAAGTTGCGAGGGTTTGATAAATCAGCAGAGATTGGCATTCTCACCCTTAGTGTGCATACATTCTCGTAATTCTTCAGTAATTCCTCAACCTATAAGAATGTCAATATAGTGCAGCAACCAAATAAGCAATATTCATGAGCATAGCAGAAGAATTTCACCTTCAAAACAATGAAACTGAATATATACAGACAAGAACAAAACACAAAAATTTACGCGGTTTACCAACCTTGCTACATTCACAAACACTATTTTATTGAGAGTATTATATCAAAACAGATATTAAGAACAGATTATTCAGATGATCAGTTAGCCTATATTTCTCCAACAAGGAACTCGAACCCTAGTAGGACTAGGAGTAGAAACGGATACAATTCAAGAGCTCGTTGCAGCGAACAATGGTGCGGGGGTCAGGGTTAAGTGAGGTGTGATTCCAGGAAGCATATTATAAACATTCCTATCAGAATTTAGGTACAAAAACTTTACTAAATGCCAAAGATATATGATTCACCTTTCAACATCCAAGCATGAATAAGGGAGCCACTAGAGAAGGGTGATATGTTCACATCATTTCTACAGAGTCCAGATCTATATTTCTCCAACAACCATTGCAGCACAACCTCAATTTTCAATTTAAACGATTGAAAATGGCAATGTAACCTCCTAGCATCTCTAGATTCTAGAAAGCTAACCCTGAATCAAGCAAGATCCTAATGCAAAATAGGACAACACATTTATCATTATACCACCATTTTCAATCAGAATGTACTACCAGCTATAGCAAGAAAAACAAATGGCAAATGAAGATCCTTGAAGAACCAACGAATTCATACGATCTCTATTTTCATAAAGCATTAAGTCACAAAAATCGAAAAGCAGATAAGATTAATCAAACGCACCATGGCCTTGGTCTTGGAGTAGAAAGAACCGATGAAATTGGGGGTATCCTCCTCCTTAAACCCGATCCCGGATCCAAGGGGATGCTCTGAATCATACTCGAAAATACATCCGGTAGCATAATTAATCAACACGAGGTTCTTCTCCCTGCAAACATCGGCTAGAGTTAGCGTACCAGCGACGTTGGTACGAATGGTCTCAACCTTGTGCGTCTCGCACCAATCGACATTAGGGCGACCGGTAACACCAGCAGCGTTGAAGACATGAGTAGGAGCAACGTTGGCGATGTCAGCTTCAAGCGATTGTCGGTTCTGAAGGCGGCCAGAGCCGTACTCGTAGGAGATGCCTTGTTTCTCGCAGAGCTTGCCGAGTATGCCGCCGATCCAGCCCGTCCGGCCGTAGATGAGGAACTTGAGTTGCGTCGCCGATGAGCCGTTGGCTGTGGAACCCATGGTTGAGAAGTAGAGAGAAACGATCTCAACAATTGGGATGTGAGATCGGATCTCGGTTTGCGTTGTGTGAGGTGGTTTGAAGTTTTTGGACGAGAAAGGTTCGATTTTTAAGGCTTGGGATATCAGCGAATGCACGGAGACTCAGGGGGATGGAGAGGATGTGGTGTGCCCGGGTGTATTGTGTCGGTCATGTCGAGAGTGGATCTCAACCGTACACGTAGCTTTTTTTCACGTTCGTTGGGTTCCACCATTTACACGCTGTAAGCTGTAATTGATTGATGGAGAATGTGAAATCCATTCTCTTATTGGTACGCTAGAAAGTTTAAATATATCCAAATCGCTACGAGATGAAAGGCTGTATTTAGGTTTGTGCTCTGTACGTAGTATGTTTTTCTAAAAGACGATAGATGCATGTGTGTAAGGGATAAAATGTGTTAAGGTAATAATATAATTTTAAGTGTATGGGTCGTTCGGATGCACAAAAATAAGGGTTGAAGTTGAAGTTGATATTCATCATTTGCTTTATTCTGTTCGGTGACGCATGTGAGAGGAGTTGAAGTTGAAGATGAACTGGTTGAATCTGATTGATAATTTGGGGAAACTTTCAACCGATGGAAGCAAGCTTATCAAGGTTGAAGGGATTCTTTCACATTTCTACCCTCAAATTTCAACCCACTGTTCTTCAGAGAAGTGCTCTCCTCATCGATCGGTCTCAAGGTAAATGTCGTCTTCTTCTTCTTCTCTACTTTTTTTCTTCGCTACTTCTTCTTCGCTCATCGATCGGTGTCTGAGGTTAGGGGTGTAATTTGGCTCGAGCCGCTCGGGCTCGGCTCGGGTTCGGCTCGCCAAAAGCTCGAAATCGGCTCGTTCATATTACAAACGAGCCGAGCTCGAGCTCCATTACAGGCTCGTTCCGAGCCCGAGCCGAGCGGCTCGGCAAGGCTCGTCTGTTAAAAAAAAAAAAGAAAGAAAAAAAGGTGTTAGGGAAGTTAAGTTAGGGTTTTTTCCTTCCTTTGTTAGTTCGCACAATCGCACCAGCCTCTCGCCCCTCTCCGTCTCTCGCCGCTCTCGGCCCTCTCCAGTCTCTCGGCCCTCTCCAGTCTCGCCCCTCTCGGCCCTCTCCAGTCTCGCCCCTCTCGGCCCTCTCCAGCCTCTCGCACCAGCCTCTCGCACAATCGCACAATCGCACCAGCCTCCGCTTCCAATTTTGTGCGCAGCGCACAGCTGCTCTCCTCTCGGACCTCTCTGTCTCCGGCGCCCTCGTTCGCAGTCCGTCTCCGGCACCCTTTCCGGCCACGCCTCACCCAGCTTCGCCCTCCGGCACCCGGCTGTTCCCCTCCTCCGTTCGGCACCTAGACGAGCTCGAGCCCAAACGAGCCAAACAAGCCTGAACGAGCCTAGACGAGCTCGAGCTCGAGCCCGAGCTTTCCGAGCTAGGGCTCGGCTCGTATAAAAACGAGCTAAACAAGCCGAGCCCGAGCTTTCAAAAAAGCTCGCGAGCCGAGCCTGAGCTTGATCCAAAGCTCGTATATATTTTCAGTCTCGGCTCGGCTCGGCTCGAATAAAAACGAGCCAAGCCTGAATGTGTAGAAGCTCGGCTCGAGCGGCTCGAATTACACCCCCATCTGAGGTATGTCGTCTTCTTCTTCTCTACACTTCTGCTTCTCTTTGCTATTTCTTCTCCGGTGCCGCCATCGATCATTCTCTTTAAAATATCGTCTTCTTCTCTTGCCTCAACCCTAGAAAATTTTCTCATTTCTTCTCTGTTGCAGGTAAATTTTCAGTTAGAGCTGAACGGAACCCTAACCCTAACTCAGGTAACAATGTTCTTCAAAAATTGTTGATCCAATCTTAGCCAGTTTAGGTTTGTGAACTGATTTTTCTTTGGATGAACAACTCTTCCAATTTTAGCCAGTTTAGTGCCCTTGTCTCATTGCTTGCTTGTGTTGTGCTGGTATACAAATTTTGTTGGCCTTCTTCTTTTTACCCATAACAGTAGTGCTGGTATGACAGTGCTGGTATGACAAACCAATTTTATCAACTGATTTTTCTTTCGTTGAAGATGTTCTTCCAATTTTAGCCAGTTTATAAATGTTTGTCTCATTGCTTGCTTCAGTAACTCACTGGTATGACAGTAGTGTAGTTTTTTTGTTGCCCTTCTTCTGCTTGGTTGACAGTAGTGCTGGTATGACAAACCAGTTTTTGGTTGACGATATTCTTCCAATTTTAGTCAGTTTTATGATTGTCTTATTGCTTGCTTGTGTTTTGCTGGTATGACACTATCTTTTTTGTTTGCTTGTGTTGTGATGCTTGCTTGTGTTGTGCTATTTATGTTTGTCTCATTGCTTATTGCTTGCTTGACAGAGAGTGACATTCTATTAAGGTTCAAATGTGCTTACTTGACCATCACCACAGAGTGTTTACCTGTCATTTTATTTATGTATGTGCTTGATTGACCATGACCATAGAGTTTTGACATTTTTTTTGGCTTGACATTGAGATATATACATGGGTTTTAAACGTGCTTATGCTTGCCCCATGTGCTACTTGTCATGGTTTCAATTCTTCTTGGTTGACAGTCACATAAAACTCTGTCCCTTGTGTTAGTTGTGCTGAAGCACATTTAACTATCATCACATACTTGACATTTTTGTATGCCTAAAATATGTGATGACAATTGTCCTGTTATTTATTATGTGCTTCATTGACCATCACCATAGACTTGACAAATGAGTTCTTATGCTTATGTTCATTTTTTTTCTTTCTCTGTTTGTCCTTGCAATTCCTAGCACGATGTCCTCTGCATCTGGAAGTCACTTCTCCTTGCCGTCTGATGCCTCCTTTCCATATGAATTTGACCCTGATGTATCGGACGACCCGCCGTCGCCTGATCCAGGCCTTGTGGTAACTACAATGAGCTTTGGTCCATATTATTATTGTCCTTAAATGTGCATTATTACTCTAAACATATAAAAGTTGTTTGATTGGCTGAAGATGCTCGAGCTTGATTTGGATGATGAGCTCATTGACACACCTACAACCTCTCCTATCGTTTCACGAATCCAAGAGGTTGCTCGTCGTCTTAGGGCCGACAATCAAGCACTGCGAGATGAGATTGACATCACCAATCACAACATGGGAAATGTGGAGAATGCAAACTTGCAAGTATATGACCACGTCTCTGAATTGGCATCATCAAATATTCAACTGTCACTCAGGCTTGAAGAAGCTCGTTTGGAGGCAAGTCAACACGCGAAGACGTCAAGCTACTTAAAGATTTGCATCTTTGGGATGGTTGTTTAGTTTGTTGCATGTATTGCCCATAAGCTTGACTACTAGATGTGTTACAAATAGTCAATGTATTTTGTTATTGGATGTGCTTGTATGCCATTCCTTTTGTGTTTAAGTGGTCAAAACAATGTGACATCTCTAGTACAATGATATATGTATGTTATGTTGTTGTTGGAAAACAAGGGAAACTAGCCATAAATGCAATGTTATGTTGATGAACTTGGTTCGACAGTTTCTTTCTGGCTTGAATCCTTGCAAATTTATTTCGTGTTGAGTTCTATCTTTGACAGATCAATTAACTGTTATCTCCTCTCTAGTACAATGATATATGCATGTTCTTTCTGGCTTGTTGATTTTTCTTGCAGATATTGGCTTTGCCAGATTCTTTCGGTCTTGGTTTCTTGCAGATTGGGGATAGCTCCAAGTTTCTGTTAGCTCCTTTTGCTGTTTGTCGACTCTTGCAGACTAGGGATAACTCCAAGTTTCTACCTCCTTGTTGCTGTCGGTATAATTTGCAGATTATCTGGCTAATATAGCTCCAAGTTTCTGTGTGTCGACTCTTGCAGATGTAAGACCACCGCCCAGATGTAAGACCCAATGTAAAGAAACAAAGAGGTCACCTCTCCCAAAGTGAAGATTGCTTCAGCTGTTAGCTCCTTGTTGCTCCTTTGCTAGCTCCTTGTTGATGTTTCTTGCAAATATTAGCTTCGCCAAATTCTTTTTATCTTGGTTTCTTGCAGAATGGGGATAGCTCCAACTTGGTAGTATAGCTCCAAGTTTGCAAATTATACAGACAACAACAAAAGGGATGGCATACAAGTTTCTGTGTGTCGACTCTAGTCCACTAACTCCAACACCAACATGAGCAGCCTGTGTCATGCTAACATCATTTGCACTTCCTTACATTTTAATCTTCCCTCGAATAACAACTTAGAAGTGAACTAGGGACTCTATGCACACATGATGGAAGATGGACAAGTCTAGTTCGCTGGGATATATGATAAAAAAATCTTAGTTTCACATAACAATCCCTCACTTAGAAAATTGGCATGAAAAATAGTAGAAGAAGATATTAGAAAGCATACTTAAAGATGAGTATATATTAAAACTATATACCCATCTCAAAGCTGAATATAAAACTCATGATCATGACACTACTACATATTCAAACTTAAAGATGAGTATATATTAACATATCCAATTGCTAAAAAAACATATCCAGTTGCAAGATGACTAGATAGAAAAGATTAACAATAACTACATGAAGATATTCATACATCACAAAAAGTTCAAAGTTTACAAAAAATATCAGCTGCAATAAATACATAAATAAAGGTCAACCAAGTATCTTCAGCTGATTAGCAAAATACTCTACAAAAGGTAAGATCACATATTCATACATCAAAGACGGTTCAACCTTCTGTCGTTCCAAATCTGAGCAGCAATTGCGTCCCGTGTTTCACGCATTCCACCCGGTAGTTCATCCCCCCCTTCATCTTCCTTTACATCGTCTCCGAATTGTGGCATGTCAGTTTCACTCAATGTGTCCTCATCAAAGTAATCATCTTTTCGTTTGTGCTTAAGTATAAAGTTATGTAGAGCAAAACATGCAACAATTATGTCAACTTGCGTGTCAATTGTGTAGCTGGGCAGTTGCTTCAGTATTCTCCATCTCCCCTTACATATACCGAATGCTCGCTCTATATGATTACGTTTAGAGGAATGTAATCGGTTGAAACCCTCTTTTGTATTTCTAGGGGTTTCCCTTTGAAATTGAACTTGGTGGTATCGTATCTTTGAGTATGGAACTAAGTACCCTTGCCTGTTGATAGCATGAATTATAGTCTATATTTTGGGGCTTGTTTGGACGTTTTATCTTCAATAATCTGCATGTTAGCATGTATAATATGTGATTATATTACCAGTTCATCTACCTTTGCGGGAATTGAGGTCTACACCTAGTTTTGCTGTAATTGTAGGTAAAATGGCACGTTTTGCATCAAAAAGGAACAAAAGGAGCTATGGAGTCATTGGAGCTACGTTGAGGAGCATAAGGAACCATCCAGGAAGCATAGCCATGGATTAAAGATTCACTTTGGACCAGTTTTGAGAGATTTCACATTCAGTTATGACTCACCTCGGTTGACCAGATATTCATCTCGACCGAGGTGATCCAGAGACGCCGACTCGACCGAGGCGAACACCTAGGACGCGGCGAGAATATTTTATTCTTGGCTGAGATCTTTTATCTTTGGAAGGTGATCTTATATTTTTGGGCTTGGCTCCTGGAAGGAAGAAGATCTTATATTTTACCTATTTTTATGGGAGAAGATCTTTCTAAGATATTTTATCTTTGGAGGGTTATTTTCCTATAAAAAGGGTTGGATTTCCACAAATCCAGGATCATGCTATACCATCGATCAGGGTTTATAGCACGCAACAGCCATACTCCAGTTGGGAGTTTTGAAGAACCTTTTCGAAGGTTGAAGGAAGGTTGAAGATCATAGCTTTTATAGCTTTTGAAGGGTTTTGTAAGATTGTCTTTAATTCCCTTTCTTGTTGTCTTGTCTTGTTGGACTGCTATCCAAGGAACGCTTTTGTTGTGATATTTGATTCAGTTATTGAAGTCTTTTTCATTAAATTCTTCTTGTTCAAATATTCACCTTCTTCCCATATATTTAATACTTTCATAATGATGATGAGTGGCTAATTTCCTTGTGTGGTTCTAGGGTGATTGGCTGAAGGTTGTGGGGAAAACAATGATAGAATAATCTTAGATTCCAGTAGGACCCTGAAAGTTCGAGTCTTTAACCTTAACCCTAAACATCTCGCTCAGTCGATGAACATCTCGGCCGGGGTGGAATCTGGCTGACCGAGGTGACTTATCTGATCCTTTCTGAGAGTTAAGTGTTAGAGTTTGCCAAATCCTATTCTTATTACACCTTTCCTGGTTCAATGCAAGCTTAGGATGAGACTTACCCGGTAATTCCTTAGTTTGTGTACCAACGATCATAAGTGTAGGTAATAAAGGTTTATCCTTTATTGGGGTTTGAGTGTGCTTCCATCCCTTCTTTGTGAGTTAGCCTGAGACTTACCCGGTAAAGGTTGATTCTATTCCCTTAGATGGTGTGTTAGTTTGAGGATATAGTTCTTTATCTTGATTCCTTGAGACTTACCCGGTAATAGGAGTTACGGTTTTGGATTAGTGAGTAGTGAGACTTACCCGGTGATCTACTCCACTTTAGTAACATCTTCCCCTTGCAAAAATCTCAGCTTTGTCCGCTTATCTTTAGATCTTGAGTTGGAACCACAACTAGAAGCTTTAATCCCTAGGATTGCATGTTTGCTTTATTGACTTCTTATTCATCTTTGATTGTGTTAATTGCTTTTGTGGTTAGTATTCACGAAGCTTACCGTTATTGACTTTGTTTCACCGAGTCCCTGTGATCGACCCTTGGAATTCCTTACTTTTACTACGATTGACCCGTACACTGCGGGTTCGCATCCTTGTTTTCAGCTTAAGTCTAGGGTTATAAATTTAAAGCTTGCACACACCGTTTGGAGCGAACACGTTTTTGGCGCCGTTGCCGGGGACTTGGTCTAGACCGAGCCGGTACGGTTTGCTCTTGGGGCAACTGCCCCCGTGTCATCTAACCACTCTACTTGAGTGACTTTTGCAGGTTATTTCTTAGGTATATGCGAAGAACCCGCACTGGGAAGGAAATCGTTCCTTACAATCCCGAACCAGAAAAGACATACAAGCGACGCTTAAGAGAAGCGAAGATGGCCCAACAAGACAACCGCGATCTTGAGGCCGAATTGAAAGAGGCGTTAGAGCTGCTACGCCTCAGCAAGGAAGAACTAAGGCGAGAGAAGGAAGAAACTCGCACCAAAACTGAAGCAATCGAAGCAGAGATGGCCGTCATACGAGACCAGATTCTACTTCGACCAAGGGACAATCCAGTTCCCGATGCTGGACCGAGGCAGGTTCCAGTTGCTGACCCTCGACCGAGGCAGGTCCCAGTACCAGACGCCCCGGCCGAGATACATCCACCTCGGATGCCAGTCCGAGATGTTCTTCTTGCAGGAATCCCACAAACCCTAGGTCAAAGGATGGACCCTAATCAACAACTGAGGCGTCCAGGAGTCAACCTAGGAGATCCAGCGGACCATGATTATGAACTTCGACCGCAAGTTCTATCCATGATTCGCCAATGCTAATTCTAAGGGATGGAGAAGGAATCACCACATCAACATCTTCAAAACTACGAGATCTTGATGGAAACCTTGCGACCTTCCAGAATTGAAAATA
This sequence comes from Fagopyrum esculentum, assembly GCA_033239045.1. Classification (NCBI taxonomy): domain Eukaryota; kingdom Viridiplantae; phylum Streptophyta; class Magnoliopsida; order Caryophyllales; family Polygonaceae; genus Fagopyrum; species Fagopyrum esculentum. Next base: position 150,364,758 of record BSUD01000003.1, on the reverse strand, counting down.
ACAACTACAAGCTAAGACCTTTTTACTTTTCTTTAAAAGATAGAGCTCTTACTTGGTATCAATCTCTTCCTCCAGGTAAAATCAGCACATGAGAGGAGATGACGACGGAATTCTTGACCAAATTCTTTCCCCCCTCAAAGACAGCTGAAATGAGAGGGAAGATCAATGCTTTCATTATGAAGGACAAGGAGAGCTTGTCCAAGTCATGGGAGCGGTTCAAGGACATCCTTTTGGATTGCCCACATCATGGGATTCCAAAAATCGAGTTGTTGGAGATCTACTTCAAAGGACTGGACGGAAGCACCCAGTTCAATCTCCAACTACTCTCCGCCGGTACCTTCATAGACATGGCGATTGACGAGGCTTGGGACTTCATTGAGAAGCAAGCCTTGCACATGGAGAAATATACCCACCAAGGAGCTGAAGGTGGAGTTAAAAGAGTCAACTTTCAAGAGACTCAATCCAACAACAATCAACTCACGTCTTTGAAGAATGACGTGAAGCAATTGAAGGAACTCTTGGTTGCTCAAACCAAGAAGGAAGAGCAAGGACAAAGGAACAACAACAACGGGTACCGTAACAACAACAACGGTTCCCGAAACAATAACTACAACAACAACAATAGAGGATCCAATAGCAACAATTGGAGGACGAACAATCAAAACAACCAGAATCCTGGTAACAATTATTCTAACTCCAACTCTAATAATTCCTCTAACCCTTTCCTCTCTTCCCCTTCTTCTTCTTCTACTCCATTAAAGAGCCAAGGGCAAGGATCAAGTTCGTCTCAGCCGGAAAAGAAAGACGCAGTTCTGGAGGCTATCTTGATCAAGCTTAGCGCTATGGAGACTTCTATGACTTCATTTTCGAGGGCCCAAAAGTCCTTCGAACAATAACTTGCAAGTAGGGCGAATGAAGCGCCAAGAGATCCAGGGAAGCTTCCAGCAAAGACGGAAAGCAACCCTAAGGGCCAGTGCATGGCCATAACGACGAGGAGTGGACTCAAAACTACAGATCCAGTACCTCGTTCGACGCAGACCACCTCGGTCCAGATCCAGTCGAAGAACACCTCGACCGAGATACCACCCGAGGCGGAGCAACAAAAAGCGGAGGGGAAAACTGAAGTTTATGTTCCACCTCCTGCATACAAACCACCACTTCCATTCCCCCAGTCAAGGGCCAGAGCACATCTAGACAAGCACTTTGGTAAGTTCCTTGACTTGATGAATAAACTGCATATTAACATTCCTTTCCTTGATGCTATTCTAGGAATGCCCGCCTATGGGAAGTTCTTAAAGGAGATCCTATCAAGGAAAAGGAAATTGGAAGACTTTGGTGAAGTTAGGATGACATCTAAATCCTCGGAGCTTATTAAGATCATGAAGGAGAAGATGCCACCTAAATTAAGAGATCCCGGCTCATTTAGCATTCCCATTCAAGTTGGGGATGTCACTTGCGAAGCCCTTTGTGATCTAGGAGTCAGCGTGAGCATCATCCCGCTGGAGCTATGTATGAAGATCGGACTTGGAGAGCCCAAGCCGGTCAAGATTCGACTTTATATGGCGGATTGCTCCATCACCCATCCCGTGGGCATCTTGGAGGACATTCCGGTCAAGTTAGGTAACTTCTATCTACCTATAGATTTTGTTGTACTTGACATTCCCGCAGATTATCCTGTTCCTGTTATTCTCGGGAGGCCATTTCTAGCAACTTCGGGTTGCAACGTGGATTGCAAGAACGCCAAGTTGAAATTCAACATTGGTGGCGATGAGGTGGAGTTCGCACTACTTGCAGCCATGAAAGGGGAGCAGCTAACTGATGATATCTTCAACATCTACGATGAAGAAGAATCAAGAGAATTGGTGAGCTCCATCCTTATTAATGATCCACTCAAAAGAGTTATTAGCTTCAGTTTAATAGAGGAAGGTATAGATGCTTCTTGTGATGTAGATATACGGAACTTGAAGGCACTGGAAGAAGATCCAGGAGCTAAAACTGAGACACTACTTCAGGAGACGAAGATCTCCAATTTTGGTTCCAGTTGCAGTACCTCGACCGAGGCACTTCCTGGACTGAGCGAGGCGACTGAAGAACATCTCGGTCAACGCCTCTGCGCCTCGACCGAGGTCGATGGCGAGATGATGTCAATTGAGACTACTGAGAATAATAATCTTCTCACTCACTTCTCTGACATTCATCCTCAGTTGGTGGAACATTCCATCCACCAACTTTCTGATATAAACGGACCTTGGTATGCTGATATTGTGAACTATCTTGTTTGCCAGGAAACACCGCCCGGATTGACGTACTCTCAAAAGAAGAGATTCTTCAAGGAAGTACGACATTACTACTGGGACGAGCCGTTGCTATTCAAGCGCGGGCCAGATGGGATGCTTCAAAGATGCATTCCTGAAGATGAAGTTAATAGCGTCATAAGGCATTGCCATTCACTTCCTTGTGGAGGACATGCTAGCACCGATAAAACATGCGCTAAGGTATTGCGTTCCGGTTTCTTTTGGCCTACATTATTTAAGGATGTACAAGCTTTTGTTGTCTCTTGTGATGCATGCCAAAGAACAGGAAATCTATCAAGGAGGAACGAAATGCCACTCAATAACATCCAAGAGGTGGAAATATTTGATGTATGGGGGATTGACTTCATGGGACCTTTCCCATCCTCCGGAGGAAACCTCTATATCCTTCTTGCGGTTGATTACGTCTCTAGATGGGTTGAAGCCATTGCTTCTCCCACTAATGACGCCAAGGTGGTTGTGAAGTTCTTGAACAGAACCATCTTTCCACGGTTTGGAACTCCGCGCATCATCATCAGCGATGGAGGAACGCATTTCATCAACCGGAAGTTCAAGGCACTTCTATCGAAGTATGGGGTAACCCACAAGGTATCAACTGCTTATCACCCTCAAACTAGTGGACATGTCGAGATCTCGAATAGAGAAATCAAAGCAATTTTGGAGAAGACCGTCTCTAGAACAAGGAAGGATTGGTCCATGAAATTGGACGATGCTCTTTGGGCGTACAGGACCGCATTTAAGACTCCCATAGGTACCACCCCTTATAATTTGGTATATGGGAAGTCTTGCCATTTGCCCGTCGAATTGGAACACAAAGCGTATTGGGCGATCAAATGGCTGAATTTCGACATCAAGGAGGCCGGCGAGAAGCGACTGTTGGAACTCAACGAGCTGGAGGAGCTACGTTTGAACGCTTATGAGAATGCCAAAATCTACAAGGAAAGGACGAAGAGATGGCATGACAAGCGTATCGTCCCAAAGGAGCTTAACGAAGGAGACTTAGTTCTACTCTTCAACTCCCGCCTCCGCCTTTTTCCAGGTAAGTTAAAATCTAGATGGACCGGACCTTATGTTGTGAAACATGTTTTTCCTCATGGTGCAGTTGAGATATGGGGCAAAACTAGCGGAAGCTTCAAGGTCAACGGTCATAGACTTAAGAAGTACCAACCGGAGACTCCGGTTGAGGAGGTTGCACCAATATACCTTATTTGAAGCGCATTATGGTCCAGCTAGCGACCTTAAACCAAGCGCTTCTTGGGAGGCAACCCAAGGTATTGCTTTCTTTTCCCGCTTTCTAGTCTAACTTAGATAGTTTGCTTTTGCTTTGTTTTGTTTGTTTTTGGCGTCCTAGACAGATAACAGGAGACCTCTAAGGAAGGAGCATAACTGGAAGTACAGAAGTTCGAGAATTCGAGAAGACAAAGTTTGACTGAGACACCTCGGTCCAGTCGAAGCCACCTCGACCGAGTTGACTCTTGAGCAACCGAGGCGACTAGGGTTTCTGCAGAACCACCTCGGTCCGTACCACCTCGGTCCAGTCGAGACCATCTCGACCGAGGTGACAGCAGTTCCAGGAACAGTATAAAAAGGGGAAAATTTTCTTTTTCACTTTTTTTACCCTCTTCGACTCGACCGCGGCGCCTTCTCACCTCGCTTCCTCAAATCTTGCTCGTTTTCGAAGATTTCCGCTTCCAAACTACTATTGAAGGGTAGAGGATCCCATTGCAAGTACAGATCTGCGAAGAAATCGAACGAATCGACCGAAACGAGGTAAAAACAGTCGAAACCCTAACTCGTTCATTCGTTTCGATTTGGGCTTTGGTTGCCCTTGAATCTGCTGAGAAAAGGCTTAAGTACCCCATAGGAAGCAATTGTAGTGATTTTTGGGGGAAAAGAACTGGATTTCTGAGAGTTGAATCGCGAACTGTTTACGCCTCGCTCCAGTCGAACTGCGCCTCGGCCGAGGTGATCCCTGAGTGTTGTCAGTGACCGAGGTGATCTGACAGTAGTTGAGAGAAAATGAGTTCCGAACGTCGCCTTGCCCTCAAAGATAGATCCTCACCTTCCCCTCCTTCCTCTTCTTCCCGACCTTACCGCCCGGTGATCCACGAGAGATGCCGGGTAGATTATGAGCGTATAGCTAGCCGTCTAGTGATTGCACCACGTTTCCTGGATGTGTCAGCTTTTGATTGCCTAGGGGTAGATGGAGACCTTAGGAGGATGATTACCACAGTTGGGCTGGATCAGTTTACTGAGATCCGAGCCCCAGCCTACTTGGAGTCGACCCTAGAGTTCGTTAGCTCCTTCTCCTACCATCCCACGGAGCAGTATGTGAAGTACCGGTTGATGAACCGGAACTTCTTAGTGCCACTCGAGATTTGGAGAGAGATTTTCGGCTTTTCTGAGCCCACCACCTCTAACTTTCCTTCCCGATCTGTAGCTAGGGAGTTTTGGGGGCAGATTGCCCATATTACTGAGCACGCAGATAGATGGCGCCTTGGAGATTCCAGGGAGAAGGTCATCTTCCACCTAGCCTTTAGGTTAGCCCATAGGATATTCAACGAGACACTTCTGGCGCGTACTGAGACGCCCCAGAAGATCCGACAGGGCGAGCTTTTCAGTCTATACTGTATGGTTACGGGGGGTTTCTCGGACTTTGGCTTGATCTTGGCAGAGGACCTGCACAAGATCAAGGCCAAAGCGAAGGGAGACATCTGCTGCGGAGGTCTTGTCACCCACATAGCTGCTTATCATGGCATGGACCTCAGTGCTTGTACGATGGTGGCGGCTCCGAAGCCGCTTGGATTGTAGGAGATGATCACTCGGAGGATTCTAGTTCCCCGAGGTTTGACCACTCCATATGTGGCTATGCCGTGGGAGCTGACTGCACCACAGGGGATCCGATGGTCTGCCCAGTTCACCGTTTACGATCCACACTATTGGCAGACCGCCTGGGCTCCACTGATGGAGGATTACAGAGGGGCAGCAGCTGCCCCAGCTGAGGATGAGGAGGAGGAGGCTGATGACGAGGATACAATGGATGAGAGAGATGGTGGAGTCCCGATGGATACAGGGACAAATACTGCAGGGACGAGCGCGCCGCCGATCATAGATCTGGATGATGATGATGAGACTGAGCCTGCACCAGCTGAGACTTCTCCAGTTAGGCCTGCTAGACGCAGGAGGCGCGGAGTGAGAGATCCAGCTGCCCACAGACGGATCGATGACCTGACGGATCAGGTTATTGATTCATATGCTGCATTGTCAATGGATATCCGCGAGATGCAAGAGAGGCAACATTATCAGCATATTATGGCCCAGCTTCAGTTCGAGCGCGTCATGGGTTACCCGTTCGACCCGACTCAGTATCCATACGTGCCACCACCACCACCACCGGACCGCGACTATTGATGAGCTGCAGGACTTTCTTTATTATATTTTTATGCAGTTCAGCTATTTATCCGGTGAGTACTCTTATTTCTAGACTTATATTGACCCACTGGGACAATGTGTCCCAAGTATGGGGTATTCGATGTACTTATTTGATGACTATTTGATGTATTTATTCGATGACTTCGATGATTACTTTATCGGATATTTCATGTTTATGCTTCACTTCTGCATTTATATGTTTATCTGAGATTGCATGCATATTTACAGGTTATTTGATTGAGAAAAACGTCGAAACTGAAAAAAAAATGGTTTTAAAAAATTTTTTTTTTTGACCTCGACCGAGTCAGTCTTGGCCAAACGAGGCGTTTCACCTCGGTTGAACCAAGAACACCTCGACCGAGGTGGGTTAACTGAGAGTTTTCGAAAACGATTTTTGTGTTACTTATCTGGATATGATCTCAGTGAAGATCTTGTTTATTGACTGGTTTTAAATTCTTTATATGTTTGAAAGGTTTTATAATATGTTTAAGTTGCTAAATGCTTTGTTTGAAATTATTGGCATGTTTAATACTTTGTTTTTATCCAAATTATGTTGAATTTGAAGGTTGACACCACAAGATGAGTTCTCTCACTTTCTTCCTGGAAAGACCAAGGCAATTCATTCTTCTCTCTTCTTCTTCTTGATCATGCTTAGCCCCTCATATACATTTTGTCTCCCTTTACCTATCCGGGAATTTGGAAGCAAGCGAAGCGGTGAAAGCAAGTGAAGTAAAGTTGAGAAGTTGGCTGGAAGTGAAAGTGTTAGAAAGAAAGAAATAGGTTTGGGGAAGTCAATCATGAAGATGAGTAACTCGACACCATTCACATAGCCGGGTGTTTGTGTCTTGCCAAAGTCGGATTGAGCGATATTCCTAACGGGTCATGGTATGTGCATCAAGGGTTTGATGCATCTCAAGAAATTGATGATTGCGGATCTCCTAGGCTTCAGTTATTGTGCACCTCTGTCCATGCATCCCAAAAAGTAAAGTAAAAAGAAAAAGTGTGAAATAAGCAAAGCTTATTGGTGGAAGATGTTGCAAGTCAAAGTGAAAGTGAAGTTCATCCTTTTCCCGGATTCTAGCACCACATTACCTTACATACATCCCTACCCTACACGTTTCTTGACCTTTTCTTTTGGGAAGCCCTTGAGACCTTGAGCTAGTTGATTGACTTAGTGGTTTAAACTGGATTATACATGATTAATTTTGATAATTATGACTTATTATGCATTCTATGATTTTATGCAAAGATGAACAACTTTCCTATATTTATAAAATGTTTTGAGCATATTGAGTTTTTAAATTCCATAAAGTATTCTCTTAGAGTGATCTATGATTGTAACACACCATAAAAATGTTTTTGAAAGACTTTTCATTGATTTTCATGACTATTAATCCATTCTATCTTGTCTTCTATATACGGAACTTGCTTGGGGACAAGCAAGGGCTAAGTATGGGGTATTTTGATAGCATGAATTATAGTCTATATTTTGGGGCTTGTTTGGACGTTTTATCTTCAATAATCTGCATGTTAGCATGTATAATATGTGATTATATTACCAGTTTATCTACCTTTGCGGGAATTGAGGTCTACACCTAGTTTTGCTGTAATTGTAGGTAAAATGGCACGTTTTGCATCAAAAAGGAACAAAAGGAGCTATGGAGTCATTGGAGCTACGTTGAGGAGCATAAGGAACCATCCAGGAAGCATAGCCATGGATTAAAGATTCACTTTGGACCAGTTTTGAGAGATTTCACATTCAGTTATGACTCACCTCGGTTGACCAGATATTCATCTCGACCGAGGTGATCCAGAGACGCCGACTCGACCGAGGCGAACACCTAGGACGCGGCGAGAATATTTTATTCTTGGCTGAGATCTTTTATCTTTGGAAGGTGATCTTATATTTTTGGGCTTGGCTCCTGGAAGGAAGAAGATCTTATATTTTACCTATTTTTATGGGAGAAGATCTTTCTAAGATATTTTATCTTTGGAGGGTTATTTTCCTATAAAAAGGGTTGGATTTCCACAAATCCAGGATCATGCTATACCATCGATCAGGGTTTATAGCACGCAGCAGCCATACTCCAGTTGGGAGTTTTGAAGAACCTTTTTGAAGGTTGAAGGAAGGTTGAAGATCATAGCTTTTATAGCTTTTGAAGGGTTTTGTAAGATTGTCTTTAATTCCCTTCCTTGTTGTCTTGTCTTGTTGGACTGCTATCCAAGGAACGCTTTTGTTGTGATATTTGATTCAGTTATTGAAGTCTTTTTCATTAAATTCTTCTTGTTCAAATATTCACCTTCTTCCCATATATTTAATACTTTCATAATGATGATGAGTGGCTAATTTCCTTGTGTGATTCTAGGGTGATTGGCTGAAGGTTGTGGGGAAAACAATGATAGAATAATCTTAGATTCCAGTAGGACCCTGAAAGTTCGAGTCTTTAACCTTAACCCTAAGCATCTCGCTCAGTCGATGAACATCTCGGCCGGGGTGGAATCTGGCTGACCGAGGTGACTTATATGATCCTTTCTGAGAGTTAAGTGTTAGAGTTTGCCAAATCCTATTCTTATTACACCTTTCCTGGTTCAATGCAAGCTTAGGATGAGACTTACCCGGTAATTCCTTAGTTTGTGTACCAACAATCATAAGTGTAGGTAATAAAGGTTTATCCTTTATTGGGGTTTGAGTGTGCTTCCATCCCATTTTTGTGAGTTAGCCTGAGACTTACCCGGTAAAGGTTGATTCTATTCCCTTAGATGGTGTGTTAGTTTGAGGATATAGTTCTTTATCTTGATTCCTTGAGACTTACCCGGTAATAGGAGTTACGGTTTTGGATTAGTGAGTAGTGAGACTTACCCGGTGATCTACTCCACTTTAGTAACATCTTCCCCTTGCAAAAATCTCAGCTTTGTCCGCTTATCTTTAGATCTTGAGTTGGAACCACAACTAGAAGCTTTAATCCCTAGGATTGCATGTTTGCTTTATTGACTTCTTATTCATCTTTGATTGTGTTAATTGCTTTTGTGGTTAGTATTCACGAAGCTTACCGTTATTGACTTTGTTTCACCGAGTTCCTGTGATCGACCCCTGGAATTCCTTGCTTTTACTACGATTGACCCGTACACTGCGGGTTCGCATCCTTGTTTTAAGCTTAAGTCTAGGGTTATAAATTTAAAGCTTGCACACACCGTTTGGAGCGAACACCTGTCAGAGTATCCTTTATCGACTAAATAGTAGCGTCCTGATGACAATAAGGATTGAATTATATATACGCAAAAGTGAAAATATGTATTCTATTTACAATGCATATAAATGTATATCACTACCTAACGGTGGATGGGGAAAATTTAGGGCCCTTGTGCTTAAAGCGTGGTTGAACACCTTAGCATCATGCGTACTTCCTTCCCAACCGGCTGACAAGAAAGTAAAGTACATGTCGAAGTCACAAACGGCCATAACATTGAAGGTAGTTCCGCCCTTACGGCCTCTGTAAGGCATTTGTTCTTCAACGGGTATTGTCGCATTGATGCGAGTTCCGTCAATGCATCCAATGGCACCCTGAAATTATTTCATCGTTTTATGTGATGACTTTAAAAGTTAATCTAATGCAATACAAAGGTCCTCCAGAAAATTGTAATAAAAGTACCTTAAAAAAATTATATCTATTATCCTTCAATATTTTCTCCGAGATGGCTCGAAATTCAGGATCATGAGGTTTTAGTAACTCGCTAGCAAGTCCTTGGAAGTTTCGTGACCGTCCAATTACTGCCTCTAATACCTCATGGAACGTTCGGCTTATGGTATCTCCTGATCTTTGAAACCTCTCACTAGCACCACGATTTGAGACACCCGCAACCAACGTATACAAAAAAATTCCCACCTTCTCTAGGACAGACATATGTGAAGACGGTTGTAATCCATGCTTTTCACTCAACTCATCACATAATCTAAGTAGAACGTGTTTTTCCATATGAAGAGCATTTTTACAACGCACATTAGACTCTGAGGTAAGTAATTGTTCCATCCACATGGCTCCTGTAAGTTCAGAAGTATAACAAGGAACCTTGTGGATGTGCTTGTTGTAGTGGCTGCCTAACTTAGCAAGACTGTTTTGGAGCCACATTTGATTCATCATTAAAGCCTTTTGTCGCTTACTAATTGAACGTGGTGCCATAGTAAAGTGTAAATCTGCAACCCAAACAATGTGAACAACAAACTTATTACACAACTCATGCATTGAAAAGTTTTGAAACTCAACAGTACAAACAAATCCGAAACCATAGAAGAGGTTATTAGGAACCTAAACACTAAAACACTAAAAAAACACGTTAGGGAAAATGCTATAGTGATTCAGTTTCTAAGGTTACATATTCATGCAGAATTTAGTAAAAGCATTAAAACTAGAAATTAGAAATTCTCCATCACTTATTAGTCTCTTTTGCAAAGCGCCATTTCAGCCATGGTAGTCTTCCCTCAGGGTCCGGGGGTAAGTCCATAAAACATTTTCGGGTTTCCTCCACCATAAGTAGATCCGCTGCAAAACACCATAAAGGTGAACCTTGAACTAGTTGACCTTCAGCTACTATCCCCGCAAGAACCTCCAAACTCTCAGCAAAGGTGACTATTTCTTTTCCACACGGAGTTGAACTACCAATATCTCCCTCCAACAACGTCAACATCTTCTCACTAGTTTTTCCGATCACTTCAAGACTCTGGTTGAATAAGGCGGATCCTTTTGATGCCTTTTTCTTGAACTTTGTTGTCTTACCAACCTTTGACTTTGCTTGTACAGAGTTGTCCTGCTTTGACGACTGTGCTTGTGTCTGGGTTACTTTCAGATACACATCATTAAGGAACTCTTTATCAGAAACATCGAGGTTGAGGTCAGTCATATTTGTGTATGGTTCTTCGGTTCCTTGACCTTCAACGTCCTCATGAACATCTTGTACATCTTCTACCACTTCAATATGAATGTCTTGTGTCATACCAGAAACCTCACAATGCTTCCCAGTGGCGACGGTGTTGTTAAATATTTCATCCCATTAGTCACTAATATCAGCCGGTATCCCTTTATTACGAAAAGTCTTGTACCTTGGATCCTCCTACAAAAAAATAGTCTTATTAGAGACATTTTTTTTAAAGATAATCTTATAATGAAAACATATATACATGTACTGACCTTCAATTTTTTTTCCCACCACGCATTGTCGGCCATGATTCTTCCGTTTACCGGATCCCATCCTAGTCCTGTTTCCCCATTCCTCAAAGTTTTCCAAGCACCCCAAATCCTTTTCATATGATTGAATTTGTTTTTAAGACAATTTAGGTCACAAGACTGACCACTTTTGTCCGTCATTTCTTTCACTATATCATCCCACACAAAAGGTTGATCTTCTCCATGTTTTAGTTGGAATTGACGACATATGTTTAGGAATAGGAGTGTTACATCATGGGTCCAACAGAATTGTTTCTGTTTTTTTGAAATTGTTGTTTTCGGTGCCATCGACCAAGCAGAGACAGATCTATCATCAATATATATACATAAATAACCAACAAATGTACCACAAGCAAAGACAATGAGTTATTCATACGTCAATGAACCATTTTAGGAACTAGTCTTTTTATTGCTTATTCTGTTTTGACAGAAGTGACGATGGAGTTTCTGCCATTCTTCTGCATCACAAGCAAGTCAATGGACTCTACTAACTATGTTTTAAACAAAGCACAAACAATAATTACCCTAAGGCATCCAAAATTTAGGAACTGTCATTGAGCTAAAATCCATCTTAATATATACATACACACATAAATAATCCAAATCAAGTTAAAATTGCTAACAAGACAATGAGCTAATATCCAATTCTGCCACAAGCACAGACATTGAGCTAATATCCATCTCAAAAAGCTTACAAAAATCAGGAATTAACCATAGAACAATATAAGTCGAAAACAGAAATCCTAAATCCAAAAGAAGAGTTCACCAATAAATCAATTGTGAAATTGATTACAGCCCTTTGAAATTAACAACAATAATGAAGCAAATATTAGAGACTTCAGGTTAAAAGGGCTAACCAGACACGAATGTGCTTGTGTTTGGGCAACTCTTTCACGTTTGAAGTTTGAAGCAAAATACTCTACAGCTGCCAATAGAAGAATACAACAACGATGTGAGGTCGCAATCTCCTTCTACGTTTGATTAGGGCTTCGAACTGTAGAATCGAAGATAGAAGGTTACCTGTTTGTTGAGCACCGTAGCGAACGAACACCCTCCTCCAGCCTTGACGAAGAACGCGAGGAGAAGGAAGGAACTCCAACAAATTGATTTATTGACCAACGAAGAATGGAAGTAAACAAGAGGCTTCGGGTCTCACGTGAGCCATCACGTGTCAAATAATAATAAAAAAAGACTCATACCCATTTTCGTAATTTCATCCATCATCATTTACTTTATGCCCATAATAATACCCTTTCTACCAAACACCAACAACTTTTATTTTATTTCATCCCCTTAATCTTCATCCTCATTTTTCAACTTCATCTTCATATTCAACTTCAATTTCAACTTAATACCCTAATAAACCAGGGATCCCCAAACGGACCCTATGTATATGTAAGTTTATGATTATTCTCTTCTTCTCAATTGATTTTAGAATGAAATTGATGTGTTTATATGTGTGGTTTATTGAATATTGAGATATAAGAGATAAAATGTTCCACATCGATAACATAATAAGTTATGAGCCTAATATATAAGGGTATGTTTACTTGTAGATTGATTTATTTTCGGGTTTATAAACTAAATGAGTTTATATGGATTTATAGTTGAGTTTATATAAATAAACCAGATAAGGTTGTTTACTTTGAGTTTATATTTTAGGTTTATTTTACTTTAAAAGATTCTCATGCCCGTAAAAAACCCGAACAATGACGTTGAATACCCATGGATGAACAAATAAAACTCAGGATTTATAAACTAAATGAAACACAAATACGCTGCAAGTAAACAAACCTGTGTGTTTTTGTGTGTGCACTACTACAGAAATAGGATCTAATCCCGGGCAATTTTTAAAATTTATCCTTGTTTTCAACTTTATCTCGGATATATGTTGATAAAGCTCTGGCTTCAGAGTGGTGTGATATTAGGTCAAATATCTCGGACCTAAAAAACCTGTCCGGGATATTATGGTGCACCAATTATAAAAGGGTTAATTTAGCCCTTTATTAATTAAATATTATAAGGGTTTACTTTTCTCTCTCCTTCCCTAAATAAATTTCCTCTCTCCTCTATGTGTCGCCTCCCTGTGTTGAAGGCTACTGCCATTGGAGACTCCAAACCACAAGTAATTCTATTAAACCTCTTTTCTTCTTCCATTTACTTAATCTTTCGATGTGAATAAGTAATTTATGCTCTCAAACCTCTCCTTTTTTTTTCCAGATATGAATATATCTTGAAAATCTACTAGTTAGGGCTCAATATGAAGATTGAGAATTTTGGGTACAAATTTGGGGTTTGATCAATTGAAAGCATTGATGTTGCATTATCTATTTGATATCATATGCTAGTGAATTGATAAAGGTAGTGTAGTAATCTGTTCGAATTCATATTGCTAGTGGGTAATATCAACGGTAGTGTGGAGTACTGATGTTTGCTTTTCATTCTATGATCTTATATTTGGTAAAAACAATTATGTGAGTAGTTGGCCAGTAGTATGTTGTAATTGATGATCTTTGCTTTTCAATTTTTGTGAGATAGGGATATGTCAACATGAAGAAGACAATGGTTTCTAGATCTTTGCTTTTCATTTATACTTGAATTTGATATTTTTTGAATGTATACGAATACACAAAAGAATTTTAGTTGGTTTTCAAAGAGAAATGAGAGGCTATTGAAAGATGAAGAAGATGATGCACATGATGAAGAATATGACGAGCAAAGAAGAAGAAATACAACAAATAAATTTTAGTTGTACTTGAAATTTCATATTTCATTTGTGTATTTCTATAAATTCATTTGTGAATTTTAGTGAATGTACAAATGAATTTTAGTTGTACTTGAAATTTACCCGTTGGATATTTATTGAATAGGAAGTTGTTGCATTATTTTTTTAAGAAAGAATTTGGCTTACTAGGCCTTTTTTAGTTTTGTGTTTAGTAAATGTACAATTAATTTTTTAACCACTTTCATTTAATGGTAGGTAAAAGTAATTAGCCCTTCTATTTTAATAAAAAAAAAGATGTTTGTTACTATTATATAAGTGTAAGTTTTAATTCTTAATTACTAAATTTGTTTTTTTATTTGATTATCTTTTTTTTGTAACTAACATACTAGAATTTTATTATACCAGAATTTTTTTTCATACTAGAAGTTTTTCGTACAAAAAAATTTTCATACTAGAAGTTCATACCACAATTTTTTTTGTCCTTTTTATTTTTTATAATTTTCTGGTATAAGTTTTTGGTATAAAATTTCATAACAGAATTATTTTTTGTTTTCTTTTTGTCCTTTTTTATTTTTTATGATTTACATATCGGAAATTACATACCGAAAATTACATATCGGAAAATTACATACCGGAAATTATATATCGGAAATTGTCTACACATAAACAACAAAATCACAATCCCTTGAGTAGCATGAGCATTAAACAATGCAAGATACTTTCCAACACTTTCACTATCAGGTTCCAATTCAAAGAAATTTTGAGCTGAAAGTTTGACCAGGTCAACATTTCCATGAATTTTACACGCAACAAGTAAAGAACCTCAAATAAGTGGATGATCCTTGAATGGTGAGTTCTTAAAAAATTCAAAAGCCTCTTCAAACCTCCCTGCACGGCCTAACAAATCAACCATGGCAGCATAATGCTTCACTCTAGGTTGAATCCCGTAATCCCTTTCTATTGATATAAAATACTTGCAGCCTTCGTTTATCAAACCTCCATGGCTACAAGCACTAAGGGTAGCAAGGAAAGTAACATAGTCAGGTCTAAAACCAGAATAACATGATGGGTTAACTTTAATTTTTCATACAGAAGGTTTTGCTCCGATAAGCTATCTAGACACTAATGTTTAAGGAAATCAGAACAATATAATGGCCAAAGAAGACATTCTTAGACAAGTTAACTGTAAGACCCGAGGTCTTAGGGACGCTGTCCCCATGCCAACCATGCTCGCGCAGAAAACTTCCCAAGAGGTCACCCATCCTGAAATTGCTCCAGCACGAGCACGCTTAACTCTAGAGTTATTTGTTCTCACTCTACCACTGGAAAAGAAGAATTCTTGTTGACATGGGTAGCAACCCATCCTTATAAACCAATCACAAATCCCCATTCAAATGATGCGGGATGACAATTTTACGGGATGTTACAATCTCCTCCACTTAAACTCCTGACGTCCACGTCAGGCCAAGGACCGTCCACCGAGCCGAGTGACCGCCTACTAGGGCAAGCACACTCATAACTCAGGGTTAGCTCTGATACCGCCTGTAAGACCCGAGGTCTTAGGGACGATGTCCCTATGCCAACCATGCTCGCGCAGAAAACTTTCCAGGAGGTCACCCATCTTGAAATTGCTCCAGCACGAGCACGCTTAACTCTAGAGTTATTTGTCCTCACTCTACCACTGGAAAATAAGAATTCTTATTGACATGGGTAGCAACCCATCCTTATAAGCCAATCACAAATCCCCATTCAAATGATGCGGGATGACAATTTTACGGGATGTTACAATGTGTGACGATAGATTTTTGAAACCTAATTAACTCTAACCTAATCAGCTTAACCCTAATCTAATCAACCCCTAAACACTACCCTTACCTTGTGTGACGATACGCCGCTTCAACCTACATCAACGACTTCCGAAGTCTCAAAACTACGAGCCCGACAGTGACCCCGCAGCCACCAGGATTGCCGGCCATCGGTTCTGCCGACCACCAGGTGAGTCGCTGCCCCTGCCACCTCGTCCCTCCCTCTCTATTCTCGGATCTCACCAGTCGGAACCACTGATTGTAGTCACACAACAGCAAGACGAGATGCCGGAGAAGTTCCGCAGTGGCGCCAATCGACATTGCAACGAAGGTCTTCAGGCACGACAGTGGTGAGTCGTCCGCCCCTTCTTACCCTCTCCTTCACTTCGATTCTCCTGCGCTAAACCACCCTCTCCTTCTCTTCGTTTCTACGGTGTTAAACCATACAGTTAGCCTTCAGTGTTCGCTACAATAGTACTCGGCCAGAGGACCGGTGCAATGGTAGAGCACAAATGAGCCAGCTTTGAACCCTCTACGACCTCCATCCCGCAGAACCGAACCGGGCTGTTGTTCCTTTTCGAATGCTTAACGAGTGGGCTGGACGGTGAGTTTAATCCGTACTCAATACCTTATGTCTAAGCATGTATATTGTATGTGTAGGAGATGGACTATAGGAATGCAGTGTATGTCGATATGTACGCATAGATGAATAGAATGGAGAAATGGGTATATATATATATATATATATATATATATGAATGTGTGTAGGGTACGTATATTACATATATACATATAGATGACGGGAATGGAGGATATGCATATATAGTTATATATGCATCAGTGCAGTACGTAGACGTATAAAAATAGAGGTATAGAACGGGATATATATAAGTATATAGTAACGTATAATATACGTACACATATATGTATAAGAGTAGAGTAACCGGGAAAGGGACAATGTTGTTCTCTTTGACGAGTGTGTGAGACTTAACCTTATAACCTCTAGTAAACCGTCCTTGAGAACCAGATTTTTGAAAATCAGTTCTAAAAGAAGATATGAGAATTTTAATGATAGACTTTTGAGAGTTCCGGGATCTGGGGTAAAATAATCTTTTACCTTAAGAGAGTTGTATATTTTTAATTCTCCTCATGAGATAGTACTTCTTAGAAGTTGTAACTTCTAAGAGTATTGGATGTGATTTTGATCCACGTACCTTGTGTGACAAGCGTTTGAGTTTCTACGGTTGCGGACCGAGTTGAGAAATTGAGAGTTGTGATTTGATTCAGATAAGTCCTTGCGACTTACTTAGCTAGTTTCTGGAAGTTAGTTGAGTGATAATAGTGGAGTGTGCAATGTGTGTTTATAATAATAACTTGATAGGACGACTGTTATTGTTATAGTTTAAGGCCCAAGTGTATGTATAACGGGCCGTGACATCACTGCCCAGCTCTGCCAGGAGACTGGGAGGTTCTCTATACCCAGACCATAAAGGTACAAGGTGAGATGCATCGGATCCATTCCTGATGGTTACACGAGGGTGGAGGCAAGGTTTGGGAATCCCTCGTGTCACAAAATAAATATCATTAGTAAAAGGGAATGACTTAAATGAAGATAATAAATGGATTGTTTGAAAGCATGATGAGTGTTTACTTTTGTTATGTGTGTGTGTGCTATTATTATTCTTCTAATGTTTAGATAACTAGCTAATGGTTGTTCTATTGTATTTTAGATTTACTGCAGGTTAGAGCAGCAGCTGAGTGATCCGGAAGTAGTGGTCAGACGGGTCTCCGTACTCCTTAGAGTGGGGGTTGGGTTGTTGCTTTGTTGTCCTTTCCTCTTGTTAAGACAATTAGACTTTTTTTTTCGTTGTTTAAGTACTGTAGGTTGTTAGACGTTGTTGCTTTCATTCCTTTAAAAATACTATTTCATGAATTTCGGTTTTTTTCTTATTTGTGTCTTGTTGCAAGATCCTAGTAATATTGTTGTCAAACTAAGGTCGGGACCCATTGTGAGGTCCTAACCAGTAATGCCCCGAGTTCTGAGAATTCGGGGTGTTACATTAACAATAGATTACAAACTGCATAATCTCATCATAAATGGATCATACCAGAAGGGTATATGCAAACTCAAATTAACTTTAAATTTTCATACATAAGGGTTTTAATAAATAAGAAAGTCATAGCAGATATCCGGATTCAAGCATATACCATAAGGGTTTTTTCATACCGGAATGTGTTGTTTCGCTTACAACCTCAATTTCATACTTGGATTGAATTCCCAAAATGTGTTTTTCATACCATATTTGCTTTGTGGTGCAAAGAGGCGTCCCAGAAATGATAACCAATGTCACACCAACTGCACATATTGTCAGAAGGGGAAGAAGAAATGGCCCTTTGGTTTGATTTCCTTATGCAACTATCGTCACTGCTGCTGGCATGGAGGGCGAGATAAATGGGGATCTGACTCGTTCCAAAGTGCACGACAGGAGCAAGGATGGGGTATGATGTGTTGTATGTTTATGGATTCCCTTAGTTGAGAAGGAGTTGGCTGTTTAAAACTGACTAAACGTTGGCTAGGATCTGTGTTAGCATGAAATATTGTGATACTTTAGGCACGTTTTCTAAGTGTATTTGCTTCATATTGATAGTCTTACATTGAGCATTGTTACATTAGTGAGCTAGTTCGCCTATATTATCGATATGGATGTCTACACTAGTTCTATGTTGATTATAGGTGATTGGGAGCCATTTCCGAACGAAATCGAGCAAAGAAGAGTTGATTGAGTATGTCCATAGATTGAGGGCATTCTTAGGAGCAAATTGGAGTTCAACTTCAGGAATGCACGAGGCTAGGGAAGAATCACGTTCTTGCCCTAAACCACGCTCTAAAATACGGCCGTATTACAAACCACGTTCAGTTCCACGGCCGTGGAACCTTGCAAAGAGAGGCGTGATGCATTCCAGTAACTATTACGGTCGTGGAATCCATGGTTCAAACCGTGACACATTCCACGCTCTAAATTACGGTCGTGGAAACTTCCACGACCGTGATCTTGGCGATCTTTTTCGCCACATTTTGAAGCCACGATCTTTTGAAGATTGGGCCGGGCCGATATTTTATCTTGCCCTATAAAAAGACGGACGAAGCAAGATTCCGTCATCCCCGCTTAGACGCACTTTTGCGACCTCGCTTTAGACCTTGGCTTACGCCATCGCTTAGCGGCACAACCTTCGTTTGGAAGCATTTACATCTCGTTGGAGATCGAAGTTCGTGTTGGGATTTGCCCTAATCTCGCACTTTTGGCAGAGATTGCTGTTGAGATCTCCGGATTGGCGGAAGATTGAAGTTTTTGGAAGATTGTTGCAAAAAGACTTCTCTTCTTGTTTAGGTTTGATTTGGAAGACGGATTGACATCCTGTTCTCCCTTCTTTCCTAAGATTGTGATTGTTTGCTTTATTCTGAATCTATTGACAACATTTGTTCTTGGTTGTGACTTTGAGATTGGTTTGGAGTTTATTGAAAGTTTTCAGAAGTTTTCATTTTTCTATCTTTTAATTCTTGAATTTGATATCAACATGACTGTTATTGGCTAAAAACCCTTAACAATTCTAAGGTGAAGGGTTGATAGTTGTGGCTTAGATGATGATAGATCGATCGTAAACAGATTAGACCCTGAGAGTTAGAGAGAATCATCGACGAACCCTAAATCACGGTTTGTTCTTGAGTTCCACGGCCGTGGAGTCTCAAGATCTACCCGTAATTTCCCTTAAGTTTACGAACCTGCTTTTACTTTAATCCAAAATTAAAGATTTGCTTTAACTTAGTTTAGGCTTGCCTTTTCTAGGTGGTAGTGAAGCCTCAACAACCTCTACCTCGATTGTGAGTGTCACAACCGTAATCGGTTAAGTTAGTCTTGATCCTTGGGTTACAAGTTTGGGTATTTGACATCAATTCTTGCCTTTAGAACCTTTCTATATTGAAGCCTCAACAACCTGTATAGAGAGTGCCTTGTAGGTGAGTCATATAAGGTTTTTGGAACTCCACCGTACGATTACCTTACATTAGTATATCTTTGCATATCTCAACTCTGTCTTTATATCATTAGTATATCTTGAATCGATTGCCACAGCTGGACACTTGGATCTTTAGGATTGTTGTTTTTCCAATATTTGCAAAACTCTCATATTTACTCGCCTGATAATCTGCTATTGAATTTGTTCCCACCCAAATCCCTGTGTTCGATACTCTGGAATTCTTGCTTAACTACGTCGATCCGTACACTGCGGGTTCGCTGCTTGATTCTAGTTTTATAAATTTAAAGCTTATTTGCACACACCTTTAGGGGCGAACAAGTTTTTGGCGCCGTTGCCGGGGATTTGGTTTCGGCCGAATTCGGTAGCCGGTTGTCAAGCTTGGGAGCTTGCTCTCGTTATTTGATATTACTTTGAGTGCATGCGCAGGTCTAGGAACACCGAAGATCTCTTACCTCTTGATCAAGAGCTAGAGAAAACTTTAAGGCAAAAGCGCAAGGAAAAGAAGATGGCTGAAGAACACGAACGTGATCTTCAAGCGGAGTTGGCGGAGAAGGAAGCTCAACTCCAATGGAATGAGACCCTCCGCCAAGATGAAATGGATCGTCATCAATCTCAAGTTAACAATATACAAAACATGATCTTCCAAATGAGGATAGAGCTAAGCGACCTTAAGAATAAGGGAAGTAAGAAATCCTCAAGGAAAGCATCAAGGTCTAGAAGAAGAAGTCACTCATCCACTGATGATAGTGATTCTTCCATGCCACCGCTAGAGGAGATTGATCCCAAAATCAATGTGAACCCTTTCCATCCACAGGGAGATGCTAATCGCCGCATTCCGCCTAGGAATGTGAGGATCGAACGTGTAGATGATGAGCCAAGGACTCTTGGCCAGCGGATGGATCCAACACAACAACCACGCCGCTTAGGCGTGAATTTCGATGCTGAAGATGTGCAAGGGTTTATCTTCAACCCTCAAGTTATTACTCTTGTTCGCCAAAACCAATTTGGCGGGACAAGCGCTGAATCGCCACATCAACACTTGCAAAACTTTGAGTGTATGATGGAGACGATGAGACCGAAGAATGCTACTACCAACAGCTACAAGCTCAAGCCCTTCTTCTTCTCTTTGAAGGGGAAAGCGTTGTCTTGGTACCAAGCTCTTCCTAGTGGGAAACTAGATACGTGGGAAAACCTTTCCGCGGAGTTCCTCACCAAATTCTTTCCGCCATCCAAAACGGCGGAACTTAGAGGTAAGATCAATGCATTTTCCATGAGATCTAACGAAAGTTTGTTTCAATCATGGGAAAGATTTCAGGACTTGTTATTGGTTTGCCCTCATCATGGCATATCCAAGCTTGCATTGCTGGAGATTTACTACAAAGGGCTGGATGCGGGAACGCAATTCAACCTCCAATCCCTCTCATGTGGAACGTTCATGGACATGAGAGAAGATGACGCTTGAGACTTCATTGAGAAGCAAGCAAGAGTCATAGAGAAGTATTCCCACCGGAAAGTGGAGGGAAATCGTGTGGAGAAAGGAGCAAAGCTCACACATGAAGCTCAAAATCAGATTTTCTCCCTCAACAATGAGATCAAAGAGTTGAAGGAGGCTATCAAGACCAACTTCCCAAAGCAACAAGGGAAGGATGTTGGTTATTTGGGCAACAACAATGGCGGCGATAACAATAACCGGAATAACAATTGGAATGGAAACAACAACAACCGGAACAATAATTGGAGCAACAATAGGGGTTCAAACAACAACAATTGGCGCCCCAATCAACAGAATTCCGGTAACTCTTATCCTTCCAATTCTAATTCACTAACTCCACCTTCCTCTTCCTCTACTCCTTTGAAAAGCCAGGGGCAATCATCTAATGGAGGAAACACTTCGGGGAAGGAGAAGCCCGATCCCATGTTGGAAACGATTTTGGGAAAGCTACAAGGGTTGGAGAGCCGCATCATTAAGTTTGATGATCAAATTTCCAAAGTTGAAAAAGCTCAAAAAGTTTTGGAAAACCAAATGTTCAACCATGCGGAGGAAGTTCCTAGGAATCAAGGGAAACTTTCAGGAAAGACGGAGGACAACCCTAAGGGAAGGGTTATGGCGATCACAACTAGGAGCGGAGTGACTACCACCGATCCGCAGCCTAAGTTCGTTGAAGTCTCCGTAGAAAAGGACAAGGAGAAAGAGAAGGGGAAGGAGAAGGAAGATGTCTACGTTCCTCCTCCAGCTTATAAACCTCCTCTACCATTCCCTCAATCTAGAGCGCGAGCGCGCCTAGACAAACAATTCGGTAAGTTCATAGAACTCATGAGCTAGCTGCATATTAATATACCATTTATTGATGCTATTGTAGGTATGCCGGCTTATGGCAAGTTCTTGAAGGAGCTCCTCTCTAACAAGAGGAAGCTAGAAGACTTCGGTGAGGTCAAGATGAGTTCGGATTCTTCGGATCTCATCAAGACCATGAAGGAGAAAATGCCCCCAAAATTGAAGGATCCGGGGTCATTTTGCATTCCCATAGGAGTGGGAGATGTCACATACGATGCGTTATGTGACTTAGGAGCAAGTGTGAGCATCATACCACTTGCATTGTGCAGGAAAATCGGTTTAGGCGACCCTAAACCGGTAAAGATGACGTTATACATGGCGGATCGATCCATCACTCGCCCCGTAGGTATTGTAGAAGACGTCCCGGTCAAGCTAGGTAAATTCTTTGTTCCCATTGATTTTTTCGTACTTGATATTCCTGCAGATAGTCCGGTCCCGATCATACTCGGAAGACCGTTTCTTGCAACTTCCGGCTGCATAGTCGATTGCAAGAATGGTAGACTCGGTTTTGATATAGGAGAAGAGAAAGTAGAGTTCGTTCTTTCCACTCTAGTGAAGGAGCCAATCTTTGATGAGGATATTTACGATATCCAAGATGAAGAAGGTTTATCTAGGGAGGAGGTAAGTGCGATTCTCTTTAACGATCCTTTACAAAAAGTTATCACTATGAGTCTAACCAATGTAGGGGAAGAGGAAGAGTGCAATGGGGCAATTGAAGCCTTAGAAGCACAAGAAGAGATGCATGAAGAGGAGTTTGAGAAACTCCACGATGAGGCTGAGAATGTTAGAATCCACGGTCACACCTTGTATTCCACGACCGTGGATTTCACAACCAAAACCGTCCTCCACTTCAGGGAGTTATACGGTCGTGGAGAAGATGTGACAACCGTATTTCCCTTCCACGCCCTAAACCACGGCCGTGGAGGCCATGAGGAACCCGTAATTTTAGGCGTGGAAACGAGTGATCGAGGCACTTCTTCAACTTCTTCTGATTCCTCTCCCACACACTCATCACCCTTAGAAACTTCTAAGGAGACATCGGATGCTTCTCAAGGATCATTGGAAGCTCCGAAAGCAATGGAACTCAAACCACTTCCTACTCATCTAAGGTACGCTTTTCTAGGATCTAATTCTACCTTTCCGGTTATTGTTAGTTCCGATCTAAGCATAGATGAACATAATCAGCTCATGATTGTCCTTAGGAAATATAAGAAAGCTATAGGCTATACTGTAGAGGACTTAGTAGGAATTAAACCCTCCCTATGCATGCATAAGATACTAATGGAGGAGGATTTTAGAACTTCAAGACAACCTCAAAGGCGGTTAAATCCGACCATGAAGGAGGTTGTCAAGAAGGAAATTCTTAAACTTCTTGATGCAGGTATCATCTACCCTATTTCCGATAGTAAGTGGGTGAGTCCGGTTCAAGTAGTTCCGAAGAAAGGAGGAATGACGGTCATCACCAACAAGAACAACGAACTCATTCCTACCCGAACCGTGACGGGATGGCGGATGTGTATAGACTACCGCAAGCTCAACAATGCAACGCGGAAGGATCACTTTCCCTTGCCATTCATTGATCAAATGCTTGAAAGGTTAGCGCAACATTCACATTTTTGCTACCTTGACGGTTATAGTGGTTTCTTTCAGATTCCGATACATCCGGACGATCAGGAGAAGACCACATTCATGTGCCCATGGGGTACGTTTGCTTATAGGAGAATGCCGTTCGGGCTTTGCAACGCCCCAGCCACCTTCCAACGGTGCATGATGGCCATCTTCTCCGAATACATAGAGGAAATCATGGAAGTCTTCATGGACGACTTCTCCGTATACGGTTCCTCTTTTAACGATTGCCTTTCTAACCTTTCTCTTGTTTTGCAAAGATGTGAAGACACTAACCTAGTTCTTAATTGGGAGAAGTGTCAATTTATGGTTAAGGAAGGAATTGTATTAGGGCACTTAGTCTCTAGTAGAGGGATAGAGGTAGACAAGGCTAAGATAGAGACCATAGAGAAACTTCCTCCCCCAATTTCGGTGAAAGGGATAAGAAGTTTCCTAGGACATGCTGGATTTTATAGACGTTTCATTAAAGACTTTTCTAAGATATCAAAACCTCTCACTAATATATTGATGAAGGATGCGGTTTTTGAGTTTTCGCAGGAATGTTTGGATGCGTTTAACACAATCCGGCAAGCTCTAATTTCAGCACCTATTATCCAACCTCCGGATTGGACTCTTCCCTTTGAGATTATGTGCGATGCTAGTGACGTAGCTATTGGAGCTGTTCTTGGACAACGAAAGGAAGGGCGAACCCATGCCATATACTATGCTAGCAAGACGCTAGATGAAGCGCAGCTCAACTACGCCACTACCGAAAAAGAGTTTTTAGCCATTGTCTATGCTATTGACAAGTGTCGCTCTTATCTTGTAGGTGCAAAGGTGATTGTCTACACGGATCATGCTGCGATCCGGTACCTCCTTGCGAAGAAAGACGCGAAGCCAAGGCTAATTAGATGAATTCTTCTCCTACAAGAATTCGATCTTGAGATCCGCGACAAGAAAGGTTCAGAAAATTCTGTTGCGGATCATTTGAGTCGCCTAACACATCTAGAGGACGACCATTTGCCCATCGATGACTCCTTCCCGGACGAACACCTACACCTTATTGAAGAGTGCATCGATGTGATCTCCAAAGGTAACGAACCATGGTTTGCTGATTTTGTTAACTATTTGGTTTGTCAGGAGATACCACCCGGACTATCCTACGCACAAAGGAAGAAGTTCTTTAAGGACGTCCGGGAATACTATTGGAACGAGCCTCTCCTCTTCAAGAGAGGTCCGGATGGCATCATTCGGCGATGTGTGCCGGAAGATGAGATGCAAAGTGTCATCCGTCATTGTCATTCACTACCTTGTGGAGGACACGCTAGTTCGAACAAGACTAGCGCAAAGGTATTGCAATCTGGATTCTTTTGGCCTACTTTGTTTAGAGATGTGCAATCCTTTGTTTCTTGTTGCGACGCTTGTCAAAGAACAGGCAATATCTCTAGGAGGAATGAGATGCCCCTCAACAACATCCAAGAGGTGGAGATTTTCGACGTTTGGGGAGTTGATTTCATGGGACCATTCCCATCTTCTTGTGGAAACCAATACATACTATTGGCGGTAGACTACGTTTCTAGATGGGTGGAAGCAATTGCCTCTCCCACAAATGATGCCATGGTGGTGGTTAAGTTCTTCAACAAGACCATCTTCCCGCGATTTGGGACGCCAAGGACGATCATTAGTGATGGAGGTTCTCACTTCATAGCCCGTCGCTTTGAAGCTCTTCTAGCTAAGTATGGGGTTACTCACAAGGTCGCTACTCCTTATCATCCACAAACAAGTGGACAAGTTGAGATCTCAAATAGGGAGATCAAAGGAATCTTAGAGAAGACGGTTTCAAGGACTAGGAAGGATTGGTCCTTGAAGCTTGACGATGCATTATGGGCGTACCGAACTGCGTACAAGACTCCCATAGGAACCACACCATACAACCTTGTGTATGGGAAGTCTTGTCACTTGCCGGTAGAGTTGGAGCATAAAGCGTTTTGGGCAATCAAGTGGCTGAATTTTGGCATGAAGGAAGCGGGAGAGAAGCGTCTCCTAGACATCAATGAGCTGGATGAACTCCGCTTGAACGCTTATGAAAACGCTAAGATCTATAAGGAGAGAGCAAAGCGTTGGCATGATAAGCATATCATCCCAAAGGACTTCAAAGAAGGAGATCAAGTTCTCCTCTTCAATTCAAGGCTTCGTCTCTTTCCAGGTAAGCTTAAATCTTGTTGGACTGGACCTTTTCTAATTAAGCATATTTTCCCCCATGGTGCAGTTGAAGTATGGGGTGAAGCGAGCAGAACTTTTAAGGTGAACGGCCAACGACTCAAGAAGTATACGCCGGAACTCCTAGCTGAGGAGTTTGCGCCTACCTCACTCGAATAAGTGCGAGATTGGTCTAGCTACGGACCTTAAACAAAGCGCTTCTTGGGAGGCCACCCAAGGTATTGCATTCTTGTTTTCATTTTCGATTCATAGTTTAGCTTAGAATAAACGTTTTTGCTTTGTTTTTGCCTTTGATTTCTTCCGGTATGTTCGTGTTTTTGGATGTAGGAACGATGGAAAAGGAAAAGGGAAGGATAATGTTGAAGAAAAATGACGAAATTTGGACTTTGGAGCTTTACAGAGGGTTCCACGGCCTAAACCACGGTCGTGACAGCTACAGTACCCGTAATTTCCAAAAGCCTTTGAAAAATCACCAAAACCACGGTTCCGTACACTTCCATGGCCGTGGAACACCCCGTCAGACCGTGATTTTCAAAAATTTTGCCTGTGACTATATAAGCCACATTCTTCACAAAAACCATCCCAAAACCCCTCTTCCACGCCCTAATTGCCGAAATCCACGACCCCTTATCAAATCCTCGTTTCCTAATCGTTTCCAACGATTCTTCTTCCTAAACTGAAGCAAATCCAACCACAAACAAGATCCAAGCGACGAATCGAGCGGAAATTCAACAACGAACGCACAATTCGGATTTTTTCAATCCGAAAATAGGTTTTTTCTCTCTTCTTGATTCTTGCCAATTTGGTTCGTTTTTGTTAGAGATTTTTAGGAAGAATTGATTGAGATTGGAAGAAATTAGACTAGGACTGCCTGTTGTGGAGATTGATTGCTGATTTGCTGAGATTTGTGATTTTCTTAGACGAATCACGGTCTCTGGGAGAATTACGGCCGTGGTTCCTGAAGAGTAGACCGTAATTTTGAGCAGAATGGATTTTGTGAGAAGAGTTTCGGGGAGGATTAAAGAGAAGAAAAATGATCAGAATAAGAAAAGGAAGAGTAATCCCTCCTCCTCCTCATCCTCTAGGGCACCACCACCCTCTTCTCCTTCACCTCCATCCTCACCTTCACCTCCATCCTCACCTCCTCACCCTAGAGTCCCGACCATACACGACGATCATCTCGATGCACTCGAGAGGATCAAGGAGAGGCCAGTGATTGGCCCTAGATACTTGTTGTTGGAGAATCTAGTTCCTTTCAACATTGTTGATGACCTTACTTGGCTCTTGGATAGAGCCGGACTAGTTGTCTTCTCGGCTATCCGAGAAGACGCATATGAGGAGATTACACGGGAGGTTGTGACGTCTTTCGAGCACAGCCATGTAGACAGGACCGTCTCTTTCCGTCTCATGGAAAGAGACTACCATTTGAGCATCCGTGAGTTTGGGACCATTTTCGGGTTTCATGAGACCTTTAATGGTCGATTTCCGAGTGGCGTTTACGCCAAGGATTTTTGGGAGGAGGTTGCGATGATTTATGCCGACGAGGACTGTTGGCAACCCGCTGATACCAAGGCTAGGCTGATGTACCACCTAGCCTTGAAGATAGCTCACCGTGTTCTTTCGGAGTGTCTCTTTCCTAGGACGGAGACGCCCCAAAAGATCAAGACGGATGAGTTGTTCTTGCTTTACTCCATTCTTTATGGATGCCGTGCTGATTGTGCTACTCTCTTGGCTGCTACTATGAGCAAGCTCAAGAACAAGAAGAAGGGAAACATCGGATATGATGGGATAGTCACCCACATTGCTAGGAGCTTTAATGTTGATTTTTCTGCTTGCACCCGCATACCGGCCGTACCTTTAGGGCTACATGCTTTCATGACTAGGGGTCTCATTTTCCCCACACATAGAGGTCCGCCTTATGCGGGCATGCCTTGGGAGAGTAGGACGGGCAAGGGTATAGAGTGGCTGCCGGAGTACTCCATTATGGCGGGACGCCATAATTGGAAGGAGACGTTCGCTGCTATGCATGCGAACAGGATAGTAGCTCCCCCGTATGTCCCACCACCGGTTGTTGAGGAGGAGGATATGGGAGATCAGTTTGAGAGTGGAGGAGGAGCCGAGCAGGAGTTTGGCACGTTTCCGGATCAGCCGGAGGCGGCCCCAGATGTACCTAGACGCTCTCCACGTCCAGCTAGAGCCTCAGACTCGTCTTCTCGCCGCGCTAGCGTGAGTGAGAGGCCTACGTGGATGACCACACCTCCCACATGGTATGGCGTTCCCCTTCCTTTGTCCATAGAGCAGCCAGCAGCACCTCCACCAGCACCAGCACCATCCGACGCCCCAGCATGGTATAGTCAGGCCCCGGGATGGTACGAGCAGATGCCGGATTGGGCTACCGGCCTTTCAGAGAGAGTAGGAGCGTTGGAGATCCGAGCCGATGCTAGAGACGGACGCTTAGACGACCTCGAACACATGATGAGGGACGTCTACCGCCAGCAGTTTGGGCGGTTCTATGATCCTAGCTTCTCTCCATTCTCGCCTCCGCCAGCACCGCAGTGATTTGATGCATGACCGTTCGATTTAGACATTCCACCGCCACTTTGTGAGTTTCTTTTTCTTTTCTTTCTTTTCTTTCTTTCTTTTGAACATTAGGGACAATGTTCGTCCTAAGTATGGGGTGGGATGTACTAAAAGTTTGTAATAACTTCTACTCACTATGTTTGCTTTTATTCGAGACTATCATTGCATGTTCATTATGTGTTTCACGTTTCATTATTGCATTGCATGAAAAAGAACTTGAAAAACCCATAAAAATTGAAAAATTTTGAAAATTTTGTGCTTCTAATGAATTGAGATGATTTCTATGATAATCACTACTTGTGAATTGAGTTTGATGACAATTGCATGCTTAAAAGAATTGTGAATTGAAAAGAATTTGAATGAATGAATTATACCTCTTTTGCAAGTTTCATAATGTGATGAATATTGTCTAAATCATGTTGAGAAATTAAAGTTGAAATCACAGTATGAGTTCTTATACTTCTTGTTGAGATGATTAAGGCAATTCGATTTTTCTTTCTTTTGATCATTTTAGCTCCTCATTGAAATATTAGCCTCCTTTACCTATCCGGGAATTTGGAGAAGTGAATGAAAAAAAGGCATGTTTGATGTGGGAGGGCCATGAGAGCAATTATTTGCAATCAAAAGAATAGAAAGAAATTGTAGGTTTGGGGAAGTCAATCATGACGATGAGTAACTCGGCACCATTCACATAGCCGAGTGTTTGTGTCTTGCCAAAGTCGGATTGAGCGATATTCCTAGCGGATTATGGTATGTGCGCTAAGGGTTTGAGGCATCTCATGGAAATTGAGAAATGCCAATCTCCTAGGCTTCGGTTTTTGTGCACCTCTATCCATAATT
This sequence comes from Fagopyrum esculentum, assembly GCA_033239045.1. Classification (NCBI taxonomy): domain Eukaryota; kingdom Viridiplantae; phylum Streptophyta; class Magnoliopsida; order Caryophyllales; family Polygonaceae; genus Fagopyrum; species Fagopyrum esculentum. Next base: position 150,335,650 of record BSUD01000003.1, on the reverse strand, counting down.
CCAAAAGTAAAGTCGAAAAATGAAAGGAAGAAGAGCGAAGCTCTAAGTTGAAGTGTTGCGGAAACCGCAAAAGAAGAAGAAGGTAGTTGTCCACTTTCCCGGATTCATGCACCACATTCCCTTAAAGTTTTCCCTTCCCTTCCATACTCTAGACCTTTTCTTTGAAAGTCCTTAAGATCAAAAGGATGTTATATGACTCGGTGATCTAAATTGAAGTTTCTTATGATTGATTTTGATAATGTTTGAAGGTTATGATGCTTTTATAGAAGTTTGATTGATTCATGAGTTTTCTTTACTTTTTACTCTTTGATTAAGTGTATGAAAGTTTGATAAACGATTGAAGCAAGGTTTGAGAATGATCTATTCTTTAGAAGGCACATTCATCCAAAAGAAGTATTGCTTTGAGAAGGTACACATATTTCATCCTAACTCTTGTTTTAAAGGCTTTTGAAAGACCTTGCTTAGGGACAAGCAAGTTGCAAGTATGGGGTTATTTGTTAGCATGAAATATTGTGATACTTTAGGCACGTTTTCTAAGTGTATTTGCTTCATATTGATAGTCTTTGATTTAGCATTGTTACATTAGTGAGCTAGTTCGCCTATATTATCGATATGGATGTCTACACTAGTTCTATGTTGATTATAGGTGATTGGGAGCCATTTTCGAACGAAATCGAGCAAAGAAGAGTTGATTGAGTATGTCCATGGATTGAGGGCATTCTTAGGAGCAAATTGGAGTTCAACTTCAGGAATGCACGAGGCTAGGGAAGAATCATGTTCTTGCCCTAAACCACGCTCTAAAATACGGCCGTATTACAAACCACGTTCAGTTCCACGGCCATGGAACCTTGCAAAGAGAGGCGTGATGCATTCCAGTAACTATTACGGTCGTGGAATCCATGGTTCAAATCGTGACACATTCCACGCTCTAAATTACGGTCGTGGAAACTTCCACGACCGTGATCTTGGCGATCTTTTTCGCCACATTTTGAAGCCACGATCTTTTGAAGATTGGGCCGGGCCGATATTTTATCTTGCCCTATAAAAAGACGGACGAAGCAAGATTCCGTCATCCCCGCTTAGACGCACTTTTGCGACCTCGCTTTAGACCTTGGCTTACGCCATCGCTTAGCGGCACAACCTTCGTTTGGAAGCATTTACATCTCGTTGGAGATCGAAGTTTGTGTTGGGATTTGCCCTAATCTCGCACTTTTGGCGGAGATTGCTGTTGAGATCTCCGGATTGGCGGAAGATTGAAGTTTTTGGAAGATTGTTGCAAGAAGACTTCTCTTCTTGTTTAGGTTTGATTTGGAAGACGGATTGACATCCCGTTCTCCCTTCTTTCCTAAGATTGTGATTGTTTGCTTTATTCTGAATTTATTGACAACATTTGTTCTTGGATGTGACTTTGAGATTGGTTTGGAGTTTATTGAAAGTTTTCGGAAGTTTTCATCTTTCTATCTTTTAGTTCTTGAATTTGATATCAACATGACTGTTATTGGCTAAAAACCCTTAACAATTCTAAGGTGAAGGGTTGATAGTTGTGGCTTAGATGATGATAGATCGATCGTAAACAGATTAGACCCTGAGAGTTAGAGAGAATCGTCGACGAACCCTAAATCATGGTTTGTTCTTGAGTTCCACGGCCGTGGAGTCTCAAGATCTACCCGTAATTTCCCTTAAGTTTACGAACCTGCTTTTACTTTAATCCAAAGTTAAAGATTTGCTTTAACTTAGTTTAGGCTTGCCTTTTCTAGGTGGTAGTGAAGCCTCAACAACCTCCACCTCGATTGTGAGTGTCACAACCGTAATCGGTTAAGTTAGTCTTGATCCTTGGGTTACAAGTTTGGGTATTTGACATCAATTCTTGCCTTTAGAACCTTTCTATATTGAAGCCTCAACAACCTGTATAGAGAGTGCCTTGTAGGTGAGTCATTTAAGGTTTTTGGAACTTCACCGTACGATTACCTTACATTAGTATATCTTTGCATATCTTAACTCTGTCTTTATATCATTAGTATATCTTGAATCGATTGCCACAGCTGGACACTTGGATCTTTAGGATTGTTGTTTTCCCAATATTTGCAAAACTCTCATATTTACTCGCCTGATAATCTGCTATTGAATTTGTTCCCACCCAAATCCCTGTGTTCGATACTCTGGAATTCTTGCTTAACTACGTCGATCCGTACACTGCGGGTTCGCTGCTTGATTCTAGTTTTATAATTTTAAAGCTTATTTGCACACACCTTTAGGGGCGAACAATCTGCTCGAAGGTGAAGATCGATTGGGGAAGAAAGGAAGGTGTGCTCCCGTCTACGTATTCTTGCCAAAACAAACAAGAGAGAATAAATGGTGGCCTTTATGTGATCCCGAGGAAGGCAATGTGGAGTAATGAGCAGACGTAGGGTTAGGGTTTCGGCCATGGCTGATAGAACAAGTTTGAGAAAAGGAGTTTGAGAGAAGGAGAAGAACGATGGACAACTAGGGTTATACGGTAAAAATTTAGTGTGGGGTATATTTACCTAATAATAAAATATAAAAGGGCTATTTACTAAAACTAAAACCCAAAATAGGCTAGTTACCAAATTTGCCCTTTTAAAAAAAGAGGGAGCAAGTGAGTTTAATATGGTGGCCCCACTTAAAGAGTTGACCTTGAAGGTTTGTTTTGAAAATAAAAAGTGGTTCGAAACCATTAGACTAATAGATTGAAGGCCGAAAAAATCGGCAGACGGTCTAAACCGTCACGAAGGACCACAAACAAAAGAGAAAAGAAATACATAAAAAATACATCAAAATGAAACCGAAAGCAAAACAGCCTTCAAGAGAAAGCAGGATGATCCAGCCAGCAGGAGGTATCAAAGCATAATGTTCATCTTTGAAGGAAGTACACATGGAAAGCCTGGGGAACAACTGTGGACACCTCAGATTTGGACTGCAATAGAGCCGTCAAGAGTCGATCACAAATTCACGCCCTCTTCTACGAAACCGCCAACAAATGACTGCATCAAACCTCAGAAGAAGAGATTGCAGAACACGGGTATCTTGATGAAAAAAGGTGTAGATCTTGATGGATAAGAGAAAACCAATTTGTAGGGAGGAGATTGTTAAAAGAAGCATTGATTATTCTAAGACGTTTTCTTTTTTTTTCCGCTTTAATGAACATTGAAAGCATTTATCTAGAAATGGCGGTCGACGGAATTTTTTCGATGAGGTTGGTGGCGGTTTTCACCAACAACAAAGAACTTATGATATGTTTTTCAATGTAGGCACCAACTGGTTGATTTGTTATTAGATAACTTTTTCTATTTGATTATAGGTGTTGTTAGTCTTGTTGGTTTTTTAAGTCACCCATAGTGTAAATGTACGCCCATAAATCTGACTATAAAAGGAGATCAAAAGAAAGAGCTCTTACCAGAATATATTGTTTTATCTCAATCTAAAACTTTTAGTTTTTGAGACTCAACAAGAGATCTAGCCAACAAACTTCTTTTTTATCGATTTTGAAAGAGGGTCCGAAAACCAGGATCGAAAAATCTAAATAGGAGAACCTTGATCAAAAGGGGTAAAATTGTAAGACGTAATCTTATATTAGAGCATTTGGGTGTTCATGAATCCAGGATTGGTGCCTTCATTTTACAAAAAAATCGGTTAGTTTTACAAGTGAGTGTAGGAAAATCATTCATTTTGCCGCATTCATCAAAAAAGGAAGAGAATGGGGTGAAGCAGCAGGTTTGTGACCATGATATCCCAAAGAGATCGAAAAAGGCTTTGGACAAGATCCTGATTCAACCAACTATTGTCATTTCCGGTGCTTGTTAGTTGAAAACAAAGCTCAAACACAAGAGAACAAAAGAAGGATCTCCATTCTATTTTCAAAGAATCAAGCTTTAGGAAAATTATTCATTTTGCCGCATTCATCAAAAAAGGAAGAGAATAGGGTGAAGCAGCAGGTTTGTGACCATGATATCCCAAAGAGATCGAAAAAGGCTTTGGACAAGATCCTGATTCAACCAACTATTGTCATTTCCGGTGCTTGTTAGTTGAAAACAAAGCTCAAACACAAGAGAACAAAAGAAGGATCTCCATTCTATTTTCAAAGAATCAAGCTTGAACTTCTGATTATTGTGGTTCAACGAAGGCAAATGGAGCTATTAGACTGCTCCTAGATTGATTTGAAGAGGGATTGAACATCCTAAACAAAAGTCTGGGTGTGGGCAGTGGGGTTTAAATCGGAACAACGCCACTGAATCAGGCATTGCTTCGTCAAAAAACAGCACCACACACATCCTAATCAAGGATATTGAATCAAAATCGAATAAGAAAGACGATTAAGCTTGGTGAAAGGTTTTTAGTTGATTATCTTGAAGTTATTGTCTTGCTTGTGTTTTGGCTGAAGAGAATGAGATCTCAAGTAGAATCCAACGAGTTTTTGTTCTTTAGATTTTTAACACCCTGTTAAGAGGGAAATACTGTTGAGAGTTGGTGATGAGAAGCCATGGTTGTGGCTGAGAGGAAGCAGTTGATGATGAGAAGCCATGGTGGCGGCTGAAAGAAACTTTAGGGTTTTCTTTATTGACCTTGAAGGTTATATTTGGCCTTTTGCACCCCCCTTATTGGAGATGACCTAATATCCCGGGTATAAAAATATATAACCGGATCTTAGAGATTCAAATATCCGTGATATGTTCATATACAAGCCCAATATGTTCATATACAAGCCCGGGATATTAGATAATCATATCCAAGATTTGTTTATATCCTGGGTTCAATATATCCGGTATGTTAGCGATTCAATCCGGGATATTACAGTAACAAATAATTCATTTTAAATTCCAAGGTTATAGGTCCGGGGTATAAGTACTTATTAAACCGATATTGTAATTTTTCAATAAACAGCCATTACAACAAACAATACAATATGCCAAAACATACAATTCATCCTTCACACATATTTTCCCATAAACATCAACTTACTTTAAATTCAAGTCAAGTTTGACATAGCTATGTGAAACACAATGAAAATATACAATAGCACATGCATATGTACTACAAAACAAGTGTTTGAAAATAGCACCATATGCTTTAGCATTCAAGCAAGCTAAATTTGTACAATGATAACTTTCAACAAAGCCTAGAACTAGGGAAAATGTTGAGCCTTTATCACCAACAGTAACAGTCGTCACTGAAGTTACTAAATGTCGAGCCTCCATCACCAAAGGAACACTTCCTAGACATAATTGAAGTTACAAAATCAACGGTCGCAAAACAGACTATCAACTATCAAATAATCATCCAAGTAAATTATAAGAAGAACTTGACATAATTCAACTATCAAATAATCATGTTTGGCAACCAAGTATTGTCAAGTAAGTAATAGTTACCTAAAATAAGTGTAGAATAAGGTTGTAATTTCAAAGTCCGTGTCGGGGAAATATTGAGGAAAAGCGAGACCGGGTCTCGGGTTTGAGTGCAACCGGGTTTGTACGAGTTGGAGTGCCGGCACGCAGGCCCATTGGGTCTTGTAGCCCACTCGTTTCTCGCTCAACCTAGGACGGCTCGTAATGAACCCGGGAAATGCCCAACTGTTTGTTTTTGGTGTAATGCTGAGTTCGGGTTGGTTGGCCCTGTTTTTTACGAGGTTCCCTGCTGCTGAGTTTTGGCCCAATTTACATGTGTTTGGTGGCCCATATTTTGAGATGGTGGGCCTGCTGCATTTGGTGACTTGCTGTATTATTGTTCAGAAGACATGCTCTTTGATTTTTTGTTATGGGATGCTCATTAAAAAGGGCACAAGTTAGAAAAGATAAAAAGAGAGAGATTCTGATAGATTCTGAGCAAGGGCTATCACACGTAAAAACAGAAGAAAAAAGGGGAGAGAGAAAAAGAAAAATTCAGAAGAGACTCACGCAGAAGAAGAAAAAGAAAAGATACAGAGAGAAAAGGGCTTTTGCGCAAGGAGAAGGGTCTTCTGAAGCTTTTCACTCAGACAGAAAACAGAAGAGAGAGAGCTTCTAGGGCAAGGTAGACTTTCCGGTTCGATTGTTTGCGATAGCAAGGTTTCGGTTGAAGAAGAGCGAAGGTCGCTGGTGTCGGAGGTCAGATCCGAAAGAGAGTTGTTCCGGCAGTTGCAGGGAGGTGTTTGCAGCTTCGTTATAGGGGAGTTTTTCTGTTCTTGTGCTGTTGTTCCAGATCTGTTGAATCTGTTCTTGGTTATGTCTTCTTGCTTGCTCTATTTCCGATTCGGTTTTGGATTGTAGCCTATTCCGTTGCCCTTGGATAATTGTGGTTCGTATAGTGGATTGAGTCTCTTGAGGCTCCGAGGAGTAGGGTTTAGCCCGAACCTCGTTAAATCTTTTGTGTGCTCGTTTTCGATTTGTTCTTGTATGTTGCGCGTTTGAATGTCTTTGCGAGTCTTCTGTCTAAAACTGAATCGTTGTAAAACTAGGCCTAAAAACGACTATAAAAATCCTAACAAAGTGGTATCAGAGCGAGGTTGCTCGTTTTTTGGTCTAAGTTTTGTTTATCTGTTCTATCTCTTGATATTAATTGATAAGAACTGATTTGTGGTGTGTTTGGTTGTGATGACAGAAACTTACACAAAGATCAAGCCATATGATGGCTCAAGTGATTTTGCAATGTGGCAAGTGAAAATGAGGGCTGTTCTCACAAAGGAAAGGTGTCTTAGGGCTGTGACGGGCAACTACTTGGCCATGACTTCGGAGGAAAAGAAGCAAGAAATGGACGAGCAAGCCCATAGTGAGATACTCATCAGGCTGTCGGATGAGGTGGTTAGGCAAGTGATTGACAAAAAGGATGCTAAATCCCTTTGGAAGGCATTGGAGGAGCTTTACTTGGTAAAATCTCTTCCTAGTAGAATTTCATTATTGTGTCGGTTGTTTACTTTCAAGATGAATGTTAATGAAACATTGGCTGATAATCTTGATAAGTTTTTAAGAATGACACAAGATTTAGAGAGGTGTGGTGACAAGATCATAGATACACACCAGGCTGTTTTGCTTTTAAATTCCTTACCCTCTGATTTTGATACGTTTAAAGATGTTATACAATTTAGTAGGGAGGATTTAACTAAAAACAAGATAGCTGAAGCTATTATACAAAAAGATGAAGTTCTGAAAGTGTTTAAGTCTAAGACTGATTTTAAGCATGAGCCTAAATCTGATTCTGTTTTGAATGCTGAGGGCATAGTAAATAAGGAGAAAAAGGATAAGGAAAAATGGCAATCTTATGTGAAAGATAAAAAATGCTTTTATTGTAATAAGATTGGACATTTTAAAAAGGATTGTAAGAAAAAGGCTGCTGATGAAAAGAATAAAAAGGATGCTGAATTTTCTGGTCTTGTTGAATATGGTACTAATTACCCTGCTGAGCTTCTTGTTATTGATTCTAATTCTGATTGTGATTTCTGGATGCTTGATTCTGGATGTTCTGTTCATGCTACACCCTTTAAGTTTTTGTTTGAATCTTTGCATGAGTTTGAGGGGGATAGTGTCATGCTAGGAGATCATACTTGTTTAGAAGTTAAGGGTATTGGGAATGTGCCATTAAAAATGCATGATGGGAGGGTTAGAATACTACAAAAGGTGAGGTGGATACCTAGCCTTAGAAGGAATCTAATTTCTGAAAGTGTTTTAGATGATTTGGGTTGTAGTATAAATTCATTTTGTGGTATAAGGGATGTCACAAGAAATGGTAACACTCTTATACGTAGCATAAAGAAAGGAGGGTTATACCAAGTTATAGCCACTCCTAGTCTTAATGTTACCGGGATGAATGTTGATCCAAATCAGCCTAGAACACATGTAAAAAGTGATCTAACCTGTTTGCTTGAGTTTCCTAGACAGAAAAGTTCAGTTTTGCAGCAAAATACAGTCAGAAAGGCTGCTGTACAGCGTTTTATAGCTGCTGCAGAAGCTGGTGCCGGTTCCAGGAATGAGAAACTGGTGGAGGAAATGACCGGTGTAGGTCATGGACTTGGACAACATCGACTAGAGCCAGAAAAAAGCTCACCGGGACAGCCAAGCAAGGCTGAAAATGGTGGAAGAGTCGATGCTGACAAGGAAGAATGGGTAGCTAATCATGAAAAGGAAAGTACTCACAAATTAGGGGAGGTATGTGAGAATTCTACTAAATCTTATGAGGTGTGTCTTGCTGAAAAATCTGGTATGATTAAGATGCATGATTTAGGTAGAAAATATATGCCTAATAATTTGGTTGAGTATGCTATTATGGTTGCTATGTCCAAAGAGTCTATAAGGAGTAAATGGTTGACACTAAGTGATCGAATGCATAAGGTTTTGGCATCAAGAGGGCACTTAGAGGATAAGTCTTCAAATGTTGAGAATATTGCATGTGATGTTATACCTGCTGATTTTACATGTGATTTTAGTCCTAAGGGCTGTTTGAAATCCACTGATGAGTGTGCTGAGTTGCAGGAAAGGTCCCCAACTGGGGGATGTTGTATTCTGAAGTGAGTATACAGGTACATGAGCTGATGACGGAAGTGCTTAATCCACTGAGAAACGAACTTGGAAATTAAGAGGGCAATTGTAGAATAAGGTTGTAATTTCAAAGTCCGTGTCGGGGAAATATTGAGGAAAAGCGAGACCGGGTCTCGGGTTTGAGTGCAACCGGGTTTGTACGAGTTGGAGTGCCGGCACGCAGGCCCATTGGGTCTTGTAGCCCACTCGTTTCTCGCTCAACCTAGGACGGCTCGTAATGAACCCGGGAAATGCCCAACTGTTTGTTTTTGGTGTAATGCTGAGTTCGGGTTGGTTGGCCCTGTTTTTTACGAGGTTCCCTGCTGCTGAGTTTTGGCCCAATTTACATGTGTTTGGTGGCCCATATTTTGAGATGGTGGGCCTGCTGCATTTGGTGACTTGCTGTATTATTGTTCAGAAGACATGCTCTTTGATTTTTTGTTATGGGATGCTCATTAAAAAGGGCACAAGTTAGAAAAGATAAAAAGAGAGAGATTCTGATAGATTCTGAGCAAGGGCTATCACACGTAAAAACAGAAGAAAAAAGGGGAGAGAGAAAAAGAAAAATTCAGAAGAGACTCACGCAGAAGAAGAAAAAGAAAAGATACAGAGAGAAAAGGGCTTTTGCGCAAGGAGAAGGGTCTTCTGAAGCTTTTCACTCAGACAGAAAACAGAAGAGAGAGAGCTTCTAGGGCAAGGTAGACTTTCCGGTTCGATTGTTTGCGATAGCAAGGTTTCGGTTGAAGAAGAGCGAAGGTCGCTGGTGTCGGAGGTCAGATCCGAAAGAGAGTTGTTCCGGCGGTTGCAGGGAGGTGTTTGCAGCTTCGTTATAGGGGAGTTTTTCTGTTCTTGTGCTGTTGTTCCAGATCTGTTGAATCTGTTCTTGGTTATGTCTTCTTGCTTGCTCTATTTCCGATTCGGTTTTGGATTGTAGCCTATTCCGTTGCCCTTGGATAATTGTGGTTCGTATAGTGGATTGAGTCTCTTGAGGCTCCGAGGAGTAGGGTTTAGCCCGAACCTCGTTAAATCTTTTGTGTGCTCGTTTTCGATTTGTTCTTGTATGTTGCGCGTTTGAATGTTTTTGCGAGTCTTCTGTCTAAAACTGAATCGTTGTAAAACTAGGCCTAAAAACGACTATAAAAATCCTAACAATAAGCATGTAAACTGTCAAAGTTATTTATCCACTAAGTAAGTTGTCAAACAGATTCATCCAAGTAAACTATCAAAGTCGTTTGACCACAAATGATCCAAGTAAACCGTCAACTACTACACTCCAAGAATATTCTCTGAACAAGTAATCTATCAAAGTCATTTCACCACAAATGATCCAAGTAAGTTGTCAAACAAATTCATCCAAGTAAAGAAATTCATCCAAGTAAACTGTCAATGTCGTTTGACCACAAGTAAACTGTTACCTGTCATTAGCAATTGAATTCATGAAAATCGAAGTCACCGAAAGATGATATAACCACTTTTCAGGCTGAAAAGAACCTCTTACATTCCACACTGTTACATACCTATATAAGAGAAAACAAATGCTCTAGCCACTTTTTTTCGAACTTCATCAATATCTTCATGTTTATAGCTAGTCTTGTTTCCATACCACTAAAAGATTACACATTATTAAATACATCAACCAACCTAATTGAATATAAAGAAAATAGAATCACAAAGTGTGGAAAGTTGTACAAAGGGAGATATAAAATTAGATTTTTTATAGCACTTATGACACGTCAAGTCTTTCATAAACTTCGTAGCATAATATCCACAATCAATTTCACTTTTTTGATGGGGGCACTGCAAGTTATAACAAAATACTGGGTATGGTATACACATGCAGCAGAAATAATATGAAAGAGTATGAAAATATATGTTTAACCTTGTTTAAGTTAAATGCTCAAGTTTAACTTCATTTGTTAAAACTTGGATCATTAAATATAATTATAAATGTTTGATATATTTTCTATAATTATAAATTTGGGTCATATTTTGTAATAACTCAATTTCGGGAATTTTGTGAACTTCCAAAAGTTGGGGTCATTCATGTAAATACAAATTTTGGGCCAAAATCTGTAATTATTCCAGCATGGGCATATTTGAAAATTCCAGAAATATCGGTCATAACGCAATTACAATGTATAGGGTAGATTTTGTAATTATACCAAAAATCAGTCAACTCCTCTTTGACCAAATTGGGGCTTCAGTTGGTGCACTTCTGGGGCGGCGGCGGACTCCATTCCGGCAATGGCTCGAGGGAGAGGCAACAACGACGGTGGCGTAGCTTCGATCCGGTGACTGGCGCGTCCGACTGCGAGGCGGCAAGGCAGGTGGCTACGTGTAGGCATCGGCAGTGGCAAGGTCGAGGGCGGCGAGGGAAAAATAGACTCAAAGCGTAGATCTAGCTCGACCGTGGCGGCAATTCCTTCCCCGGCGACTCACTATAATAACAAATCAGAATGTACTTAGTCAATCTTGTTAGCTACATTGTAGGAACACATACAGAAGAGGAGATTTGCTTATATGGTATCAGAGCTGTAATTTATTTTTTTGCAGTTCCTTTCTTTTTCCCACCGCCTCATGGCCAATCTCCTCACAGTCTTTGATGGGTCTGCTTCGACCCCCAATCTCCAGATTCCAACCCTCAATATCAAGCTTGACAGAGACAACTACTCACTCTGGAAATCCACCATCATCTCCACTCTCGAGACCTTCAATCTCGAATCCTTTGCTCTCTCCCCAACTCCTCCACCAAAGACAATCACTAACACGGAAGCCTCCGGATCTACTATACCCAATCCGAAGTTTGCCAAAATGGAAGAAAAAGGATTGATTCGTCCTTCTCTAGATCAAATCTACCTTGTTTGAGAGAGCTCTCATTCATGTTGCCCGCTCTTCCTCTTCCCACTAAGCGTAGACTGCACTGGAAAGAAATTTCCAGGCTCAATCGAAAGGCCGTCGCATCACTCTGAAGATTCAACTACAGACGCTTTCCAAGGGAGCCTTATCCATGTCTGATTACATCGACAAGAAGCGCCAAATTGCGGATTCTCTTGCCGTGGATAAGAGTCTTGTCTATGATGCACAACAATAACCTCAAGGTTGATGATTTAATCGGCCTCTTGTATCAAGAGGAGGACAAGATCGAGCGAGAACACAACCACTCTACTCTCAGCAACCCACCACTAGTCGTTGCTCACCAGCAGCCTCCTGCACCGATGCCATCTGCCAATGTCGCCAATCGCAACCAAGGAAAATACGGCTCTTCCTCTTCCTCACATCAATCATGCAACCGATCTTCTGACTCCCGGTCCCAGGCCAATCGCCGCCATCGTCCCTAATGTCAATTGTGCGGCAAGCCTGATCATGAAGCCCTAGATTGCTGGCAACGCAAAAACTTTGTTGACTACCCTTCGTGTCGTCCGGTTTCAAATCCCAGAGACCAATCTCACCAGGCCAATGTGGCTCAGTTCAACAGCCTTTCACAATTGATCCGTCTTGGTACTTTGACACTAGGGCTACCGATCATGTGTCATTGGACCTCTGCAAGCTCCATATTGCTGCTGACTACGACAACTCCGACAAGCTTCAAGTCGGTAACGGTAATCAATTGTCAATTTAACATACTGGTTCTTGCTTTCTTCATAATCTCAAAATGCCAAATGTTCTAATTGTCCATAATCTAACCAAAAATCTGATCAGTGTCTTCAAACTATGTCGAGATAACAATGTAATGGTTGAATTTTGGCCTCATCTCTGTTGTGTTAAGTCATTTCAGGGTCAGCTCCTACTCCATGGGGTCGTTGAAAATGGCCTATACAAACTGCCATCCAAACCCACCTCTGTAGCCCATCCTATTGCTCTCTACCATCCGTTCTACTCTTCACCGCTGGCACTGTCGTCTCGGTCACTCATAAAGCTATTTTACGGCGTTTAGTTTCTCAATTTCATATTCCCATTAGTTTAACTTCTTTTCCTTCAATGTGTGATTCTTGCCAATTGGGCAAACACCACCGCTTGCCTTTATCTGTTGGTCATGTTACTTCTTTACAACCGTTTGAATTAATTTACTTTGATGTTTGGGCTCCCTGTCCTGTTTTTTCTTTGAATGGCAGTCGATATTTTGTTTTCTTCATTGATGATTGCACCAAATACATCTGGATTTATTTTCTCTCCCAAAAATCACAGTTTCTTGAAACCTTCATCCAATTTCCTAAAATGATCAAAACACAGTTTGAAAGAGACATTATATGTCTGCAATCCGACTGGGGGGAGAATACCGATCGGTCTCCTCCTTCCTACCATCCTGTGGTATCACTCATCGAGTGTCTTGCCCTTACACACAAGAAAAAAATGGTGCGATCGAAAGACGAAACAAGATTATCGTTGAAAAGGGTCTTACTCTATTGGATCAATCCTTTCTCCCGAAACAATTTTGGAAACATGCCTTCAAAACAGCCACCTATCTACACAATCAAACCATCTCCCCAATTCTCAAACACACTTCCCCGCATCAACTACTCTACAACAGGGATCCGGATTTTGAATTCTTAAAAACGTTTGATTGTCTTTGCTATCCTTTTCTTCATCCTTACAACACTTAAAAAATGGATTTCCGCTCTGATCCTTGTGTCTTTATCGATACAACCCCACCCATAAAGGATATCTATTTTTTCACAAAGACACATCTAGAATCTATATCGTTCGTCATGCAGTCTTCAATGAGGATGTCTTTCCCTTTGCTAATGTCTCACCTACATGCTCCTGCCCACCCATTGTTCCTAAACCAATACCTACGTCTACAACCTTTCTCAAATTCACCTCGACGAATGGGCCAGGACCAACTCCCAGCCCGGTTCTGTCCCCACCGCTTACTTCCTCCCCAATTATACAACCCTCACCACGATATCAACAGCCTACTATTAGCGCTCAAGCCAAAACCCCTAACCCACCATCTACTCCCTCCTACTACCGTCCTGCTGTTGCGAGTCAACACCCAATGACGACTAGGGCCAGTACCAATAGTCTCAAACTCAAGTCTCTCTTGACCACTCTATCCCAACCCTCCCAACTTGAACCCAAAACCGTCTCTCAGGCCCTAAAACATGAACATTGGCATCTTGTGATGAAAGAGGAATATAGTGCCTTTACGCGAAATAATACTTGGTCACTTGTTACCCGTCCTCGATATACTATTCTCGTGGGTTGTAAGTGGATTTTCAGGATCAAACGTCACCCTGGTGGAACAATTGGCAGGTACAAAGCCGGCTTGGCCGCAATAGGATTTAGTCAAGAAGAGGGTGTCGACTTCTTCGACACATTCAACCCTTCCGTTAAGCTCACCACCATCTGTCTAGTTCTATCATTAGCTCTCTCTCTCCAAAGGGTGGTCCATCAGACCTTGACATTAACAACGCACTCCTCAATGGCGATCTCTCGGAGGTAGTATACATGGAACAACCCAAGGGCTTCGAAGATCCAATCCATCCCATACATGTGTGCCACCTAAACAAGGCCATTTATGGCCTTAAATAAGCCCCAAGAGAATGGTTCACCAAAGTCAAGACCTATCTTGTCTCCAATGAATTTCGGGCTTACTAGTCTGATACCTCTCTCTTCGTCCACATCTCCCCTGCTGCCACCATATACGTCCTCGTTTACGTGGATGATATCATCCTAACAGGTTCCAATCCTTCTCAGTTACAATCTTTCATCACTTCCCTCCATCACACCTTTGCTTTAAAAAACATGGGTAGCCTTCAGCACTTCCTTGGTCTACAAATCTCCACCACTGCTACCGGCCTCCAACTCTCCCAATCCACCTACATCAAAGATGTCCTGGCAACAAGCAACATGTCCGATTCGAAACCCATTGCTACACCAGATGATCCCTCCACTCGCTTAGTTAAAACTGGCGAACCATTCCATGATCCTACCCTTAATAGACGAACTGTAGGATCCCTCCAATATGCCACTATAACCCGACCTCACATCGCTTTCGCTATCAATCGTGTGTGTCAGTTCATGCATAACCCCACTGTTCTTCATTGGCAAGCAGTGAAACAGAAGGTAGTCGCCCGATCTAGCACGGAGGCGGAATACAGGGCTCTAGCTTACACGGCTGTAGAACTCCTTTGCCTCAAGCAATTGCTTCGTGACCTGCAGGTGGATCTTCACAAACCACCTCTTTTGCTATGTGACAATATAGGCGCAACCTTTCTCTCCAAAAATCCAGTTCTCAGCTCTCGATCGAAACATATACAATTGGATTTCCACTTTGTTCGTGAGAAAATTGAAGTCGGTGCCTTACGTATCAGCCGCTTGTCTTCAGTCGATCAGCTGGGGGATATATTCACAAAACCGTTAAGCAAAGATCGAATCATGTCCTTACGTTCCAAGCTACAAGTTTGTCCCGCTCTTGATATTGCCGGGGGATAATAACAAATCAGAATGTACTTATTTAATCTTGTTAGCTACATTGTAGGAACACATTATAGCATATCTTTTCCCGTCTTCCACTTCTCCCGTCTAATTAACTAATTGTGTAAAGGTTATATATATATATATATATATATATATATATATATATATATATATAGGGTAGTGTTCAAGTAAGGCCCATTATTCCGGTACGGCCGTGCGACCGTCTGTACGGCCGACACGTGTCCCGGAAAAAAAAAAATTTTTTTAAAGAACGAGTAAAAGTAATAGTTCAAATTTTATTATGGAATAGTTCATAACTTATAACAGGATAGTTCATGAACTATAATAAGATAGTTCATAGTACAAAATTTATAAAGGAATGAAAGTAATAGTTCAAAACTTATTAAGGAATAGTTCATAACTTGTAAAAGGATAGTTCATGAATTATAATAGAATAGTTCATAGTGCAAAATTTATAAAGGAGTGAAAGTAATAGTTCAAAACTTATTATGGGATAGTTCATGAATTATAATAGAATAGTTCATGAATTATAATAGAATAGTTTAAAGTGCAAAATTTTATAAAGGAGTGAAAGTAATAGTTCAAAACTTATTATGAGATAGTTCATGAATTATAATAGAATAATTCATGGATTATATTAAAAAGTAAAAGTTCATGGATTATATGGGAATAGTTCAAAGTTTATAGGAGAATAGTGCATAAATTATAACATGGTAGTTCAAACAAATTTTCATTCGTTTCCGAAAAAAAAAATCGTTTCAGAAAAGAAAGAAAAAAAAAATTAAAATTTTTTTTTTCGGGACACGTGTCGCCCGTACGGTCGGCCGTACGACCGTACCTCAATATAATAACCGTACCTGAACATTTACCTATATATATATATATATATATATATATATATATATATATATATATATATATATATATATATATATGTAAAGTCCATTCCAAATGAATATACATAAGAAGAGATTTGCTTATACACTACAACGAGTCGGCACCGGCAGAGTACTGGTTTCCAATTCTCACTCCAACAAAGGAAGAAGAGGCAGAGCGGTGGCGGATCTCGCTCCTGGTGGCGGTTCGACACCGGATCTATCAGGGTTTCGGACGGCGACAACGTAACAAGGTGGAGGCAGATCTGCGGCGGTATGTGATTCCAGTGGTGGCGAGGCTAGCGGATCCAACTTAGTCAAACTCATTGCAGCCTTGCAGGCGAGACTCGATTCTAGTCCCCATTCCAACTTTTATTAATGTTATATAAAAGTAATTAATCTTTCGATTTAAATAAAAAAAGCAGACATATGAATTTTCTTTTGTTACGTAGAAGTAATTGATGACTACCTTTTTTTTATTTTGTTTTGTTTTGCCCTTTTTATATTTTTATTTTCTGGTATGAGTTTTTGGTAAAAATTTATGGTATGAGTTTCTGATACGAGTTTCTGGTATGAATTTCTAGTATGAGTTTTTAGTATGAAAATCTGATTGAGTTTCTTGTATGAGTTTCTGGTATGAATTTTTGGTGTGGTTTTTGGTTGAGTTTTTAGTATGAGTTTCTGGTATGAATTTCTGATATGATTTATGGTGTGAGTTTGGTTGAGTTTCTAGTTAAGTTTCTGGTATGAGTTTCTGGTATGATTTCTGGTTGAGTTTTTAGTATGGTTTATGTGTCTATTAATCAACTCAAATTTCTGTTATGAGCACCGGAGGCATAAATGGAAGTTGATCCAACCAAATCAACCAGTGACGCAATCGCACCACCGTGGAATGTATTCGCAATGCATAGTAAAAGTTAAATGATTGAATCAAATCAGCTCACCCTAGAGATGAACAATTCAGGATTCTGGAACATTAAAGAAGATAAAAAAAAAGGAACGAATTTAGATTTACAAGGAGACGAGCGGGGACTTTGAAGGTGCAGAGAACGCGATGGGGTTCAACGAGATCAAGATGGAGACCTTTCGTGATGAAAGGATTGAAGAATTTGTAAGGCAATACATGGATTTTGGTAGTTTTTTTTATTACTTGGGATCTTTCTGCACGTAATTTTTGATTGCCTCAACTTCCATTTCTTCCCTCTTCCTCTTTGGGTCGCAGGATGTAGTTATAATCGAGTGGAAATTGCGATAAGCGAATCTCATTTGTTGGCTTAACCAAGGGGAAGAAGGTGAAGAAACCAACTCGAAGTGTTTCACGTTTAGTAAAATCAGTTGTGAAGACGGAGAATTTTGTAAAGAGGAAGAAAGGAGGAAGAAGACGGAGGGTTAAAGACTAAAGGAATTGATGACTGTGTTATTTGATTCTTCAAAACCCTAGCTTTGAATAGTAAAAAAGGGTACATTTACTAAATGTGTTTATGCTATGTGCCTAGTTAGTATAGCAAAATATCAAAAAACCTACTGATAACATGGATTATGATATAAGTATTGACACATGTTTTAACGGTTTCTCTTCAATATTATGCATGCATGGGTATATATTCATGTTGATTATGCCGTTGTTTCCCTACTTTGCAAAGAATCGAGGTCTACACCTAGTTTGGTTGTAATTGTAGGAATTAGCGCACATTTTGGATCGAAAAGGAGCATTGAAGCATAAAGAGTCTAGTTTGGAACATTATGGAACACTTGAGACTGCAAGAAGAAGAGCAAGGACCTTAGGAAATGGAAGCAAAAAGAAATCAGAAGAAGAATCGAAGATAATTAAAGTATGTAACTGAGGCAGTATCTCGGATGAAGACCATTACTATCTCGACCTAGATGCCTTATCAGGCTTGATCGAGATCGACAACCCACAACCCAAGAATAATAAAATATTTTGTCCTAAGATTTTGTATAAATTGGAAGGTGATATTGATCTAAGGACAGTTGACGGGTGTGAGTTTTGCTCTCTTTAGGAAGACACTTTGTAAGGTTTTCTTGGAAGGATACTTAGTTGTTATCATCTTTTGGAACACATTATTGATACTTTGCTGGATTGTTTTGTCTTTTGATAATTGAGAACCTTTTGTTGAGTGTTTTATTCTCTTTTCTTGATAGTTTGATTGAATATATATTGATTGCTTTGAACATGATGATTGTTGGCTAAAACTCTTGCAATTCTAGGATGATTAGTTGAAGGTTGTGGTATAGACGATAAAAGACTAGATCTTTATCTCGAGTGGACCCTGAATGTAACGGTCAAAAATCGAAGATGGCCTAATTAGAAATTTAAGGAATTAAACAGGTTTAACGGAATTAAACCCGTGTTAACAAGAGATACCTCTCGAGGTAACCCGCTCTTAGATCATATTACCCCCAGTGTTATTTGGAGCATTTGGGAGCTTCAATTAATAAAAATGCAGTTTAAAAAAATGATCAGTACATCGGACATGCCCTAGATATGAAATAACATGGAAAGGCAAAACAGCCAAAAGAGTCGCTATTTCGTTTCTTAGCGGCTAAGAAAGACAGCTTAGGAATACACGTTTTACGAGGGAATTGCGGAATAACTATCCACATAGTATTCCGAATTTATTATTCCAATTCCGAGAAGTTTGGAGAAAGGGCTCAAATCGCCTTCGGATCGGTAAAAGGATAATTATCGGCTTTGCTAAAGGATAATGCTAGAGGATAATTATCAATCTTTCTGAAGGATAATGCTAGAGGATAATTATCGACTTTGCTAAAGGATAATGCTAGAGGATGATTATCGACTTTGCTAAAGGATAATGCTAAAGGATAATGCTAAAGGATAACTATCGATTTTGTTAAAGGATAAGGCTAAAGGATAAGTATCGACTTCTCTATAAATAGCGGAAATTCATTCATTTTCTTTCACATTTCCTCGTATAAGCTTTGATTTCTCTCAAGCTTCAAAATCAGATCTTCTCTTCGTTTGTAATCCGATTTCAAATCCGTTTGAGTTTTTGGATTCCTCTCTTCATTCTCTTCATTTTGGTACCGAGTTTCTACATTTCCGAGCAGGGAAGATCTGGTCGAGCATATATGATACTAGGGAGGTTCCGTCGCTCAGATTCCGGTGAATTTGATAGTGTCCGAGCGTAGCCTGCGTCGTTATGATTCCGAATCTTCTTTCGGATCGTCAATCGGGTTAGTAACGAATAAGTTATGAATTTATTCATTTTCCGTATTGCGATTTAGCCTAAATTGACCTTAGGCTTGTCAAAATGGACAATTGGAAATTCCATTATGCTCGTTAATTTATTCTGGTGATTATGGGTTGTTTGTTTGATGAGATTTAATGACAGGTGGGTTCAGAAATGGCCTGCGGGCAAAACGTTATTCTGGCGAAATTTAATTAATTAATTGAGGGTTAATTAATTAAATAGGGATTATAGAGGAGGATATAAGTTAATTAAATTCAAAGGAATGAATTTAACTAGTGTTTGAATCGAGAAGTTTAATACGAGGAATATAATATTCTCAACAGGTGTTGTTGAAGGTTTTGGTCTAACTATAGCTTAGTTCTTTGTGAGCGTATCCAAGCACGATAAAGGAGGATAGTCCAAGTGGAAAACGGACTCAATAGTTGGTTTGCGAGGTTTTATTGTTCTTACCTGCGAGGTAAGTGTATATAAATTACACTTTCTTAATATATATTAGGTATTTAATATGGGATTAGTTTTACGTATAAAATATATATATTTACATGTGAAATGTTATGAAGAGATATGGTATAATCTTTAAGCATGCATCAATGTGGTTGTTATGATATGTGTGATATTATGTTTTCTTACATGCCTTGTGAATTATGTGAATGAATTGTATGCTTAGAATGGTGTTGTGTTATATATGAATGTGAAGCATGAAATTGTGAGAATGTGATGATATTTATATGAAATGTAATGTATGCATGAGAAGTATGGTTTTTATGAGATGAAAGCATGAAACTGAGTTATGATATAAAAGTGATAATATAGGGTGGTAATTGATTAGTTAGCCCAACTAGGTCCCGCACCACCTGGGGACTATATAGAGGCAGCGCTCGATCTACGAGGGGCCTCGGAAATGTCTCGCACCACCTGGGGACGAGAAACTATATAGAGGCAGCGCTCGATCTACGAGGGGCCTCAGAGGCAGCGCTCGATCTACGAGGGGCCTCGGAAATGTCCCGCACCACCTGGGGACATATATAGAGACAACGCTCGATCTACGAGGGGTCTCAAAGATTAGATAGCCGAGGTCAACGCTTGATCTACAAGTGGGCCTACGACGCTATCGGGTTGGCCAACCTAAAGAGAAAAGAAATACGAAAGCACGTGAGAAAATATATCGTACGATCAGTTGGAGCTAGTTAGTTAATTATCACCTATGCATCGATGCGATCGAGTCTAGCATGTTATATGTTATGTTATGATTATTTTTATGTGATGAGATTATATGTTTATATGTGATGTGTGATAACATGCTTGAATGTTTATGTGAAATGTGATATGAATGGTTGTGGAATTATATGTGAATGTGGATATGTATGTGTGCTTTGAAATGTGAGGAAGGGTATAGAGTGTCCTTTGGGGACGGGATATTAGATACTTATATATATTGGGAGAGTGCAATTTGTATACCCTTACTGAGCGTGTGGCTCATTGTTGTTATATCCACATTTTTTATTTAAGCTACTCAGACTCGGCCTGACCAAGGCAAGGATGTTGGACCCAACACCTGGATTTGAGATCATATCAGGTGGGCTGTTATGGGATGCTACCGCCTATGATGTTTTGTGTGGTTTTAAACAGTTGTGTTTTGTTAAACAGGGTTTTAGGACGTATGTTAGTATGTATATATGTTGTGAATATGGTTGTAAGATAAAGTTTTAAAAATTTACGTTTTCCGTTTTTCCGCTTTTCCGCTTATTGCTTTAAACAGAGTTAATTAAATGGTAATAAACTAGAAATGAAATAGGTGTCACACTGAAAGTTGAGGTTAACCTATCCAGATTTGCGTCTCGGGTTGTTCTTCAGGAATCTCGATCAAGATTGATCAAGAATAGAACGAGATTGACCCTGACCGTTTAGGTTATAGTTTGTCAAATTCTATCCTTGTTGTACCTTTCCTAGTTTTTATCCAAGCTTAGGAAGAGACTTACTCGGTGATTCCTTTGCTTGTTTACCTATGATCATGAGTGTTAGGTAACAAAGGTCTATCCATTGTTAAGGTTTGAGTGTGCCTTCACCTTACCTTTGTGAGTTAACCTGAGAGTTACCCGGTAAAGGTTTGTTCTATTCTCTTAGGTTGAGTGGGCGGTTTGAGATTATAGTTCATTTCCTTAGTTCCTTGATACTTACCCGGTAACAGGACTTTTGGTTTGAAATAGCGGATAGTGAGACATCCCCCGTGAACTATCCCATAATAGAAACACCTTCCCTTCGCATCCTCAGTTTTGTCCGCGTTTATCCTTAGAAGTTTTGAGTCAAAACCACAACTGAATACCTTGATCTCTAGAATATGCATTCCGTTATCTGATTATCATATACCTTGTTTTTGTTGATCAAGATTTGCTTATTACCTAAAGTTATATACCGTTACTTGATTTCTCCATTGTTCTTGTGTTCGACCCTGGAATACTTGCTAGTATTGCGATTGATCCGTACACTGCGGGTTCACTTATTTGCTTTATTGTTGGTATAAATTTAAGACTATTTTCTCTCGTATAAACACACGTCGATGGCAAGCTCCAATCGACGGCAAGCCAGGAGGCTGCAGCAACAACATGCGGCGGCCGACATTTGTTCGGCGACGACAACAACATGCGTGGGAGGTGGGAGGAGATCCGGACTCAGTAGTGGCACATTGTTGGAGACCCGACCTTGCACAAGAGAAGACGATATCTGCGGCAAGGTGCTTCGCGGTGGTGTGGCTTCTCGCTCAGGTGACGTTCGATTCCGGCCAAGGACAAGGAGAGGAGGAGGTGGGCGGCGCAGATCCGAGTTCGACGATTTCGGCCAAGCTCATTGTTGATGTTTTTTTTAATAATAAAGTGCATACTTTGCCGCCTTAGAAAAAAAGTAACTACTTAAATCTTCAATAAAAAAATGCATTATTAGCTAAATAACTTTTTATAAAAAAGTTCTAAAAATTTATTAATTTTTTTCAATTTGAAATCTCATCTCAGTTATTTTTTGGGCACTATCAGACTATCATTTCATATTCATAAAAATTAGACGTTTAATTATCGTGTTAACTAACAATTTATATTTTACCAACGTACAACTTATTCCCTCGTAATATTGTACCAGAAAAATTGTTATACCTTAACCATAATTTCTTCTCTTCTAAATATTGAAAATTATTAGGTAGCTATATTATTATGTTAAAAATTTATTAGAGGATGAAGTTCCATAACTAACTCGTAGATCCCATTACTTGCATATAAAACTGAAAAAAATTTGGAAGTTATATTTTATGCTGAAAATTGATCTCAAAATAATAAGTAAATCCAATAAGATTTTATTTCCTATTTTAATAGATACATTATTTCTTCTTCTTGTCATTATAAATATATTTCTCTATTCTCATTATACATTATTTCTTCTTCTCCTCCCCCGATCATCTTCCCTCATATTTTCTGCAAGAAAATTAAGAAACATAACTGTAAGTTTGTAACTTTTATGCAGTTCTTGTACATATTAATTACTCCTTTTTGCAATCTCATTGTTAAGATATATACTAAAGGCCTCTTTGGTTCCAACTCCGAAAATGAAAACAAAATGAAAACGAATTTAGTTCATATGTATACCCTTATTCATGAAATTTTATGGAATTATTCCTTGTGGTTTAAAGTATTTGTAGTAGAATTTGATTAGTTTTAATACCCTATAGAGAAACAAAATGGGAGAAATTAAATACAATTTACATGCAACTCAAGGAGTGATTCCAAAAAATATTCATGAATTAAGGTAAACATATGGGCTAGATTTATTTCCATTCCGTTTTCATTTCCGAATTTACAACCAAACGTGGGCTAAAGGGTCTTTCATAATGGAATTCATATTACACATTATTTTATTAGATTAACATTATTTTGTGCATAAATTTGTATGTGATATCGATTGACTACAATTAGGGCCCGTTTGGTTTAAACTCCGGAATCGGAAACGGAATGGAAACGAATCTAGTCAATATGTATACCTTTGTTCATTAAAATTTTTGGAATCATTCCTTTTGTTTTGTAGTAATTGGATGAGAGTTTGATTACTTTTGATACCCTATAGGGTAATAAAATGGGAGGAAGCAAGTGCATTTTTCATTAAACCATGGGAAATGATTCCATAAAATTTCATGAATATGGATATACATATGGACTAAATTCGTTTCCATTCCGTTTCCGTTTCCGGAGTTGGAACCAAACGGGCCCTTAGTTTTTATTTATCTTTCTTGTACAAGAAATATAATATTTATATATAATGTCTTGAGTGATTTTTATATGTCGTGCATAAATGTACAATAGAAAGAATTTTATGACTATCTAACCAGAAAATCATCAATTGATCGTGTGTTGTTTTGGTGTTGTTTGATCTTTGATATAATGATATTTTATCTAAAAAAAATATTTTAAGAATTAAGAGATATTATAAATGAGTAAAAAATCCCACAAACTAATATCTATCAAAATATTAGAAATTTTGATGCATAGTTTGATCCTTGAATATCTCTTTTGTAATTTAATTTACCTAAATACGTAATCAACTTATAATCTTAAGATTATCTTAATCGATATTTTAAAAGTAATAAAATATATGGAAATAATATTTTTAGATTTTGATAGTGATTAATCTTTCTTCATATTTTCTTTTGGAATTTAAAGATTTTTTTAATGTAATTTTAGGTATTTGTTGATATATACTTAGTCTATGTATCTCATTCTCACCTTTTTTTCTATATTTTTTCAAAGGTATAAATCGGCCAAGATTGATTCTTTCTGGGTTGATTGATGCATGAGTTGGTCATGTTTGGCTACAAGAGTAAACTATCGTGTAACGTTGATAAAAATTCGGCACAAAAATCAAAGAGATAGATAAATTCTACTTCGTTCAAGACTCTCCATTGTGGTAACTCCATCTGGTGTTCTTGAAGAACATTATTTCACATGAAATATCATAACAAATTGTGGCTCATAAAATACTAGATGGAGTTATTACAATGGAAGGTATTGGCCAAGTAATGTTCTTTGTCAATTAAACCCGTTTTTGTGAGAGGAATCTGGTATTAGAATAACCAAACATAATACTTTATCTTTAGAGTAAGTTTATCGGTTGAGTTAAAATGTCAAAAATTATTAGTTTAAATGACATATATTTTTACCCATTTTGTGTCTTACTTGTTTAAATGTCATTAATTTTTGAAGAACATTATTTATTGTCACTGGACATACATTTTTCGCAAGAAAATTAAAAAACATAATTGTAAGTTTGTAACTTTTATGCAGTTCTTGTACACATTATTTACTCCTTTTTGCAATTTCATTGTTAAGATCTATACTAAAGGGTCTTTCATAATGGATTTCATATTTCACATTTCATTTTATTAGATAAATATACTCTTGTGTATAAATTTGTATGTGATATCGATTGACTACAATTTATTATATTTATCTTTCTTGTACAAGAAATATAATATATTTTTATATAATGCCTTGAGTGGTTTTTATATCTCGTGCATAAATGTCCGATAAAAAGAATTTTATGATTATCTAACCAAGAAATCATCACTTGACCGTGTGTTGTTTTGGTGTTATTTGATCTTTGATATTATGATATTTTATTTAAACAAATATTTTAAGATTTAAGAGATATTATAGATGAGTAAAAAATTCCACATACTAATATCTATCAAAATATTAGAGATTTGATGCATAGTTTGATCCTTGAATATCTCTCTTTTACTTTAATTTACCTAAATACGGAATCAAACTCATATTTTAAGATTGTAATCGATATTTTTAAAAGTAATTAAATATACGGAAATAATATTTTTAGATTTTGATAGTTATTAATCTTTCTTCATTATTTTATTTTTGTAATTTAAAGATTTTTTTTTAATGTAATTTCAGGTATTTGTTGATATATAGTTAGCCTATGTATCTCATTCTTGATAGTTTGTATAATTATTGTAAATATAGGGGTGCTTAAATGTAATTATGTAAACTCTGTTTATTATTAATATGAGCCGTCTGATGAACGGAAACCCTAAGGGGAATTCATATTCATTCTCACATGGTATCAGACTTCTCGTTCCAAAACTCCTCTTCCGCTTGCCTCAAACCCTAAGTCGTTTTCCCCTTCCCGATTTTCCTCCATGGCCGCCGAACGGAAACCTTCTTTCCACTCCGCCCTTGGAATCTCCAACATCAAAAACAACATTGCTCTTATCCTTGACCATGACACTCCGTATGCTTCTTGGGTCACCTTATTTCGCGTTACCGCAAAAGCTCACAATGTCCTCGATCATATTGATGAGAAGGTGCATAAACCAACGGATATTGAAGATTCGTTATGGCTTCAAGTTGATGTTGCCGTCCTGCAATGGATCTACAGTACGGTTTTCCGGGAGATCCTCTTGCAAATTCTTGACTCCGATGACACCGCTCTTCAGGTTTGGAATCGAGTCAAAGATATCTTTCAAGATAACAAAAACACACGTGCAGTCTATCTCGAGCATGAGCTCTCCAACTGTAAGTTATCCGGATTCTCTTCGATCAATACTTATTGTCTTCAACTTAAGTCCTTGGCCGATCAACTCAAAGGTGTTGACTCTCCGGTTCCCGAAACCCCTCTTGTTCTTCAATTAATTTCGGGTTTGCCTGCTGAGTACAATGCTGCCGCGAGTTTTATTTTAGCAAACTGATCCTCTACCGAGTTTCACCAAGACTCGCTCTCAACTCCTCCTAGAGGAAACTCGCATGACTGCTCAACAGGCCGGCAACTCGCCGACCGCCCTCACTGCAGATTCACGTAAGCAGCCCTCCTCTGGTTCGCAATCCGGCTCGTCGTCGCAACAACAGCCAGGCTCCAATGCGCAGCCCAGGTCCGGCTCCTCCCAGTCGATGCCGGAATCCACCCAGCCCAGACGAGGTCGTGGCCGGAAAGGAAAACAGCGGACGGCAGCCCCGGCTAGGGTTGCGTGGCATCCACAGTTTGGATGGCTTCCTCTTCCTCAGCCCAATCCAGCCGGCCCAGCTTCCCAAGGATGGCCTCAGGCCCAGTCTGCAACAGGCCCACCAACGCCTCCTTGTCCCTTTCCTCAGCAAGGCCTTCTTGGGCCCGGACCAGCTCAGCACATGCAACAGGCCCATTTTGCTGCTCAGCCCACTGGATTGGACCAATCCTTTGCTACAATGACATTAAATCCTACGGATAATTTTTGGTACATGGACACGGGCGCCACCTCTCACATGACGAATAATTCAGGTTCTCTCTCGTCTTTTTCGCATAATGGTTTATTAAATTCGATAATTGTTGGGAATGATATGCGTGTTCCTTCTACAGGTATTGGAGATACTACTATCCCAACTGCTACAAAACCGCTTCACCTATCCAATGTTCTTATTGCCCCACAAATTGTCAAAAATTTAGTATCCGTTAGACGTGTTACAACCGATAACAATGCATCAGTAGAATTGACCCTTTTGGTTTTTCTGTGAAGGATCTGCACACGGGGATCACTCGTCTGAGGTGTAATAGTTCCGGGGAACTCTATCCAGTCACACGTCCTTCTTTTCATCATCACCACGCTCTTTCGGTTGAGTCTCCCAATCTTTGGCATGCTCGTCTCGGTCATCCCGGTGGTCCGGTTTTAGATTTGCTTCGTCAGTCATCTTTCATTAAATATAATAAGTCCACAGTGACTCCTATGTGTCATGCTTGTCAATTAGGAAAACACCATAGATTAGCTTTTGATTGTTCTACGACTCGCTCTAATGCTCCTTTTGACATTATTCATAGTGATTTGTGGACTTCACCCATCCCGAGTTGAGACGGTTTCAAATACTATTTGCTTTTTCTTGATGATTTTTCTCATTTTTTATGGGTCTTTCCAATCAAGTTCAAGTCTCAAGTATTTGACATTTTTGTTCAATTTCACACTTTTGTCAAAACGCAATTTCTTTTACCCATCAAAAGCTTTCAATGCGATATGGGAGGCGAGTTCAACAACTCTACCTTCCACAAATTTTTCCTTGACCATGGCATCGTGTTCCGCTTCTCTTGTCCTCACACATCTCCTCAAAATGGGAAGGCTGAACGTGTCATTCGAACGATCAATAACATGATGAGTTTCTTGTTATTTCATGCGTCTATTACAATCTCCTATTGGCCCCATGCTTAGGAGGTTTCTAGTTACCTTCTCAACATTCTTCCATCCACCTCCATTCATAATCAATCCTCTACTCAAGTGTTATATCACACTACCCCTTCCCTCGCTCATCTCTGGGTTTTCGGTTGCCTTTGCTATCCAAACCAAAGTGCTACTATTTCCCACAAACTTCAACATCGCACTACTCCGTGCGTCTTTTTGGGTTATCCTAACCAAAGTGCTACTATTACCTTCTGCCCCAAAACCGGCCCCATCCTGCTGCTTCTGTCCCCAGCCCAATCACGCTGCACGACCCAACTTCCCAGCCCAACCAGCCCGGCAGCGCTTCTTCTATCCCTTCCCATTTCACTTCTGGGCCTGCTGTCCTCTTGCCAAGCCCACCACATCAGCCCAGCTCTCCTTCTTCCAACCCAATGCGCTCATCACCCCAGCCCATCCGGCTTGTTGATAATCAGCGCCACACTTTCCCCGTCCCACATTCATCAAACCCAACTCCCAACCCAACCGACCATGATATACATGAGCCGGCTCCACCACCTCTCTGTTTTTTTTTTCTATGTTTTTTCAAAGGCACAAATCGATCAAGATTGGTTCTTTCTGGGTTGATTGATGCATGAGTTGGTCATGTTTGACTACAAGAATAAACTATCGTGTCGAGTTGATAAAAACTCGGCAAAAAAATCAAAGAGATAGATAAATTGTACTTTGTCCAAGACTCTCCATTGTGATAACTCCACCTGGTGTTCTTGAAGAACATTATTTCACATGAAATATCATAACAACATATGGTCTATAAATTACTAGATGGAGTTATTACAATGGAAGGTATTGGCCAAGTAATGTTCTTTGTCAATTGAACACGTTTTTGTGAGAGGAATCTAAAATATTAACCAAACATAATACTTTCTCTTTTAGAGTCTGTTTACCAAGTGAGTTACAATGTCAGAAGTTATTAATTTAAATGTCATTGAGTCAGATACTATATATATATATATATATATATATGATATTGTTAATAACCGCTTAAAAATATCACAACAAATGTCAAGATTTAGTGTTTGAAATTTCTAAAGTCGCCAAATATTAAATAAAATCCGGTTAAAACAAATGGGTGGACATTGTTTTTTTTTAACAATAAATTTCACCACACCACTTTATCTATGTGGTGATCGGTTAAAACCGAACATGTGAACTTGGTTTTAGTGATCAAATTCAAAGGAAAGTTATATCTTAAGATAGTTATACGTTTATATATACATGTTACAAAAATAATTTATCGTACAAATGAGATATTTTAAAATTAATTGATAAATAAATAATAAGTCCGTCAAACAAATATCCCTCGGAATCTTAGAACTCTTATAAATCGGGATATAATTATTGAGCTTATTAAAACCTACTAAATTTCTGCTTAAAATAAAATTATCAAGCCGGTGTGTATCTGATGGGCCGCTGAAGAGAGGGAGCGGGCCGGATCTGGGAGAGAAGACCAGACCTGACCGGGTTCTTGTTGGGCCGAAAAAGTGAATAGCTCAAAAGTAACTCCTTGAACCGGGTTAGTGCAGTGACGAATTTGCAGTATAAAGACAAACTACACATTAATGAAACAAATGACTATATTTGATAAATTATTTCAAACAACATGATAAGAATTACAATACAAACAAACAACGAATCAACCACATTAAATGAGATTATTTAGAAATATTTTCTGATTATGAATTTAATCCCAGTTTCCGATTGCTGATCGAAATCACAAGCTTCACACAGCTGGCGACCTCGTCTTTATTTCTGGGAATTTATGCTCCATCAATCCAACGAATATTTTTTTTATTCAATTTCACCTTCCTTGCATGCGACTTTTCTCTCTAGGATCTGCATGGTAAAGTAAAACAAAATAATTACTAGTAGCTAGGTAAAAAAAAGTTATATAATAATTAACAAGGGAAATGTAGTAATTACCGTATGAGACATGAAGGAAGCATGCATGCTTAGTAGTGGTAAGGAGGAGGAGGAGGTGAAGAGTAGACGTAGGGGTGTGGAGAGTAAACCGGTTTTGGGTGGGGAGGAGACTTGTAAACCGGTTTAGGGTGTGGGTATACTGGTGGAGGTGGGGACTTGTACACTGGAGGTGAGTAGACTGGTTTTGGGTGTGGGGGAGGCTTGTAAACCGGCTTGGGGTAGTATGGGGAAGGTGGTGCCTTGTAGACAGGCTTAGGGTGTGGCTTGTAAACGGGAGTGGGTGGTGCCTTGTAGACGGGCTTGGGAGATGGTTTGTAGACGGGAGTAGGTGGTGCCTTGTAGACGGGCTTGGGAGTTGGCTTGTAGACGGGAGTTGGTGGTGCCTTGTAGACGGGCTTTGGAGATGGCTTGTAGACCGGAGTGGGTGGTGCCTTGTAGACGGGCTTAGG
>BSUD01000003.1:150251811-150291775 GCA_033239045.1 Fagopyrum esculentum | reverse complement strand
TAAAACACCTCTATCCTGTTATGAAAATATCATTTAAACGTAAGTAACACGTTTCAATTTAAGGAAATATAAAAGCTAAACGAAATTTAAATCCATACCTGACCGACCCATATGTCACGAGCGACATGAGTGTCATAGCTGTAAAGTAAGTCCCGTATAGCGGGACCTCCTGGATACCCAGCAGCGTCATCTGCAACCACAGGCGGAGGTGGAGGTGGAGGTGGAGGTGGAGGTGGTGGTGAACCCTCCTGACCGAGTCTCCTACTCCCGGCGGCAGAGCTCTCTGAATGAGCAGGTGCAGGTGATCGGCGGTCCAACGTGTCATGCAACTCCAATACAAAGGCATCAACGTCTGCCTCGGGTAACATCTGGCCGCCGGAAACGTCGGACGAACCGAACAACATGTCCATCCGCTCGTCTACATGCTCCTCCCCAACTCTCTCCTCCTCCTCCTCGTGAGGATCCTCAAGAACGTCATCAGGACGCGCTACTCCCAACTCAATCATACGCCGCTTACGGTTCGAAACCGTAGCGGCCCATGGACGAGTACTAGTCCCGGCAACCTATTATCGAGTAATTTCAATATTTATTAACTAATTATCGAGTAATTTCAATATTTATTAAACTAATTTCTATTAACTAATTATCGAGTAATTTCAATATTTATTAAACTAATTATCTATTAATAAAGTCAAGTTCCAATAATTAACAACTAATTATCGAGTAATTAACTAATTATCAACTAATTATCGAGTAATTAACTAATTATCAATATTTATTAAACTAATTATCTATTAATTACGGAATTTACAACTAATTTCAATATTTATTAAACTAATTATCAACTAATTATCGAGTAATTAACTAATTATCAACTAATTATCGAGTAATTAGTTGATAATCAATATTTATTAAACTAATTATCTACTAGTTCCAATAATTAACAACTAATTATCGAGTAATTAACTAATTATCAAGAAATTTTAATATTTATTAAACAAATTATCTATTAATTATGTACTAGTTTCAATAGTTCTAATTTCAATATTTATTAAACTAATTATCTATTAATTTCAATAATTTTAAACGTAATTATCGAGTAATTAACTAATTACGGAATTTACAACTAATTTCAATATTTATTAAACTAATTACCAACTATTTATCGAGTAATTAACTAATTATCAAATAATTACGGAATTTTTAAAATTAATTTCAATATTTATTAAACAAATTATCTATTAATTATCTACTAGTTCCAATAATTAACAACTAATTATCGAGTAATTAACTAATTATCGACTATTTTAAGGAAGTTAACAACTAATTATCTAATTATCGACTATTTTCAATAAACTAATTATCTAATTATCGACTTTTTTCAATTTTTATTAAACTAATTATCGACTATTTCACTAACTAGTGACTAATTGTCCACTAATTTAACTAATTATCGACTAATTGAGACTAATTCATTAATTCATTCACTAATTCTATACATAATAAGTAATTAACAACTAATCCAACACTAATTATAGATTACTATTCTTTAATTAACGTATATAAAGACAAATGTAATAAAAATAAATTAAAACGTACCCCAATCTCGCTAGAAACGCGAGATGTCGCGCAACCTCGAACTACTCCCCCTAATCGCCCTCCACGAGAGCCCCGTCCTCGCCCAACGTCGGCATCGGAAACCGCTCGCCCGCGTCCCTCGCCGGAAAAACTGCCGGAGGACTCACCGCCGCCGTTGCCGGAGCGGCTCCCCCGGACCACACCTCCGTCTCTTCCCCGAGTTCGGACCATGGCTGGTGGTGATGTGTGTAAACGTCGTCGGAGTGGTTGGTGGTGGTCGTCTTCGTCGCCTTCTTCGTCGCCCTCGTCGTCGCCGGTAAGAGTGGTAAGTTGTGGAAGCGAAATGAGGAAGACGACTGTCCGCCTTCGCGATATGGAGGCGAAGATACCTACGCCTACGCATTACGTACGCGTAGTAACTTTCCAAACGGCAGAAAGTTACTACGCGTACGTAATGCGAAGGCGTAGTGACTTCTCTCAATTTTGAATTGAGAAAGTATTTACGCCTACGCGCTACGTACGCGTAGCGACTTTCGCCTCAGAAGTTGATCCATTTTCTACGCGTACGCAACGCGTAGTCGTGTAAAGGGTACAAATAGAATGAAATGGTGGGTACGAATAGCAATCTGGGTAATTATCTTAAGCTTGTCTTGCTTAAAAAATAAAACAAATATGATAATTAAATATATTAACTTGAAAAAGTTATACTTATATGATGAACCAAACGAGGCCTTAAAGAAATGGAAACATATATGGTTGTCATCACTTATGACTTTCACTTATACTGGAGATCGGATAATAATCTTTGTAAGTAGGTGGCTTGTGCCAGTTTTATTGAGAGTTACTATTACAAATCGTTGCTACACAATCTTCTTCACCTCGTTTGGAACGGTATCATATATCAGATAGCTTCTTTTAACCTTTCCACTATTTCAATCATCTTTATTATTAGTTGGATAAGTCAATCATATGTCGGAGAAATGGTCTTAGTTGGATCGACTGGTAAATTAATTGGATCAGCAAGTACACACGTTGAGTTGATAGACAATTTTTAACAATTTCTCGACACTTTAATAAAATTAACTTTACTGTTGTAGTGGTTGAAACTTGGATTGATCATTTCTCGGTCTGGTTCGAGTTCTTTACCAGACTGGATCGACCCGGACCAAAGTTAAAAGAGTGGGAGTCGGGTGCATACGAGCGCAAATGCGCATTAGCCCAAGCTCAATACATAAACCCGATGAGGTTCCATTCTAAAATCAATTGACAATAAGAGGAGTAGCTCATTGAAGAGATTTGTGAACTGAAAGCTTATTTTATTTCATTGATCAAACAATGTTTATATAGACAAATACAAAGAGATGAAATAATAAACTAATAACAAAAGATAAGCCCGACAATAAGAAATAAGCCCAATACTCTAAGAGATAAGTCCAATGTTCTACACTCCCCCTCAAGGAGAAGGTGTGGAAGAAACAATTCCAAACTTGCGAATTAAGAAGTTGAAACAAGTAGATTCAAGAGCTTTAGTCATAATGTCAGCTAGCTGAAGTGTGCCAGGAACATGCTGTGTCTGAATAATGTCTCGCTGAATTTGTTCTCTGATGGTATGAAAGTCAATCTCTCAATATGTTTGGTACGCTCATGGAATACCGGATTGTTGTCTATATGAATGGCGAACTGATTATCATAAAAGATGCGCATAAGAGCCTTGTGTGAAACCTCGAGTGAATCGAGTAGAGAACGAAGCCAAATGAGCTCGCAAGTAGTAGTTGTCATTGCTCTATATTCGACCTCGACAGAAGCTCTAGAAACCGTAACTTGTTTCTTGGTTCTCCAAGAAATGGGTGAATTACCGAGGATAATGAAGTAACCTGTAGTAGAGCGTCTAATGATAGGGCAAGCTGCATAATCGGAATCACAAAAAGCACGAATACACAAATAACTAAAACTTGTTAAGAAAATACCCTGATCATGTACCGACTTTAGGTAACGAAGAACCTTTAAGGCAACATCCCATTGGTCACGGAGCGGAAGAACCATAAACTGAGAAATTGTATGAACCAAGTATGCAAGTTCAGGGCGAGTGATGGACAAGTAGACAAGACGGCCAACCAATCGACAATATTTCTCAGGATCATCAAGTAGAGCAGAGGAATCTGATTGAAGACCATGATCAACAGGCATCGGAAACGATGAGGTTGCATCCAAGAAGACCAGAACCAGCTAGAATATCTAGAGTGTATTTCCATTGGTTCATACATAAAGCAGACGGTGTACGAACAATTTCAATGCCTAATGACCCTAGCCTGACAACGATCTCACCAATTCTTACAACAAGACACAAATATAAATGGGAAAAACTGAATAAAATAATATGCAATGTCATGATCAAAATGAAAGACTCTTAATCGTGTGCTACATCAATATGATAGTGTGAACTACTAATGCCAAAATAAGAATACTGAAATAATAATAATCCCAACATTCGTCCTATAACGTACGGGAACCCGGTTGACCACTCCGTCCGGATCACTCAGCAACTACCTTATCCTGCAAAGCATATACAACACCGAATAAACCGTTAGCTAGCTAACAACCTACATATTAGAAGAACTACATGTAATAACCGAAAAATTTAAACTCCGTTTAATAACAAATCAAACCGGATTCCGATCCGCCAACTTTTATTCTTTTAAATAAAAAAAAATAGTATTTAATTTCTATCATTTTATGTGATCTTGATTCACATAAAATGATAAAGTATGTAACCGGAAATAATTCCGTACAATTTAAATAAAACCGAAGAGCGGTTCCTTGCGAATAACGATCTAATTATCAGTCCATCTTAGTTAGATGAGCAGGCCCAACAGACCCGGCCCAAAGTACATGTCAGCCCAGCCCATAACTTAACCCTAAACCCTAATTTTTTTAACCTAATCTAATCAACCCCCTTAATACTAATCAACGCTAACCAACTTCTACCTATTGCAACCCTGCTTCACGCTTCTGAAGGAAACCGATTCATTCCATCGTGTTCTGCGCAGCCTAGCCTCACCACCGGAGCAGATACATCGCTGGGGACGCCACCACATCTTCTCCGGGCCAAGAGGTTCACTCGACGCTGCAACCAGACAGTCCAGGACCTGCTGCTGCTTTGCCTTCTCTCGTACCTCCCTCTCCCCACATTTTTGTCCTCGCCAAACACCATCCTTACCGCCGTCCTCTGCAACCTGTTGTGGAACCGGCGAACCCAGAAGCAGCAGCCTGCACCCAGTCGCGTACGGTGCCTCTCAAGTCTCACTGACGTCAACACCGCCCCGCCGAGTTGCAGCCATCCACCGTCCACCAGAAGAGGAACGCGCCACTGTGATTGCAAGCCGGAGGGGGTGACGACGACTACCGGACAACGAGGGCCGGCGCTGTCATCAACCGTCTACAACCGGAATCACTTCGATCTACTGCACACGTCACCGGGCTTCTGCTATCTGCACTGCATTCGGACCTGCTGCGATTCCGACTCACTGCACACTCCGGGTAAGCAGTCCTTCCTACGGTCCACCCTCCTCTCTTCAACGAACATCAGTAACCCTTCCCTGTTAACCTAATGCAACCTTATTTAACGTTGGATTCTTCGCTGGGAGATTGACGGCAACCCGGACCTTCACTGCTGCGGGTGAGTAATCACACCTTCTCAGCCTAGTACCTTTGTGTGGTTTAGTGTATATGATGTGGTTGATGAAAAATGGATGAGAGTAGTGTAGAAGTTTTAGACGAGAATTAGAGAAGCTATAGAAGTGCAGTAGGAAGAGATTTTTGAACTTGAGATGGTCCAATATGGTTCATGTATATTTGGGTTTTGAACCGGAGACCTCTAGGATGAATTAAGGGAAACTTATGCTGTCAAGAGGAATCGAATTAAGGACCTTCTGCACACCTTACATTTCAGCTTCGACCTGCTGACTTTAGGACCTAATTCCTAAAGCTTAGATCGAGAATCCACCGTTGAATTTTTGATATTTTATAGATTGAATTATGTAGTTTACTGTGTTAAAATTTGGGAGAAAGTTAACGGTCGGATTAGAACTTATAAGGACTCAAAGTAGGACAGTTGAGCTGTTTTTACAGCAGAGGAAAATTTGGCTAAGTATGGGATTTTCAGCTTTCCTTTCAAACTTGTGTGACTTATGGGAGAGTTTTGGTTAAGTGTTTTGAGATATCTTTACCCCTATGTTTTGTATACATATCTTAGAGGTTTTAGAATTTTTATTTCGGAATTTAATACTTTTATCCGAGCCTCATATCTTAAGCCAAAGTTGGACATTAGCGACTTTTTATGAAAGTCAAGAATGTGGTTAACTCTTCTAAAACTTTAACAAACTTCCTTTCTAGAGTGAGAGTGTGTTTTTTAGTTCTAAAGAATAGTTTGGAACCTTGTTATAGAATTTTGCAGAGTTTCGGGACCAGGGGTAAAATGGTCATTTACCCGCATAAGGGTATTTTGGTAATTTCTTATGATCGATTATATATCTTAGAAGTTGGAGACTTCTAAGAAAGTGAGATACATTATTGATCCACGTGCCTTGTGTGACAGGCGTTGGAGTTTCTACGGTTGCGGGCCGAGTGAGAAATTGAGAGTTGTGATTTGATTCAGGTAAGTCCTTGCGACTTATTTAGCTGGTTTTTGGATATTAGTTGAGTGATAATAGTGGTGTGTGTACCATGTGTGTTATAATAACAACTTGTTAGGACGACCGTCGTTATTATGTGTTAAGGCCCAAGTGTATGTATAACGGGCCGTGACATCACTGCCCAGCTATGCCAGGAGACTGGGAGGTTCTCTATACCCAAACCATACAGGTACACGGTGAGATGCATCGAATCCACTCCTGATGGGTACACGGGGGCGGAGGCGAGGTTTGGGAATCCCTCGTGTCACAAAATAAGTATCATTAGAGTGAATGACTTAAATGAAGATAATAAATGGATTGTTTGAAAGCATGATGAGTGTTTATTATTTTATGTGTGTGTGTGCTATTATTATTCTCCTAATGTTTAGATAACTAGCTAATGGTTGTTTTGTTGTGTTTTTAGATTTACCACAGGTTAGAACAACAGCTGAGTGATCCGGAAGTAGTGGTCAGCCGGGTCTCCGTACTCCTTAGAGTAGGGGTGTGGGTTGTTTCTTTGTTGTCATTTCCTTTTGTTAAGACAGTTAGTCTTTTCCGCTGTTGAGTTCTATAGGCTGTTAGACTTTGTTGCATTCATTCTTTTGGAAATATTTTTTTTTATGAATTTCGGTTTTTCTTATTTGTGTCTTGTTGCAAGATCCTAGTAATATTGTTGTCAAACTAAGGTCGGGACCCATTGTGAGGTTCTAATCAGTAATGCCCCGAGTTCTGAGAATTCGGGGTGTTACAACATGGTATCAGAGCTCTAGGTTGGCAACAATGGCACTTGAAATCTTCTGAAAGACCGAATAAGTACTTAAGCAGAACCCGAAAAGGGATCTGAGTTTTAAAAAGAATTTTTGGTTTTCAAATGCATGCATAGTCTGGTTGGGGATAGAAAAGTACGGCTAACCACCACTACTACCGCGGATCTCAGTATGCTTAGTATGGACTTTAGGTTTTACTTTAGTTGGACGTTTTAGCTTGATTATAAAGATGTGTAATATAGATAAGCATATGCCGAAGATTAGTAGAATTGATAGTTATAGTATGCCTTAACGGAGATAACAATATGAGATCCTCATTCAGTTGACACACCTAAGTATAATTGAAGGGTTTCAACGTAAGGATAAGTACGCTCAGCTTATGAGCATTAGGGTAGGCGAACGTCTGGACAACTCCGTCGAACTTGTTGAGGAACGTCGAGACGGAAAAGCGAAGATTAAAGGACAACACCAGCGACGATGACAAGAAGGGAATTTCGAGTCAACTCAGTAGGATCAAATGTAGAATGTACATGAGAGTAGTTCCGGAAAAGCGTTGGATGACCGGCAAGTATACAAATTGGAAGAGACAACCCATAGGTTCTTTCAAGTGTGGTGTAAAGCAACGTTACAAACAAAGCGGATGCCTTCAGAAACACACATAGGCATGAAAGTCATTGTGAAATATAGTAGTGATCTAGACAAGAAGCATTGAATCTAAGCCTACTGACGGATGAGAAGGTGAAAGTTTGAGGCTAGAAGCATAGCTACACAATCTTCTTCAACTCGTTTGGAACGGTATCATAGATCACATAGCTTCTTAATTTTAACCTTTCAGTTGATTCAATCATCTTTATTATTATTTAGATAAGTCAATCATATGCCCGAGAAATGGTCTCAGTTGGATCAACTAGTAGGTCAACTGGGCCAGCAAGTACACAAGTTGGGTTGCTCGACAACTTTTGATAACTTCTTCGACACTTTAAAATAATTATGGTTGGAACTAGGATTGTTAATTTATCGGTCCGGTCCGGGTTTTTGGACCGGACCGACCCGGACCGAAGTCAACAGTTCCGGTCCTCGGTCCATAAAGATACCGGTTTTCCCATGTCCGGCCAGGACCTTTCATTTTAAAAGAAATGGGCTTATCTAGCCTCATACTTAAACTACAAATCGT
Organism: Fagopyrum esculentum; assembly: GCA_033239045.1. Classification (NCBI taxonomy): domain Eukaryota; kingdom Viridiplantae; phylum Streptophyta; class Magnoliopsida; order Caryophyllales; family Polygonaceae; genus Fagopyrum; species Fagopyrum esculentum. Next base: position 150,283,586 of record BSUD01000003.1, on the reverse strand, counting down.
ACTTGATGTGCAAAAAGAAGTAAAGAGAAGAATGTGATCACAAAGCAATGCAATGCAATGCATATGGTGAAAGGGAAGAAAGGTGGTAGAATGGTGTAGAGGCTTCATGAAGTCCACTTTTTGTATCCTTATAATCTTCAAACATGTAACACCCGTTTTTTCACGTCACCGTGGATGGCCCACGGTCGCGGTCAAATGCTTCTGCCACGGTGTGGTCTGGCCGCGGGTGTGGCTGACCCCAAATCGCGTCCGATCTATTTTTATCTTCTTTCCTTTCTTAGAAGAACCGATCTTCTAATCTTGGGCCGTCTTTCCTCTATTTTAGATTTCAAGTTTTGTTAAATAGTTCATGTGTTCTTTTTTATCAATTGAAGGGTTTAAACTTTTTCTTATTTTTCTTTTTTCTCCTTTTTTCAAAGACAATTTACGGGAAGTTGAAACAAACATTCTCAAACAAAAGATTGATTACTTCAACTTTAGTTTCAAGGAAATTGACAAGTTTTCAACTCAATGGATGAATTTCGGATCTAGATATGAATAATTTTTGAATGAAATATTATTCGCAAGTGGATCTAGGAGAAGAGGAGCACCAAAACGGGTGTTTAGACCTCCAAGATCCCCAAATAGTCCGGAGGATAGCCGAGGGAAAATAGAAAACAAATCTCAGACCCCAGTCTTTTGCCTTCACCGCCCCCGCGGTAATGAGTGCCGCTCCTGCGGCTGACGACAGATCGCATCCGATCTTTCTTTCGTTCGTTCTATCTTCCTTTCATAGATAGAATATCCGATATTCTATCTTATGGGCTGGTTTCCTTATCTTCTTTCTAACCCTAAACATCCTTCCTTCTATCTTTTCAGCCCGTCTTTATATATTCCTGCCTTTTCCTCCTTTTTCCCGTTTCTTGAATTCGTCTTTAACCCTAAGAGCTGCAGTCGTTCCCTTGCTCCCGTGTGATCTTGCTGAACGTGTAAGTTCATCTTTCTCTGTTCTTCCTTACGTTCATGTACTGCATCATGCTTCTTGCTTTCTTTTTGTTTTCTCCTTTCTCTTCTTTTCTTCTCCTCCAAGAATCAAGTTTGAACCTTGATTCTTGTTGGCTTCTCATTGTTGATGTATCGTTGCTCTCAAGCTGTCTAGAGTTGAGTCTTGACGTGTTGGAATCAAAGGTTCGCGCTTTGGTGTCCATTGATGTGAGTTCTATTGAAGAGAAAGCCGATAGCGCTTTCTGTCACGCAGCCACCCCCGCGCCTGCACATCCCCGCCCCGCGGACATCCGTCCCTGCGCCTCGTCCAACCGCCCCTGCGGTTTCCTCTATAGTAGCTCCCGTCTTTGGTGAGCTACTTCCTTCCTTTCCTCATTCCTTTCCTTGTTTCTTATGGTTGTTCCTTGTTTCCTGAGTATGCTGTTAGACTAAGGTTGAGCCCTTAACTTGTGGAAATCTCTTAGAGATCATTGAGACTAGAAGTTATAGACTTCTAGCAACCGTTTCGTTCCTGATTTGTGATGCTTGTGTGAACATGCTTTCCATGCTCCTTTTCTGAGGGAAATTGAGCTTTTTCTGAGTGTTTCCTGAGTTGTTGTTGAGCCTTTGAGTTACCTTCATGAGAAGTCCCTTGGACTTACTTAGCTTCATTCCGCGTTTTAGTTGGATTGTATTGGCTTGTTTGTGTTGTTTATTATTGTTGTAACGGATGACCGAAATATGACTCACCCTTTATAACCTTAATTGGCCCAAGTGTACTATACCCGGGCGGTGACCACTTGTCTAGTTCTACAGGAGACTAGAATGTGCTCTTGCAACCCAGGCCCGTAGGTAACGGATAAAACTGATCTATTCCTATTGGTAGACGGAAGCGGATGCGAGTTTCGCGAGATTCTCGTGTGACAAAAGAAGTTGGATTAGTAATGGATAACCTTAAGAAAGATAATAACCGGTTATGTGCAAGCATGCTATGTGTTTTCTTTACCTTATGTGTGTTTGTGCCTTTACGCTCTTGCTAGTATCTAGAATGGTAGCTAACGTTTTATACCGTCGTTGTAGATGTTCCGCAGGTTCAGGATGTTGCTGAGTGATCCAGATGGTGATGTCAGCCGGGGTTCCCGTACATTATAGGACGGGATCGGGTTTATGTTTCTTTTGTTGTTTTCCTTCTGTTTTGAACTCGGTTGCGAGTCTTTTACGTTTTCGTTTGTTTGAACCTTTGGTTTTATATTGAGTTTTGGTTTTCATTCGTCTGTGTTTTGTTGTAAGATCTGTTTGTTGTTGCTACTCTGAGGGTCGGGACCCATTGTGCGGTCCTAGCCCATAGCGCTTCGAGTTCCCAGAACTTGGGGTGTTACAACAAATATAGCTCAAATAATTAGATTGTAGAACATCACACTCAAAATTGTTCACTTGAGCATAAGACGCTCGAGTCTGTTCAAGTAGGAATTAATTACTCTAGATTGTTAGAGAAGTATATTCGATTACTTGAGATTTGGTCACGAAATATATTCGATACGATCAATTCACATCTTCTCACTTTTATTCATCTTGTTCTTTAACATTGCTAGCCTTTTTCATTCTTTTGATTTTGTATTTATTTTTTCCTTTTTTGCTTATTTATGTCTATTTATTTTCATATCAGTTTCCTTTTATTTTTATTGCTTAAGCTATTGCTTTTAGCCTTGTGCACATTTTGAAGGGAATTGTACACTTGTACACGTATTTGGTCCCTCTTTTTATTTTATTTTTTATTTAATACTAACTCGTATATTTTTTAACCACCTTAGTTATATACCGTTTTCAAGTAGAAATTCCAGTTTTGACGAATTCCTCTTTCATCCTCTTAAATCCACCTAGGGACAGAAGGCCAAAGTGGAGTCTTCGGCTAGTTTTGCTTTGAAAAAAAAGGGTTTCTTAACACGTAGCTCGATTATCGTTTATATTATACCTTGAGGTCTAGACCTTTTGGGTCCTTTTCGTAATTTAAAAAAGTTAGTGATAAATCGTTATTTGCCTTAAAGTTTGACCTACCCTTGTAAATAAATTCCGACTCGTACATTTTATCCCTAATAGCTTTCTTAAAGTGTTCTAGAACACGAAAGTGTGATGATAAAACATGATTTCATTTTGACCAAGCATTTAGGGTCACATGCATAAGTACGAGACCGTGATGTAGCGGTAGTCGAGCTTTAGACAAATTCAAGGTAATTCTTACAAAAAATACTTAGCTAGTTTTCCTCACATTGACTTGTCTTGTGGTAGTGGTGTGTGCTTTGTGAAATATTAATACCAATTTGAGTAAGACGACGTTACGATATTTTGAGACCCAAGTGTATGTATAAAGGGTTGTGGCATCACTACCCCGCTTTGGCATGGATTGGAGAGGTTTTCGGTGACTAGTCCATACATGTATAAGGTAAAATTCAAGGGATCCACTGCCGTTCATATACGGGGCATATGAGAGGGTCGTGAGGCCCTCCTGGCACACATTAAGTTGAACTTGTATTGAATCGCCAATATAAGAATAATAACAAGTTTTTGTGTGAAATCATGCTTATGTGTTAAGTTTATGTGTTGACGTGTGATTGTGTTATTTTAGCAATTAGCTTCTGCCATATTAGTAATTAGTTTGTGCTTTAGGATTGTTAGCTAACGGTTTTTATCGTGATGTTGTTAGATTTCTTGTAGGTTAATGAAGTGGCAAAGTGATCCAAAGCGGGTGGTCATCCGGGTCTGCGCACTCACTCGGACTGGGTTCTTTCCAGATAATGTACTCATATAGTAAGACTAACATCATATTACGATGTTAGTAGTTATGTCATACGAGGTTGTCATAAGTTGTGCATCCATGAGTTAATCATTTTTGCAAGTTTTCTAACTTATCATTTGTTTTGCTTCACATTCGTGTCTTATTAAAAGATCAGTGAGATCGTTGCTAAACTAGAGTCGGAATTCATTGTGACATCCTAGTCATAACATCTCGGATTTAGTATTTCGGGTGTTACATTGATGACTCATGTAGTTATGTACATGCATAAAAATCATATTTTTTTAATTTAATTTTGTGTACACGTCGAATCTTGCACCTATAACTCGAATACATGAGTTAGTTTAACATTTTATTCTTGTGTATAATTTGTTAAATTAAATAATAACTTATTTGTGTTAATACATATAATGATTTATATTCCGTTTTTTTGTAAATCTTTGATTTGATTTTATTTTATTTTAATCTTAATAGTAACACATATAAAACTTAGGTCAAATTTGTTTGCTAGACCTTTTACCATAATTTTTTATATTAACAGTACCTCTAATATAAACACATTTAATAAATATATCCTATAAAATTATAGTGATAGATAAAATGTTAAAATTTTATATTGAAAAATTTTATATTGATTACTTTTGATACCCTATAGGGTAACAAAATGTGAGGGAGCAAGTGCATTTTGCATTAATCCCCAATGAATGATTCCACAAAACTTCATGAATAATGATATACATATGGACTAAATTCGTTTCCATTCCGTTTCCGTTTCCGGTGTTGGAACCAAACGCGCCCTTAAAACTTATATTCGTTAAGATTTTATGTTGAAAATAGATCTCAAAATAGATCTCTATTCTCCGTTATATATATAATTTATTTTTCTCTCCCTAGTCATCTTTTCCCTCACATTCTAAACATAAAAATTAAGATATATAATTGAATAAAAAAAAAATTATTTTTGTTAAATTAGGATGATGTCTCCGATTAACCGTCTCGTTCATGAATTGTTGTATATAATTCGTGTATGTAAATTTTGGTCCGTTTTGCAATCTCATTATTAAGGTATAGTAAAGGGTTTTTCATAATGGACTTCATAGTGCATATATTATTATATTAGATAAATGTATTCTTGTGCATAAACTTGTATGTGACATTGATTGACTACCATTAATTTATATTTCTTGCACAAAAATATAATACATAATGTCTTGTGTGGTTTATACGTGACATGATAAGGTATGTTTGGTTAGGGATTAAAGGAGGTTAATTTATATTAAAATTTAGGAAATTAATTTATGGAAGTGTTTGGATGAAGATGGAGATTATGAAGAAGATTATATTAGGGGTTAATTGGGATTAAATATGGTCAAAAAATAACCTCATATTATCAAGGTTAAAGCAGATTAATTTCCAACCATTGATTAGAATTTCACTCAAATTTATAAATTTGTATCAATTAATCCCATTAAAAAAATCTTTAACCAAACAACGTGATGTAGATTATTTTACATCAAATAATCCTTAATAAATTCCACATAAAATATAACTCCTTTTAAATTCTATCTAGATTAATCTTTAAAATAACCTTCATCTCCTACCAAACACGCCCTAAATCTTTGTTTGAAAGAATTTTTATGACTACATAACCAAGTAAGCGTCAATTGTCAATTGACCGTGTTGTTTTGGTATTAATTGATCTTTGATGTTAGGATATTTTTATTTCAAAAAAATATTTTATAGTTAAAAGATATATTGTAAATGAATAAAAGGCCACACAAAATAATATCTATCAAAATAGTAGAAATTTTGATGTATAACATGATCTTTGCATATCTCTATTGTAATCGAAGTTATCAAAATATCTAATCAAAACTAATGCTTTAAGATTTTACTAGATATTTTTAAGTACTAAAAAAATATTTGGAAATAAAATTTTAAGATTTTGTTAGTTATTGATCTTTCTTCATTATTTCCTTTCATAATTTTAGGTTATTTTGCCAATTAACCTCACCTAATTATATAACAAAGTAATAATCAATCGACCAAGTTTAGTTCTTTCTTGCATGATAGATGCATGAGTTGATCGTTTTTCCGTTATAAGAGTAGATTATCATGTAGAGTTAATAAAAATTCGAGACAAAAAATCAAAGAGATAGATTCTACTTCGTCCAAGACTCTCCATTGTGATAACTCCACCTGGTGTTCTTGAAGAACATTATCCCACATGAAATATCATAACGGATTATGGTCTGTAAAATACTAGGTGGAGTTATTACAATGGAAGGTATTGACCAAGTAATATGCTTTGTCAATTCAGCACGTTTTTGTGATGAGGAACTTCGCCACCGTCGATGAGTTATTTTAGTTACCTTGTTTTGACTATATTTAGTCCCTGTTTGGTTGTAACACGGAAACAAAAACAGAATGGAAACGAATTTAGTCCATATATATACCTTGTTCATGAAAATTTTTGGAATCATTCTTTGTGGTTTCATGCAAAATGCACTTGCTTCCTTTCATTTTGTTTCCCTATAAGGTATCAAAAATAATCAAATTCTACTATAAATACCTTAAATCAAAAGGAATGATTCCAAAAAATTTAATGAACAAGGATATACGTATGGACTAGATTTGTTAACATTCCGTTTTCAATTTCGGAATTAAACCAAACGGCCCCTTTATTGGAGAGTGGTTCAAGTAAAATAGTTTCTTCCGGTACGAAATCAATATTTGTACATTGGTAAAGCATGAATTGTTAGTTAATAAAGTATGAACTAAACTTTTGTTTTTTTTAAAAATGAACTATTCGTGCATAAAAAAGAAGATGATATTCTAATAAAAATATTTTTTCCTCTAATTTTGTAGAATATATTCTTCCTTTAATAAAAAAGGTTGTGTAGATCTGGACCGGGTTTTTACGGTCCGGTCCATACACAATCCGGGTCCGGTCCGGATTACGGACCAGGTGTAAGGTGATTTATGGTTCTGGAGCAAGACTTGAAAACACTGGTGATCCGGGTCGGATACGGAGTTAATCAAAAAAATTCAAAAAAAAAACTAAGAAAAGAGGTTAGTCAAACCGAAATTCCGGTCCTCGACCCGGGTTTTCCAAAAATTATGATCCTCCAGCCCGGACCGAACGGATAGCTAGGTCCGGTCCGGGTTGGACCGGTTGCACGGCACACCTCTAAAAATATCATACTTTGTTATATTTTTGGATAGTTAAGACTTTAAAATATAGTAGTATGTATTTTGAACTTTTATAATATTAATTCAAAATTTGTGTATCATTAGTTTGAATAGTTAGTTCCGTTAGTTCCAACATTTTGTTTTTTTAGTTCAAACATATTGTTTTCTTAGTTCAAACATATAAAAATAAAAAAGTGTATAAAAACATGACTTTCATATAGAACAAAAAAATGCACGAGCCAACAATAAGAAATATTATAACTGATAGTATACAAGTTTTAAACGAATCAAACAAAAGTTTTGAATTAACAGAATAGATTACAAACTTTTATTGTAAAAATGTTTGAATAGTTAGTTCATATAATTTGAACTAATAAAATAAAATTTTTTGAATGAACAGTACACCTGTTTTGAACAAAAAGTACAAAAAAAGTCGAACTAAAAAATGTTCATCAAAACTTGTCTAACGGCCCAACATGTTCATCAAAAATGTTCGTCAAAAGTTGTCTCGGTTTTGTATATATGTGATTATCGTGACTGTTTATCGGGGCTCCCGTACATGATAGGACGGGTGTTGGTTTATTTTGTACCTAAACTTGTATGTAACATTGATTGACGACCATTAATTTATATTTTTTGTACAAAAGTATACATCTATGGTTGAAAGAATTTGTATGACTGCACTACCAAGTAATCATCAATTGATCGTGTGATGTTTTGGTATTAATCGATCTTTGATATTAGGATATTTTTTTCAAAGAAAATATTATAGTTAAAAGATATATTGTAAATGAATAAGAGGCCCAGAAAATAACATCTATCAAAAAATTAGAGATTTTGATGTATAACATGATCTTTACATATCTCTATTGTAGTTGAAGTTACCAAAATATCTAATCGAAACTAATGCTTTAAGATTTTACTAGATATTTTTAGGGCCCGTTTGGTTCCAACTCCGGAAACGGAAACGGAAACGGAATGGAAACGAATTTAGTCCATATATGTATCCATATTCATGAAATTCTATGGAATCATTCCTTGTGTTTACACGCAAAATGCAATTGTCTCCCCATATTTTGTTACCCTATAGGGTATCAAAAGTAATCAAATTTAACTTCAATTAATTCAAATCAAAAGGAATGATTCCAACAACTTTCATGAACAAGGGTATACATATGGACTAGATTCGTTTCCATTCCGTTTCCGATTCCGGAGTTCAAACCAAACGGACCCTTAGAGTAATAAAATATTTGGAAATAAAATTTTAAGATTTTGTTAGTTATTGATCTTTTTTCATTATTTTCTTTTATAATCTTAGGTTATTTTGTGCAATATCAGGTAATTGTTGATGTGTACTTTTTAAGTTTTGCCAGTAAATCTCACCAAATCATATAACAAAGTAATAATCAATCGACCAAGTTGGGTTCTTTCTTGCACGATAGATGTATGAGTTGATCGTTTTTCGTTACAAGAGTATTTTATCATATAGACTTAATTAATACAAATTCGAGACGAAAAAACCAAAGCGATAGACAAACTCTACTTCGTCCAAAACTCTTCGTTGTGGTAACTCCATCTGGTATTCTTGAAGAACATTATCCCACATGAAATACAATACCGGATTATGGTTCGTATAATACTAGGTGAAGTTATTACAACGGAAGGTATTGGCAAAGTAATATACTATGTCAATTCAGCACGTTTTTGTGACAAGGAGCCTTACCGTCGTCGATGAGTTATTGCGGTAACCTGTCTTTGATTATATTTAATTGGAGAGTGGTTCAAGTAAAATAGTTTCTTCCGGTAAGGAATTATAGAGAGATAAATATTTGTACGTTGGTAAAATATGAATTGCAAGTTAATAAAGTATGAATTAAAATTTCTTTTTCTAAAAGATGAATTGTTCATGCACATAAATGAACTAAGATGATATTCTAATAAAAACAGATTTTTTCATAATTTTTTAAAAATATTTTCTTCCTTTAATAAAAAAAGGTTGTGTAGATCCGGACTGGGTTTTTACGGTCTGGTCCACGGTCAGGTTTACGGACCGAGTGTAAGGTGATTTATGGTTCTGAACCACGACTGGAAAACCCCGGTGATCCGGGTCGGAGTTAATCAAAAAAATTTTTAAAAAAAAAAACTAAGAAAAGAGGTTATTTGGACCGAAATTTCGTTCCTCGACCTGGGTTTTCCAAAAATTATGGTCCTCCAACAGACCGAATCCGAAGAGTTGGGTCCGGTCCAAGCTAGACGGTTGAACACCCCTAAAAAAGTCATACTTTGTTATATTTTTGGATAGTTAAATTTTTAAAATATAATATTATCTATTTTGAACTTTTATAATATTAGTACAAAATTTGTGTATCATTTAGTTTGAGTATTATATTATGTTAGTTCAAATATTGTGTTTTCTTAGTTCAAATATGTAAAAGTAAAAAAAAAAAAGAAAAACATAAAACATAACTTTCAAATAGGGAAAAAAAAAATGCATGAACCAACGATAAGAATATTAAAGTGATAGTATACAACTTTTAATCGAATCAAACAAAAATTTAGAATTAATAAAATAGATTACAAACTTTTATTGTAAAAATGTTTGAATCGTTACTACATATAATTAAACTAATAAAATAAAAAAGTATGAATGAACAGTACACTTGTTTTGAAAAAAAAGTACAAGAAAAGTCAAACTAAAAAATGTTCGTCAAAAGTTGTCTAACAGTCCAACATGTTCGTCAAAAATCTTCGTCAAAAGTTGTCTCGGTTTTGTTTTATGTGATTATCGTGACTGTTTGCACACCTCCGTGCTTGAGTGTTTTTATGATTGCTTGAATCTTGATTATGTGTTAGATTGTGTATAGTGTACGTGTAGCTTTAGAAGGCATAACGCCTTTATGGGAAACGGTTGTTATACCTCAGTTTTTAAAACCGGATCGACATGAGTGTATTTAAGTTTCGGGACGGAACTTGTTTTTAGGAGAACTGATGTAATAAGTGGGAATTATTATTCCGTTTTGTTACCCGAGTAACCGCGGTTGCGCCCGCGGTCGCGTTATATTGCCTACCCGCGGTCGCGGCTCGCAGTCGTGCCGCCGCGGTCGTAGATGTTGTCTCCCGCGGTCGCGGTGAAACAAATTCGTGGCTTATCTAGTTTCGTAACCTTTGGGACTCTTTCCTTAAGAGCTAAACACGATCTCTCACTTTCCTTTTTCCATACGTTGTTTCTCATTCCTTCACAAACCCTAACATCCACCTCTTTCTTACGTTCTTCATGTCATTCCTTTTCTCTCTTACGTTCTTCCTCTCAATCTCTTTTTTCTCTTCTCTTCTCGGACGATCAACAGCAAACAAGCACGGGATTGCCATCGTTTTCCTCTACACGCAGCAACCAGGAGAGGGAGTGTAGTCGGTGTCTCCTCCTGTAGTCGAACAAGTCCTTCAACGAGTCGACTTCTTCACATACAAGAAGACAACACCGCAAGTCCCTCTTCACTCGATCCTCTTCGTTTTTACGCTACCAGCAAGACAAACGGATGTGCCCTTTTCACATCTGTAGTGTAGAGAAACACCGAGCAGTAGGGTTCTCATCATCGTCGCGAGAACAGAAACGGATTGTGGCATGACGTTCTCCCGCGATCGCGTCTGACGTTCTCCCACGATCGCTCTTGCATTATCCACGGTCACGCCTCATCTTTGTCGCTGTCGTGCCTTGTAACCGTGGTCGTGCCTACTCCTTGTTGCGGTCGCGCCGACACCTTTCTTCCGCGATTGCGCCTCCTTGTTCTGCAATCGTGTGATCTCTCTAGAGAGTACTGAGCATCGGTACGTTGATCTTTTCTTGTGTCTAAGATTGATAGGTAGTTAGTATCATGTAAGGGTGGAACCTAGCAGAACTAGAGTAAATTCTAGTTAGTGGGTTGAAAGTAAGAATCTTGGGAAGTTAAGGCTTTAGGATGATGATGTTATGCGTTAAGAGTAGGAAAAATTCAATGATGCAGTTTTCGGGCCTTTTGTTGATGGTTTTGGAATGTTGATAAGCTCTTGAGTTAGACTTATTATAGTCATAGTTGACCTAGAAGTTGTAAACTTCTAGATGATAGATAGGCTATTGATCCACGTGTCCTTGTTATCAGGTGGTGGAGTCATTGCTGCGGGATCAAGAGTGGTTGTATAGCTGGACTTATCTTGATATAGGTAAGTCATGTGGGCTTACTTAGCTTGAATATGTGTATTGGGTGGGTTACATTAGTGTTGTGTGTATTGCATGTTTGATAACTATAAGATGAATAAGACGACCTTGATAATAATTGGCCAAAATGTATGTATAACGGGCGATGACATCACTCCCCAGCTTCGCCGTGAGACTGGGAGGTTCTCCGCGACTAGCCCAGACATGGTATAAGGTGAGATGCATTGAACCGCTTTTGTTGGTATACGGGGACGAAAGCGAAGGTCGGGAGACCTTCGTGCCATACCATAAGTGGATTAGAAGTGAATGACATAATGAAAGATAATAAATGAAGTTTTGTGTAAGCATGATGTGTGTTTTGTTTCCGCATTGTTGTGTGTGTGCGCTATTGTACTTCTTCTAATATGTAGGTTGTTAGATAACTGTTTATTCGGTGTTGTATATGCTTTGCGGGATAGGGTAGCTGGCGAGTGATCCGAAAAGAGTGATTAGTCGGGTTTCCGTACGTTATAGGACGGGTGTTGGGATTATTGTTATTTCAGTATTCTTATTTTGGCATTAGTAGTTCAGACTATCATATTGATGTAGCACTCGGTTGAGAGTCTTTCATTTTGATCATGACAATGCATATTAGTTTTTCCTTTTTATATTTGTGATTTGTTGTAAGATCCGGTGAGATTGTTGTCTAAGATTGACAGGTAGTTAGTATCATGTTAGGGTGGAAACTAGCAGAACTTCAGTTAATCCTAGTTAGTGGGTTGAAAGTAAGAATCTTGGGAAGTTAAGGTTTTAGGATAATGATGTTATGCGTTAAGAGTAGGAAAAATGCAACGATGCAGTTTTCGGCCCTTTTGTTGATGGTTTTGGAATGTTGATAAGTGTTGAGTTAGACTTATTATAGTCATAGTTGACTTAGAAGTTGGAAGCTTCTAGATGATAGATAAGCTATTGATCCACGTGTCCTTGTTATCAGGCGGTGGAGTCAATTCCTGCGGGATCAAGAGTGGTTGTGTAACTGGACTTATCTTGATGCAGGTAAGTCTTTTGGGCTTACTTAGCTTGCAATATGTGTATTGGGTAGGTTACATTAGTGGTGTGTGTATTGCATGTTTGATAACTATAAGATGAATAGGACGACCTTGGTAATAATTGGCCAAAATGTATGTATAACGGGCGATGGCATCACTGCCCAGCTCCGACGTGAGACTGGGAGGTTCTCCATGACTAGCCTAGACATGGTATACGACAAGATACATCAGACCGCTCCTGTTGGTATACGGGGACGAAAGCGAAGGTCGGGAGACCTTCGTGCCATACCATAAGTGGAATTAGAAGTGAATGACGTAATAAAAGATAATAAATGAACTTATGTATAAGCATGATGTGTGTTTTGTTGCCGCATTGTTGTGTGTTTGCGCTATTGTAGTTCTTCTAATATATATGTTGTTAGATAACGGTTTATTCGGTGTTGTATATGCTTTGCAGGATAGGATAGCTGCCGAGTGATCCAGAAGGAGTGGTCAGCCGGGTTCTCGTACGTTATAGGACGGGTGTTGGGATTATTGTTATTTCAGTATTCTTATTTTGGCATTAGTAGTTGAGGCTATCATATTGATGTAGCACTTGGTTGAGATTCTTTCATTTTGATCTTGACAATGCATATTATTTTATTCAGTTTTTCCTTTTTATATTTGTGTCTTGTTGTAAGATCGGGTGAGATTGTTGTCAGGCTAAGCTCAGGACTCATTGTGAGGTCATAACCCATAGCGTCCCGGACTCTGAAAATTTGGGGTGAGTATGTCTAACATAGCACTTTTAAAATTACTTTTTTAATTATACATTTTGAGAGTGTTTTATAATTATTGAATGTTTTTATTGAAGATAAATTTTTGTCTTTGAAACAAAACGGTTACGGTTTGTTCTGAAACCAAACTATTTTTAACGTAAGAATGCATTTGATAATTAATCTTTCGATATTTTATTAAATCATTTCTCGAATTTGCATTTGTTATTTTATTCTTGTGTAATTCTTCCAATTTATTATATATATATATATATATATATATATATATATAAAATATTCTTTCATACTGGAAAACCTTTAATAATCTCCTCCTTCCCACCAGGCTCAAGCTCATTAACATGTGCGATGTGTTCTTCGAATAGTGCCTTAGATTTGTGGGTGCCTCTTATGAGATAAATATGGAATGAAGAGTAACCAACTAACCATGGTCCAGTTGGTATGAAATTGTGACAATTTGCTTGACCTAGACATTCAACACGGGTTGGATTCCTCTTGGTGCCTCTTTTTATTTTTTTTATGCAATTATTATTTAACAAATTTTTTAAAGGGTGTAAAATTATTTTAGCACAGGATCTCTAGAATAAATGAGACGGGCTTGCTTCTCACCAAATTTTTATAAAATAAAAGTAACATTAGATGTCAATCAAATATATCCAAGCTATAAACTATCATTAACATATGAAAAATTGTCTTTAACAAGCTATAAACTATCATTAACATATGGAAATTTGTCTTAACAAGCTATAAACTGGTTATCATTAAGATGTCAGCTTTTAGGAGGATTTTGCAAGATCAAGTGTTCGTTTGGAGCAATCAAAAAGCATTGTTTTTTTAGGTTGAAACTATTATACTACACAAGATCGGATTGTTGTTCCCAACCCCAATTTACGGGCCAAAAAGCTTTGTTCTTTAGGTTAGTGATATTCACGTCAAAAGAGCATCAAACAAAGTCAACGGTATCTGTCGATGATTTTGTCTTCAATAGAGAAAGTCAAGGGTAACACGTACAGCATAATACATGACAGTATTAGAAATTGTTCATCCCACGCATCCTCATTAATCAAACATCTCGTTTGAATCATAATCTCCAAACTGGTTAGAATCGTTCAGGTAGGATGATTAACGAGCTCTTCTTATGGCTGCTGTCCTTCGTAATCGTCGCCGCTCTCATCGTCATCGTTGTTTATCAGGTCAACTCTTCTCCTTACTTTCCAATTACCCAATCAATCATCTTCAGCATGAACTCAAAACTTGCATTCTAACTGTGAATTCACAATTGATGCAGCTTGTGTGCTTGTCAGATCTGGAGTTGGACCATCACAACCCATATGACACAACGTCTCGTATAAACTTCGTGATCGTGCCAGAGTTCGTTCTGCAAGGCGTTCTCTGCTGCCTATTTCTTGTTACCGGCCATTGGTTCATGTTCCTGTTATGCATACCATATCTCTGCTACAATGTTAAAATGTAAGTGCCATTGTTACCGGACCTTGCCTGCCTGATTTTGTCAATGCACTAAACGTCGGGTCGGGTTCTTCTCCTCCCTTGTTTCAGGTACATGGACAGGAAACATCTTGTGGATGTAACCGAGATCTTCAGGCAACTCAACCGGGAGAAAAAGAAACGCCTCTTCAAACTTGGCTATCTTGTGGTCATTTTTATGTTCGCGTTGTTCTTGTATGCAGCTGCAGATCTTTAATCAGTTCAATTTACCTGTTATAAAACCTTCATGGTGTTGATAAGAATCTCGTTGTGCTCATTGCAGGTTGATCTGGAATGCCTTGGGAGACCACCATGAACACATGTACCATGAACACATGTGATTCTGACCATTGTCATCATGCCGCCATTCCAATTCTTCGATTCAATTCATGTGTAGCTTCAATTGCCTCAAGTGTTTACTTTATGGCAAACACCAATGCTTCTGAAATCTACGAGTTCTTGTTTTGTTCTCTTCTTTCATATATTCAATCTTCATCTCATATTGCACTTATAAGAATACCTTTCCAAAGATGATAACAATCTCATCTAGTAGTCAGAAAACCAAAATGAAGAATAGTAACGTGTATGAATTAGTCAAGGTCCAACTAAGAAAGCAGATATGGAAGATATAGTAAGTGAAAACACAAGTAAATTGCTTCTGTTCTCAAGATCAAACTTCAGTCAAGCCCAAAGATAACAAGCAACTTCTGTTTGGCAAATTAAGGAACTCAGAACTCTTGCTTTCAGATACTCAAAGGAAGCAGCTCAATCTACTTAACCTGCACAAGAGATAAGCAAACCACCAACAATCTCATGAAAGCAAAACAGCAACCTATACATTTACATATCACAAACTGCGTTCTTATTAAAGATAGCACAGAATCCATCTGTTCATAGTAAACACGACTTTGAATTCAAACCCTCCACCATCCTGTACTGCGACAATCATACAACACCCTTCCATTTTTCTGCCATGGGCCTCTTGGCCATTGATTAATGGAAATTAAAAGGATAAAGCATAGCAAACAGAAGAAAACGGGAAATCAAGGGGAAACAGAGAAGTGCTCACACAGTTGCCTTCTTCCTTAGAACCTATCCATCTTATCAGCTTTCACCACCGGATTAGCCTTAGCTATGGCGTCTTTTCCAACGGCCTTGAAATCGAACGAGCACCTGTGTTCCTCCGGGTATCTGTGAGAACCACAGTAAGTAATCCCACATCTGCACTTGAATCCCATCATTCCGACCTTCTTATTGCAGCTTCCACACCGATTCGTCGTCTTCGTCACTGGAGGAGCCACCTCCACCGCCTTCGCCGCTTCTTCCGACGAAGAAGATTCCGCTAATGCGACGGAAACAGGCTCCACCACAACCTCATCGGCAACGGACACAGGGATCGAGATCATGGACTTCTCGACCGCAGCCATAGCCTCTTCGCACATCTTGGAGTCTCTGTAACACTTGGAGCAGAGATTCATCGTCGCAGACGTACCAAAGAAGCCACATCCGTTTGCGCAAAGAATCGGGGCGTCCGATTGATGAAAGCTCGTGGAATCGTTTATTTTCTTCTCCGAAGCCATCTCTGTCTCCCTGTAACCCCAATCAAGAAGAGAAGAAGCAAATGGGCGAAAATCTGAAGAGAGTAAAAGCTAGGATTTTCCTAATTTCCTGAAAATCGAATTTACAAATTCTTCTCTCTTTCCTGGATTTGATGCGAATTTCTTGGGATAAGGGAATGATGAAATTGTTTAGGTATGGAATTTAAAAATGATATCCTTCAATGTGTCAATGGTAAGCTTGAGCAAAGTTAATAGTGCCACGAAAAAACGCAAAGAAGGCATGTGAAATGTGCATGTGCTCCAAATCTATTACTATTATTTTGGATGTTAAAATGTCAACAAATTTGTTGCACTTCAGCAAACTGATCAAAAATCCGATAAATAATCAAAAATCCGATACACAAGGATCCGAATTAAAAATAGGTACAAAATAGGTTCTCTAACTTATATAAAAAAAATTTATTAAAATAAAGAAGAAAATATAAAGTAAATCATAATATATTTCTCTCTCCATGTATTAAGGAGAAAATTGTCTAAACAGTATCCATCTTTTGGGCTGACTAAACTTTAGTACCCATCGTTTAAACTATCAAAACGGTACCTCAATTATTGAGCCCGACCAAAGATTAGTACCTAAGTTAATGTTCATCCGTCAAATTTACATATCTCCGTTAAATTTCAAGGGCAAAATTGTCCACTCCAGATAAACCCTAATCCCCAAATTTATTGAGCCCCAAATTTCTATCAATTTTCCAAAATCAAAATCATAATCATAAAACCCTTTTCCTACAACATTGCAATCAATGATCGCAAACTCAAAATCATAAAAGCCCCAAATTTCTGCCAACAACCAAAATCAAAATCTAGACAAATTTCAAAATCCATTCGAACAGATGTGAAATTAGCCATACAAAATATCTGGATATTCATTTTGAATCAAGAAGCCACACAAGAAAATGGGTTTCAAGTTGTTTGTATTGTGTAAGCTCATCTTCTTCTACCTTGCTCTTCCTCATGAATCCATGGCAGCTGCTCTAGCTCCCAATGAATCTATTCGAGTCGCGAGCCAGTACAAATGCTCTTTCAACTACCCTCAACATCGGAGTAACCCAAATTTGCGCTTCCTCATGAATCCATGACACCAACAGGTCGGTCAGTACAAATGGGTTTCAAGCTGTTCGAGACTCGATCTTGTGAGAATATGAATAAATTCCCCGTAGGGTTTCCATTGACTGATGGATATATTTATACTAAACGTATTTACAATATTTACGTAGGGCATCCTCTATTTTACATAATTGCATATTCTATCATTCCCCCGCAGTCGAAACTGGAGGAGGCATTACAGTAAGACTGGATCTAAAATCTAAAAATAATTGTCGAGGAAGTCCCTTTGTAAAAATATCTGCATACTGAAAAGCTGACGGTACGTGAAGAACCCGAACGTGACCGTGGGCAACCTTATCGCGGACGAAGTGAATATCAATCTCAATGTGCTTTGTCCGTTGATGTTGAACCGGATTGCTGGCAAGATAGGTAGCAGATATGTTGTCGGTGTAGACAATGGAGGCCTTGGCAAGAGGGCAATGAAGCTCGAGTAACAGGTTTCGAAGCCAAGAGCACTCAGAAACAGCGTTGGCAACTCCTCTATATTCTGCCTCTGCACTGGATCGAGAGACTACAGATTGTCGCTTGGCAGACCATGAGATTAGTGTGTCGTTGAAGAAGACACAGTAACCCGAGGTGGAGCGGCGGGTATCAGGACAACCGGCCCAATCTGCATCTGTGTAGGCAATGAGATCAGAGTTTGGGGAGGGAAAAATTGTAATACCCAACGAAGAAGAGCCTGCTATGTAGCGGATGATACGCTTAAGGGCAGCGAAGTGAGCTTCCCTGGGATCATGCATAAACAAACATACTTGTTGTACGGCAAAACTGATGTCGGGGCGAGTGAAAGTCAGGTACTGAAGAGCCCCAGCTAAACTCCTGTATAGAGTCGGATCACTAATAGCCGGAGTAGAGGAGGCGCTTAACTTGACAGATGTCTCAGCAGGTGTTGCAGATGGTTTGCAATTGGTCATTTTAGCTCGGTCAACAATTTCACGAGCATATTTATCCTGGGAAAGGAATAGACCGGACGAAGTGCGACGAACAGAGATGCCCAAAAAATAGGATAGAGGACCTAAGTCTTTAAGGGCAAATTCCTTACTCAGACTCCTGATTATCTGCTGACGTAAATAGTCTGAGGAGGCTGTCAGAATGATATCATCTACATATAGAAGCAGATAAACAATATCGGAACCTTGGCGATAAATAAATAGAGATGAGTCACTCTTACTGCCAACAAATCCGATGTGACTGAGAAATCCAGCAAAACGTTGAAACCAAGCGCGGGGAGCCTGTTTGAGACCGTAAAGGGATTTCTGTAGCAGGCAAACATGATTGGGATTTGACGTATCACGGAACCCTGGAGGTTGAAACATATAGACAGTTTCATTCAGTTGCCCGTGGAGGAATGCGTTCTGAACATCAAGTTGATGAATAGACCAAGAACGAGATACAGCAATGTGTAGCACCATCCTGATAGTCGCCGGTTTGACAACAGGGCTAAAAGTTTCATCACAATCAACACCAATTTGCTGAGAACATCCATTAGCTACTAAACGGGCTTTGTATCGCTCAAGGGAACCATCCGACCTGTATTTGTGTCTAAAAATCCACATGCAACGCACAATGTTAACATCACTAGGACGAGGAACCAGAACCCAAGTCTTATTCCGCATAAGGGCTCGATATTCGTCGAGCATGGCGGCGTTCCAATACGGATCCTGAAGAGCTACATTGTGGGATTTTGGGATTGGTGAGATAGATCGGGAAATGGGGGCGGTGGTGACCGATAAATCAAATATCGGTTTTGGTTTGACGATGCCGGATTGACTCCGGGTTTGGGGGCGATTCGGATTTATGGGTAGTGGTGTGGGTAAATGTGTATCCGGTAATTGATGTGGGATGGTGGGTAAATTGGATGAAATTGGGCTGCTGGTGGGGAGGGATGGGCCGGGTGCAGTGGACACGTGGGACTGGAGAGGTGTAGAAGAGAGACGTGGGCCTGGCGAAGGGGGTGGGCCTGGCGAAGGAAGTGGGCTGGTGGCAGTGCGGCCTGGTGAAAAATGTGGTGGGGCAGCAGCATTCGCTGGGTCGGCATTTGCAGGGGGTAGGGAGCTGGAAGATAGGTTCCGTATGTGAGCTCGGTTATAGGGGGAGATCTCGTCGTCGGTTAGAGAATAATATTGGTCCGGGGAGACTCCATTCCGGGAAGAGAACGGAAAAATAGATTCATCAAAAGTGACGTGACGAGAGAGAATTATTTTATTTGTACCTAACTCTAGACATTTGTATCCGCGATGGTGGGACGGATATCCAAGGAATACACATGGAGAGGTACGATGTTGGAGTTTATTGGAGATGGTAGCGCTTTGATTTGGATAGCAAAGGCAACCAAAAACTCTAAGATGATTTAGGAGAGGTGTGGTGTTGTATAACACTTGGGTGGGGGACAATTTTTGAATAGTGGTGGAAGGAAGAATGTTGAGAAGGTAGCAAGATGTTTCCAAGGCGTGAGGCCAATAGGAAACGGGAATGGATGCATGAAAAAGAAGGGAACGCATCATGTTATTGATGGTGCGGATGATACGTTCAGCTTTGCCATTTTGAGGGGAAGTGTGAGGGCACGAAAATCGAAAATTTATGCCACTTCGAATTGTTATACTCACGTCCCATGTCGCATTGAAAGCTTTTAATGTTGATAAGAAATTGTGTTTGAACATATTTATGGAATTGCACAAAGATATCGTAAACTTGAGACTTAAATTTGATAGGATAAATCCATAGGAAATGAGAAAAGTCATCAAGAAATAATAGATAATATTTAAAACCTTCCCGACTGGGAATAGGTGAGGTCCAAATATCACTATGAACAATGTCAAAAGGTGCAAAAGTAGAAGAAGAAGAGCGATCAAACGATAATCTATGATGTTTGCCTAGCTGGCAAGCATGACAAAGGGAAGAAGATGACTCCTTTTTGTAATGAAGTGAAGAAGAGGAATGCAAAAATTGAAGCACGGGCGCGCCGGGATGACCAAGACGGGCGTGCCAAATTGCGGAAGACTCAACAGAAAGAGCATGATGAGGATGAATGGAGGTGGTGGTAACCGGATAGAGCTCCCCGGAGCTATTACATCTCATGCGAACTGTCCCCGTGTGTAGATCCTTCACAGAGAAACCAAAAGGGTCAAATTCGACGGAAGCAAGGTTATCGGTTGTAAAACGTCGAACAGAAACTAAGTTCTTGACAAGTTTAGGGGCAACAAGAATATTGGTCAATTTAAGTGGTCGGTTATTGGTGGGTAAAGTAGCATCGCCAAGACCTGTAGAAGGAATGCGCATATCATTTCCAACAATTATCGAATTTAAAGAACCATTATGCGAAAAAGACGAAAGGTTACCGGAATCGTTCGTCATGTGTGATGTTGCGCCCGTATCCATGTACCAAAGGTTGTCTGCGGGATTGAGGGACATTGTTGCAAAAGCGTTATCAATAGACGTGGGCTGCTGTTGCATATCCGAAATAACACCCAGATGGGCCTGCTGCTGTTGCTGAAACGGATTGGGCCCAAGTAAGCCAGCCTGGTTTGCTGGATAGGGGCAAGGTGGAGTGTGCCGGCCCACTGGTGAAGGCTGATACGGGCCTGCTGCTGAAGATTGAAACCAATTGGGCTGAGAAGATGAAGCGGGCCCACCAGATGAAGCAGCCACGGGATGCCAGCCCAACTGTGGATGGAAAGCAAACCTAACGCCAACTGCAGCAGGAGATCGGCCCTTGCCTTTGCGGCCGCGGCTACGGCTCCGACTAGATTGGTCCGGTGTAGAGGAGCGACTGGACTGTTGTCGGGAGGGAGGAGCGGTGGTGCCGGCGGTGGTGGTGTTCAGTGCGGTGTTTTGACCGGAGGCGGTTTGAGCGGCCATTCTTGTTTCTTCAAGTAATAATTGCGATCTGGCTTTAGTGAAATTCGGAAGAGGATCCGATTGTTGAATAAAGCTAGCCGTAGCATTGTACTCAGCAAGTAAGCCTAAGATGAGTTGAAGAACAAGACGATTGTCCGAAACGGGAGATCCGACACCCTTCAGTTGATCAGCGAGAGATTTAAGTTGTTGACAATAAGCAGAAATAGAAGCAAACCCTGACAATTTACAGTTGGAGAACTCGTGTTCAAGATAAACTGCGCGGGTATTCTTGTTGTCCTGAAAAATGTTCTGAACTCGAATCCAAGCTTGAAGAGCGGTATCATCCGGATCTAAGATTTGGAGAAGGATGCCCGTGAGACCGTGTTGTATATCCATTGAAGAACGGTCGCGTCAACTTGTTGCCAGAGTGTATCATCAATATCAACCGGTTTAGGAACCGTGGCGTCGATGTGATCCAAAACATTATGAGCCTTCGCAGTGACGCAAAATAAAGTGACCCATGATGCGTAAGGAGTGTCATGGTCAAGGACGAGAGCGATGTTGTTCTTGATGTTGGATATTCCGAGCGCAGAATGGAAAGATGACTTTTTGTCGGCAGCCATGAGGGGAACTAGGGTTAGCCGGCAGGGAAAAAAAGAAAGCGTGCGGAAGAGGAGGAAATTAGGCT
Organism: Fagopyrum esculentum; assembly: GCA_033239045.1. NCBI lineage: Eukaryota > Viridiplantae > Streptophyta > Magnoliopsida > Caryophyllales > Polygonaceae > Fagopyrum > Fagopyrum esculentum. The sequence goes on along the minus strand of BSUD01000003.1, from coordinate 150,261,911 downwards.
GATACCATGTGAGAATATGAATAAATTCCCCGTAGGGTTTCCATTGACTGATGGATATATTTATACTAAACGTATTTACAATATTTACGTAGGGCATCCTCTATTTTACATAATTACATATTCTATCAGATCTCTCTCTTTGGCACCAGCAGGTCCGTCAAGTCGCGAGCCAGTACAAATGAACACCAACTACCCTCAACAAATAAGCTGCAGAAAATTGGGGCGTAGTTGTAGTTTATGAAGTACTATGGTCGGGAATGCGTAGTTGCAGTTTATGAAGGCGATGGCCACGCCGGTGCTTCTATGTTACTAATTCAACTCTCCCAAGCTCTTCGAGACTCAGGCTCTATGGTCGAACACTCTCTAGCTCTTCAGAAATCATGGAGTGTTAATTTCTTCTTCCTCTTCCAAGTTTTCACCAATTCAAATGGCTTTTGAAAATTGTCTGGATTTTAACTTTGGTTGCAGGCAAAAATTTGGGGCTTTTACAATTTTTGATTTTACGATCATTGATTGCTACGTTGTTAGGGAAAGGGCTTTATGATTTTGATTTTGAATTTGGAAAACTGATAGAAATTTGGGGCTTAGGGTTTATTTGTGTGGTTGACAGTTTTGCCCTTGAGATTTAACGGAGACATCTGAATTTAACGGATGAACAGTAACTTAGGTACTAATCTTTGGTCGGGCTCAATAGTTGAGGTACCGTTCTGATAGTTTAAACGATGAGGTACTAAAGTTTAGTCAGCCCAAAAGATGGGTACTGTTTAGACAATTTTCTCTTTATTAAGCATATAATGGTTACAAAATGGAAAAATAAACATTTTCTATCTCCTTTTATTAAGGAAATTTGTATATCTTCCTTTCATTCGTCCTCTCTACAATTTGCGCAACACACGATTGTTAATCCAATTTGCTATCTTCCATGACGACGATATTGAATCAATTTTGGTAAGATTTCAGCAACAAATGTACATAATCGCCAAAGACTGCAAACATATGTACATATATAGTTAGTTAGTAACATTTTCGCAACAACATAGGTACATAATCACGAGAGACTGCAAACATATTTACATGCAAAACCAATAGAAGTTTGTATTACAACATATTTTTTTCTACTTTACATATTCTAATCGACAACATGATATATGTACACACTATATATGTTTGTATATTATCAAACCCCTATCCATATGTACATAACTTGCATATTTGATACATACGAACACAATAGAAGTTTGTATTTAAACACAACTCAAATATCAAATGTACACAAACTACATATTTGGTACATATATAATTAGTCAATAACATTTTTGCAGCAACATATGTACATAATCAGTCTCTAACAGGCATTCAAATCGATTAATGGGTTACAGAGTAATTTCGAACATTTAAGGGTACGAAAAAGTGGTTTTCTTCAAAACACAAAGTATAATCGTGAAAGCTATCATACGTGGTTATGGCGACTAAGGTTAATCGATTCGAGATATCGATTCTCCTTTGAAACAATTGGTAAATTTTACTTATTGAAGACGACAATTTAATAAGCGATTGAAGGAGAATGTTGAGGATGAAGACGAGACTTCGAGAGCACTGGCTATGGCGAACCTGCTTCCGTCTTTAAGAAGAGCTTTTTCAGTTTACTTTTGGTTACGAGTTGAAATCCGATAATGGCGGATATATGATAATGGAAAACCTCACGGTTAGGTTCTTTAACCGGTCCCCCTATTTTTTTGCTTAGTTAATATATTTTATCAAATAAATAACTTTCATTAATTTTTTTTAACTGCGTATCAAATATATAATTGATTACTAATTTATCTTTTTAAAAAAATGTAAAATACTTGCGACCTTATTTGTATTCTAAAAAAATAAGTTACCTTAATAACTTAATCTTCTCATGAAAATAAATATTATACTCGATCTTAAAAATATAAACACCAAGATTTAAATAATTTTAGAAGATGATACTTTATAAGTATGTAAGGATTTGACCTTAGTGCTCATTTTTAAGAGTGTCACGTCGATTATTTATAAGATAAATTAGTTTTTAACTAATTTTTTGTACGAAAAAATAAATTCTCACTGAATCAAAATTTTCATAAATAAAACAATTAATTTTTGAAAATTCAAAATTAAAAAAAAAACATATTTGAAATGATTTTTTTGTTGTTAAAAAGCTATCTGCATGAGCTAAAATTTGAACACTTTTTAAAAATCGTATTTACTCTAAAAAGTTCACAAGTTAAACATAACAAAATTTTTGAAAATTCAAAGTATTCATGAGTTTGAAAACCTAAATCTGCGGTAATTTGTTGCTTTAGCACCAGTTTATTATAAATAAAAAAATTAAAATCAATTGTACTTTAATTAAAAAAAGGGCTTGAACCGGTTTCACGGTTGCCTACGTATCCCCTCAGGGTTAAGAGGAATCAAAGCTCGCGCAGTTCTCTTACCTTTACTTACCTTTTTCGGACTTCCCAGTTGTTTTCGTTACCCTGCTTACCTTTATGTCTCAGACTCGGTAGTCATGCCGGCCCGCTGAAACGCCCCTAAACTAAGGTGTGTTTCCGATAAATATTTTTCCGTATTTGTTATTAATATTTTAATAGCTTAAACATATTTTAAAAAGTATTTAATGTCGTAAAATAAATTTTACCTATATTCGTAAAATTGACTGGTGGCAAGAAGTCTTCTAATGAGAACCGTTGACAACCTAAGTGTTTCCTGCACCGATGTTTGTACTTTAGGATTGTGAACTGAATAACATCATCCTTGAACATGTTTACTCCTTCATTTGTAGGGATAGGAGCAAACCCTATGCCTGCAGTTGAGGAAGTAAACATATTCAAGGATGATATTGTTATTCAGTTTACAAATCCCAAAGTTAAGCATCGGTGCAAGCAAACACTTGGGTTGTAGCGGTTCTCCACAGATCAAGACATTAGAAGACATCCTTGTTAGGGATAATCAACTAATTGGTTTACGATGAAACTTTTTTGAGTTTATGTGATGATTTTGGACCTAATGCGCACACACAACCACAAAATAGTTAGGATGAGATTGACACCTAACAACAGACTTAATTGTATTGTGCAGTTAAGAGTAGTTTCAATAGCTTATGTTTTGCCTCAATAGTAATAGTGTCCATGGAGTTTGAAGAAATATTACAAGAAATACCAGATAGATTTAGCAAACTGATTAAGACAACAACTTATAGTTAGCAGAATAATCAACAAAAGATAGTTATAATATGTACGATTGTTTCTTGTGTTAAAAAACTTATAGTTAGCAAACTGATTAAGACAACAACTTATAGTTAGCAGAATAATAAACTCATTTAATAAATATACTTTTATTTAACTCAATTCTTTCATCTACAAAATAAAAGTCTATAAAAAGAGTATATTTAACCCAATTATTTCATTATATTTTAAAGTTTATTAATTTAAATTAAACTTTCATATAGGGTCAATTATCATATTCAAATCTCACCAACAAAAATTAATTATGATACACAAATTATATCTCGATTTTTTAGAAGTCAAGTTTACTTACCGGATGCCAGCATGCAAATCTTTTTATGACTTATGATTGGACTTAGTTCATTTCTTAATTACTAGTTTATAACATTCACTATACGCGGATATATGTATCGAGTAATATGTATGAACTAGTGACATATTTACGAGATATTATAATATCCATTCACCTATAATTATTCTCACTATGATAAAATATTTATAATAAAAAAATTATCTCATTATTTCGACTTTAATTTAATTCTTATACAACAAACCGTTTTTTTTAAACTTATAAAAGTCCATAATTATGTCCATACATTGCCCTAAAATTAGGCACTACAAATGGCTAGGGAGATTGAAATTTATGAGAGAATATTCGAATTTCAAATAGACTTAAAATAAATTTCAGATTAATAAAAATAATTTTAAATAAGTTATAATTACAAAACTTCTAATAAAAATTAGCTATTCTTAAAAAAGTTACAAAGCTTCTATATATACAAAATTATTTTAAATATCTAACATTCAACCTATAAATAAACTATTTATCACAATAAATTTTTTTAAAAAAACATTTATTTAAATTTAGTCCAACTTTGATTATTTATTAAATAATTAAATCATTTATTAATATGCAAAGAAAAGAAAGTTCAACATAAATGAATTTTGTTTCTCAAAAAAAAAACATAAATGAATTTTTATAGATTTTATCAATTAATGAAAAAGGTTAAATAGGTCCACAATATAAGTAAAATGATTAACTAAAATTGAACTTTTTTTTTAAAATCTTACCGATATATAATACAAAAATTAATCAAAGAACCTTATTATGAAATCTAATAAATTTAAAATTCATATATGAATAAAAGAAAATCTTAATTTAATAATTTAGTAATTTTAATTAAGTCGTTAGTTAGTAAATAATAATTTCATAGCCATGGGAAAAAGACTAACCATAAATTAATAAATAGATACAATCAACTAAATACCTTAATTGATGTGTATGAACCTATCAAAGTATACATTAAATATGACTAAACCAGATATAACAGATTGGATTACAAAACAATTACGTACAACCAACACTACTCATGTTATTACACCAACATATACACAAAATTACATATATAAATATACAATCAATCATACATCACAAAACCCCTAAATCTAACAATACAGGTTTACTGTAGAACTCAAATTCGCCCAAACAACAACCAACAGCCCCAAAACTAAAATTAGGTTTACAGAACCGGAAATCTCACCAACTATTTGCACCAATTGGATCTGCAGAGAAAGATACGGATCTAGGCCGGAAGAAGAAGAACAGATGCGGCCGGCGACGCCAGGGGAGGGTTATGCGGGTTCTTGAACGGCCGAAAGAAGAAGGACGAACCTGGTTTCCGGGGTTCATGAACGGCCGCTTGAAGAATAACGAACCAGGGTTTCGACTGCTTCTCCTCTTCCTGACTCAGACGGAACAGGTCGGAGCTGAATGGCGGAGAGCAAGGCGTTGCGTTGGTGGTTCTCCCATAGGTCGGCGGCCAAGGGATGGGGTAGGGAAAGGATGAAAGAAAAGAGAGGAGGGCTAGGGTTAGGAAGATAAACGGTCCAAACGGATATATAGAGGGAAGGAAGATTGAGCGTGAGGGAAAAGAAATAAATCGAATTTTAACGGGATTTCACGGATCCGGTTTACGGAAAGTCCGACCCGCCCAACTAAAGAAAAAAAAAATCAGATAAAAATAATAAAATTTAATCCCGATTTCCCGACAAATAAAAGAAATTAAATAAAAATTAAAAATCAAATAAGATAAAACGGGACTTCACATTAAGTATCTTCTTAAACTAATAGCAAAATAAATATTAATCTAAAAAAGGAATATGGACTGTAGAATTGTTAATTAAAAAATCTGTAAGAAAATTGTATAAAGATTTGGGAGAACATACATAAATGATCGTATATATTCTTATATAATACTTATGATTTAATTACAAAATATGAAGATTTGGGAGAATTTGTGAGATTTGATTAAAAATATTCTTATATAATAATTATGTTTTAATTATAAAGTATAAAGATTTGGAGAAAATACATAAATGATTGTATATATTATGATTTAAAATATCTGATTTGATTGGAAACAGTTTTTTAGATTTGGATGGAAAACTAAAATCGGAAATTATGATAAAAATCATAAGATTATAATATATCCGATAATTTTTTTATAAAGAAAATTAATATCTATATTTTGATAGATATTAATAACAAAATCTTTAAGAAAATTGTAAAGCGCAAAAGATTGCAGAGCTATTAGGCTTTGCTTCCCAACCTCAAAACGAAAGATAAAATAATAAATTATGATCGAAAAGTATAATTTTTTTAAAAATTAAAAAGTTTTAAAAAATATCTGTGAAATTTGATGTTAATTCACCATTGATCAATTATGATTAAAAAGTATCATTTTTTTAAAACTAAAATGTTTTATAAAATAATGTAAAAATCGAGGCTAATTCATGCTTAACTCGAAATGAAAAACATGAAATTTTGGTAATTCTATAAAAGAGTAAGAAATCAAAAACCGGAATTCAGTAAAAACAAAAGCTAAAATAACAAATTTAAAACCAAAAACGCATTGAAAGTTATGCTTCAAATCGAGGCTAAAAAACAAATATAAGATATTAAATTTTTCAGTTTTCAAAGACAATCAATTAAAAAATACGATCAATGGGGAGGAATTATGATAAAAAAATATCATTATTTAAAACAAAAAACGTTTTGGAAAATATGGTAAATATGAGGCTAATTCACCATTGAATTAAACAATTCCAATTTCGAAAAATATTATCTTATAAAAACAAAATTGTTTTGAAAACTACTGAAGAAAACCATAGTTAGTTCATGCTTGAACCGAAATGGAAAACACGAAAATTTGGTAATGCGATAAAATAATAAGAAATAAAGATATTGGAATATTTATTTTTATACAATCAACGGAAGAGTAATGTGAAACCGGCATTGTTTTTTTTTTTTTTTTTGGTAGGAAGGAGAGTCAGTGAAACCGGCATTGTAAAACTAACAGTAGGAAGCATGTGTGGACGAACGATTAATTCATGTTTAAATCAAAATGGAAAACAAAAAAATCTTAAATCAGAAGATTACTTCTGATAATGAAAGGGTATTGTGCATAAAATCGATATTGGTGAGGGTAAGCATGTCCAAGGGTCACAGGTTACTCGAGACCCGGCGAGTTATGGGTGCGGGTAAGGGTCGAGGTGATCCTTACTCGCAGACCCGGCGGGTCGACTCGACAACGGTCAATTTTGAAAAAAAAAATTTGAACCCAACGGCTATTTTAGCCGTTGGGCAAACCAGTTGGCGGGTCGACCCGCCAACGATCCCTTTTCTTTTTTTTTATTAAAAAAATTTCGGGTTTGAAAACAAAAGGGTCAACCCATCGGGTCTGACCCATGGACATGCTTAGATGAGGGATGATAGATATGTGCTCGATATGTATAGTGTAAAATCATAAACCTGATATTGACAAGGGATGAAAAATTGACTAATCCTAAATTTTCTTCACTATATTATACATAAATAAAGAAAATTGGGAGGAATAATATGCAAATCCGTGAAACAATTGTGATTGTCCCTATGATATCCCTAACTTCTCGAAAATAATTTTTTGCATGTGGCTTTGCAAAATCTCGTAAGCCGCCCTTCGCCCTCCACTTGTACACATTTGAACGATAGTTGCATGAGACTTGACAATATTCGTGTAACACCCCAAAATCTCAAAACTCGGGGCGCTACGGGTTAAGACCTCACAATGGGTCCTGAACCTAGTCTGATGACAACAATTTCACCGGATCTTACAACAAGACACAAATAAAAGTAAAACCGAAATTGATAAAATGCAAATATGTCATGATCCAATAATAAAAGAAAAGACTCCAGCCGAGTAATAAAACATTATGACAATATGAAATGCCAAAATGTAAAAGAAGAACTAAAAATAAAGAAATCAACAACCCTATCCTATAATGTACGAGAACCCGATTGACCACTCCGTCCAAATCACTCGGCAGCTATCATATCTTGCAAAGTATCTACAACGAAGGATAAAACCGTTAGCTAACAACCTACATATTATAAGAACTATAACAGCACAAACACACATCATTGCAAAAATAAAACACCCATCATGCTTACACAAAAGTTCATTTATAATCTTGTATTAAGTTATACACTTTCTAATTCAACTTATGGTGTGACACAAAGATCTCCCGAACCTCCCCTTTGTCCCCGTAAACCAATAGGATTGGATGTGATGCACCTCACCGTGTACTTGTCTGGGCTAGTCGTAGAGAACCTAGTCTCATGTTAGAGTTGGACAGTGATGTCACCACCCGTTATACATACACTTGGGCCACATTACAATTAAGGTCGGCCTACACAGGTTATAATTATTAAACACCCAAAACACACCACTATCACAATTTATGCTAACACGCAAAAGTCAACTAAGTAAGTCCAAGAAACTTACATGAATCGAGTCAAAATCTTGTTAATGCTAGCTACTACTCGATTCTACAAGTGTAAGATCTCAAATGTCTGGTTATAAAAGAAAATTTGGATCAATAACATATCCAAAATCTTAGAAGTGTCCAACTTATAAGTTAACAAGGACCATCTAGGAAGAGAATACCAAACTAGCCTTATATGTAAAAATGACGATTTTGCCCCTGGATCCGGATAACCCTAAAAGTCTCGAAAGTCTCAATACTTCCACCAGAACCAATGACATAAAGTCCAACTCTAAAACGACAAGATTTAAGTAGTTTGAAAGATTCTAACTTTCAAACTTCCTATTGAACCAACACTGATCCAACTTTGACCTCAATACGATCCTTCAACTAAATACCAAAAATTCTGAGAAAAATTCTTTAACGTACTATGTTATGTCCACTGATGACTAGAACGATAACAATCCAAAAATAATCAACACCAAATTCTATACACAAAACTAAAGTTGTTTTGAGGACCCACAAATCCCATACTTAGCCAAAAATCTCATCCTCTACAAAACTGCGTTACTACCCTACTTTGGGACTTCATAACTTCATATCCGACCGTTGGATCGTTCCCAAAATTTAATACATCAAATTACTCATATCCACCTACAATATATCAAAAGTTTAATGGTGGACGATAAATCTAATGCTTCTAAACTTACTCCCAAAGTCAGTAATTCAAGACATTATTCCAGAAAAAATATAAAAGAGGTAAAATAAGTCCTAGGTTCGATTCTTCCTGCCAGCACTTTCCTCATATTAACTCTGCCTAAAGGTATCAAGTTCAAAACCCGTATTTGCCAAAATGGTAACATGGGCTATCATCTTCAACCTTGCATTTGACGAAGAAAGAGGCAAGAAGCTTACCCAATGGTTGCAGTCGGCAACGGCGAGATTGTCCCCTTGTTGTGTGCTAACGGCGAAGGGAAGGAAAAAGGCCTCGCCTGTAATCTGATCAGATTCAACACTATGGCAACATAATTGGAGTCCTCTACTCACTGAGAAGTAAGGTGCAGTTGTGGGACAACGATTTCTTGTGGTTGCGTCGAGATCGGAAGGTGCATGGAAGAGTCTAACCCTCAATTTTGTTTCAGGCAGGAAGAAGCGTCTTGCAGTCCAAGGTAACTCTCCCTCCTATTCACGAACAAGATCCAGGTTGAAGAACAAGAAACGCAAAAGGTTTTACCTTGATTCCGGCAGTCACTTAGGCGGCGGCGAGACTCCAGTCGACGAGAGGGGAATCTCTTTCCGTTGATGTGCTGATTGGACAAGACTAAGGCTCGCCGGCGCTGTACGCATGTGGAGGAGCTAGAAAGCTTGCAATTGCGTCTTGTTCGTGAGAAAGAAGAGACGTCACGACTTAGGAGGAGAGTGAGCAGTTTAGGTCTTGAAGAAAGATGGGTCAAATCAAAAGCAACTTTCATTTCCTGCACGGTCTTACCGAAAAGATCACTTGTCAAAGTGTGTTGGGATTTAGGGGGACGGCGTTATTAGCAGTAAAGATAGAAAGATCGAAACCAAGAGTAAAAGCTTGAAGATTGCTCAAAGCTCCATAAAACTCAAAGCCCATATCCACTACTCCATTGTCCCGCAAAATGTGGTCTTGAAGCACCCAAGATTGGGCCCTAGACACAACAAAAGCAAAGGGAAAGGTCTCCATAGCAGAGAATAATTCAAGCCCCCAAAATCAAATAGGTATAGAAGCAAGCCGCCACTGAAGATCTCTAGAAAAAGGAGCCCACAAACCACAATATTCTCGATTGATCTACTAAGCTCAACATCAAAATAATTTATTGCGCTCTCCCAATGATCTGGATGATAAGTCCTCAGGCCAAAATACATCATAGCAACACTCATACACGAACGAAGCACGAGAAGCTCACTCTGCGGGTCTCTCGATTGTAGAAGAAGATGTATCAAGTCAATCGTCTTAACAACTCTCTTCATGACAAGCTCTCTAACAAACCCCTCATCTCTACTCACTGCCCCCCCCCCCCCCCC
>BSUD01000003.1:150220829-150246299 GCA_033239045.1 Fagopyrum esculentum | reverse complement strand
TTTTTAAGCATTAATATAATAAATGTTGTTTTTAATTAAAAAAAGTTTAAGTATAATAACTTTTAAATAACTTTTATTAGATAAATTTCTAAATTTGTGTTCATCACTTGAAAGTATTAATATTTTAAAAAAGATTTATTAAAATATAATTAAAATATAATCAATATTAATGTCTATAGATAGATAACAAAATTTTCTAACTAATGATATTCGAATAATCCTCCAAAAGAAAGAGAATGATATCATGAATTGACCAGGTTACGAAAATTTCTCTAGAGTAATAAATTTTGATACCATGTGTTTCATTCTATTTGTGATAATTTTTATTTAAAAAAAAAAGGTATGTTGTGATTGAAAGTCAATTGTTGGAGATAATAAGGTCCCACGTCGAAAGATAAGGACACTCTGAGACTAATATATAAAGTCGGGGGCTACTCCTCCTATTGCCAATTAGTTTTAGGATGAAATCTCGTCGCCGGATTTATGTGTTGGCTTGGACCTAATGCGCACGTATGCACACGACTCCTGCTCTGTCAGTATCGGACTTTGACATCAATAGACGTGGATCCAACAACTCGAACATAATGCATGCAACTAAAGACATCTCACATGTCACCCAATTAAATTCCCACACAAACCGCGTGGACCTATCCTTCATCCATCCACCTTAATATATTCCTTTTCTTTTTTAAATACACTCACCATTTACGTAAATAAAGATAAAGATAAAAAGTAAATAATGAGAGTGAAGGGAAGAACTTATTATTATTCCCTTTCTTTTACCAATTTCCTGTAATTCTTTATCTTTCTTTTACCAATAAGAAATCAATTAACAAGAAAAAATTAAATAAAAAGCTCTTACAGTATCAGTGAGAAGTGAGCTTCGCTCTCTTTTTGGCCTCACTGTAAAGACCAACTCCCATCACGGTGATGCCAAACCCCGTCATTCCCATCGCCGTCACCGGATTTCTAAATATCAGCACCGACACCACCGCCGCCACCGCTGCCTTTGCGTTTCCGAGCACTTGCAGAGTAAGAGCGCTCGTGTATTTAGTAACTAGAAAGTTACTCAGGTTCACTAGATACGCCACGGTGGCGTTCACGAAGAGTAAGAACACGATGAACCAGTCAGTCCTCGCTTTCTCCACCGTGATCGCCAATACGTTTCCTTCTAAGTAGATCGAGAATGGGAGGAGAATTGTCGCCGCCATTGGCGCCATGTACAATAGCAGATTCATCGAGTGTAGTTTCTCTGACTCCGACGACAAAATTAATCCCTAAATTATATTGGAATTAGAAACCCTAGAATCGAGATTGAGGAGGATTTGATTAGTAATTAGCAATAGGATTATTGTACCTGGACGACGGATTTGAGTGCGCGGCCGGCGGTGGAGCTAACGCAGACGAGGAAGCCAAAGAGGTGAAACAGAGGCTCGCTGTTAGAGGAAAGAACGATTCCTAAAACGACAGGGAGAAGAGCGCAGTAAACCTCAGGAGCTTCCTTTTTACAAGTGATGATGAAAGCGAAAACGGCGGTGAAGAAAGGTGTGGTGGCGCCGATGGCTTGATTAAACGAAACTGGAATGTAACGAAGAGAGGCGTTGCCACAGACGACGGAGAAGCAGAAGATTGCAGAGAGGGAGAGGATTTTGAGGAATTGACGGCGGGAATGAATAGGTTGGTGTGGGACTAATGAGAGCCAGTGTACGGCAATGGAGGAGTAAGCAGCGCAGGATAGCATATGGAGCATGGTAAGGAAGATTGGGTAACGGAAGCCATAGATACTGAGAAGGTATTTATTGAGGAGGAGAACGCCGATGTTGGAAGCGTACCAAGCGCCGACAGCGACGGTTGTTGCGGCGGAGGGAGAGAGTAGGGGTTTACGGTTAGTATCGCCGTCGGTGGGGATGTCGAGGAGATGATCGGTGGTTGAGGAATCAATAGAGAGGCGAGGGTTGCTGTTGCGACGAGTGGTCCATGTCTGAGTCTCCGCCACCATTGGTCGGTTTAATTCTCCGGTGAGTTTTTTTTTGGTTTTTTCAGATCTGATAGAGGAGAGAGTGATTGTGTGCGGGAGGAATGAGGATAAGGATGATTCGTGGTTTGATCGGACGGTGGATATGAAGCGGAGGGATAGTGTGAGTGTCGGTAGAGATCTGATATTTGAAGTGAAGGTGGTGTGGGGCCTTTGATGGATGTCGGAAGGTCGTGGCTACAGTCGTCGTTGTACTTAATTATGGGCAAAGAATTTTACTTTGGGAAATTTACAAAACAAAGCATAACTTTGGTAGTGATTCAAAATATATCCTTATTTTTCGAAGGTTCGGAATAAAACCCTAGTTTTGGAATGACTAAGGTTGTTCCTACATCGTAATCTTGGATGATCAATCGTAATTTACTTACGATTATGTTCCAAGTAGCAAATTGACAATTTTTATTTAAATTTTTCTATAACATTGTCGGTGGTGTAATTAATGAAATTAGGTTGATGACGATGTAGTGAGTAAGAACACACTTGGGGTAGTTTTGACTTTATCACCCCCAAACGAAAATTCGTTTACGATTAGTTTTTTTTTTTAAGGAAAATTCCGGATATTACCCTCGTGGTTTGGAGTATTCTGAATTTTGCCCACCAATTTTTTCAAGTTCGGATAGTACCCTTAAGTTTATATTGTTTTCCCAAATTCATTACACTCTTTTAAATTCCATTAAAAACATACAAAAAAAATAAACTAAAATTAAAAAACAACTTAAAATAAAAAGAATAATTTATTTATTTTAAAAATAAAGTAAAACAGTAATTTTTTGAAAAAATATATATATTATATTAATTTAAAAATAAAATAGTTAGATAATTTTTTAAAAAATTTAAAAAAATCAGTGTTTTTCTTTTATTTTAAAAATAAATAAATATGGTTAGCATTTTTTTAACAAAATCTAAAAACATAAGTGTTATCTTTTATTTCAAAAATAAATAAAATAAGAATTTTTAAAATTTTTTTTTTAAAAAATCACTGTTTAATTTATTATTAGATTAAATAAATCAGTTTTCTATTTTTTAATATTAATTTATTTTCTTTCTTTTAGTTTTGGGAAATAAATAAAATAGAAAAATTATTTATTTATTTTAATAATAAATTAAAACAGTGCTTTTTTTTTTAAAGAGTCCTTATTTTATTTTTTTAAAAATAAAGTATAAGTTTTTAGATTTTATTAAAAATATGCTAATTCAATTATTTATTTTTAAAATAAATAAAACACTGATTTTTGAATTTTTTAAAATTTATCTAATTTATTTATTTTTAAATTAATATAATATATATATTTTTTTAAAAAAAATTACTGTTTTACTTTATTTTTAAAATAAATAAATTATTCTTTCTAGTTAAGTTGTTTTTTAATTTTACTTTATTTTCTTTTGTATGTTTTTAATGGAATTTAAAAAAGTGTAATCAATTTGGGCAAAATCCGGAAAACAACATAAACTTAAGGGTACCATCCGAACTTGAAAAAACTGGTGGGCAAAATCCGAAATACCCCAAACCACGAGGGTACCATCCGAACTTGAAAAAACTGGTGGGCAAAATCCGAAATACCCCAAACCACGAGGGTACCATCCGGAATTTCCCTTTTTTTAAATAAAAAAAAATAGATTAGTGGAGATTCTCATTGGTGTCGTTACACGAGCCGAGCAACTCAATGTTCAAACTCGACTCATTTAAATTTTAGAAGAGTTTTAAATTATATTCATATTAAGCTCGTTTATAAAATAACGATTACAAGTAGCTCGGCTAATATACAAATCTTATAGTACAATTTTAGTCAAAGTTGATGTACTTTATATGAACGACCAGAGTATTGACATGCTCAAGCTCAACTCGTTTATAAACAAATTAAGTTCAAAACAAATCTAAATTTTTAACAAGTTTTAAAACATGTTCATATTCAACTAATTTATAAAAATAAACGAGTACAGACAAAAATTTTCAAATCGAGTCCGAATAACTCGTTTCATATAACATCCTTAATTTTCTTTATATTATTTTCTACAGGTTTTAAAGAGTGTTCATACTAGAGTCACAGAGTAGGTAAAGTCAAGATCTTTAATCGATTGAAAATGACTTAGTAAATTATTTGGTGATTATAATAAATTTAAAATGTTTTTATTATATAGGTGAAGCTCTATTAGTGGATCTGGTTTCTTAATAATATACGTTTACATAAATGAGATTTATGTGCTTTGGGAAACAAACAATAAAAGTTGTGGTTTTAAGTGATGACGTCAACAAATGATCGAAATAGGATATAGAATATAATAAAAGCTTATTAGATTAAAATAAAAGCTGTACAAAATTAAAGATATAAAATGTGATGAGAGTTGCAACTATAAGTATATTATTTATAGCATGATTCATGATGTCGTTTGAATGTATTTTGATGTAGAATTAATATTAGTTTTGCATGGATTTTTTTTTTGTTTGAATTAAGTTGTATTTTAAGTTAGAATATGTATTCACGCTTTATGTGTATTATAGGTATTGTTGGGGTATTTTTTTTTTACTTACAAACTATAATATTTTAGAATCTTTGGATATAATATGAATAAAATGCCATGTAGAAAATTATAGACGAAAAAGAAGAATATTAAAATGCTCGTTGATGAGTCATGAAACAAGTAATGAAATTACGGCTATAATATGACACAAGCTACTCGGGCTCGACTCGTCAAAAGCTTGGCTCGAGCTCGTTCACTTTCTAAACGAGCCAATCTTGATCACATTTTAAAGCTCGTATAAATTTTAGGCTCGGCTCGTTCGGGTAAAGCTCGGCTCGTTTGGCTAAAATAACACTATAAGAACATTATTTTAGCCGAGCTACTCGGGCTCGGCTCGTCAAAAGCACGGCTCGAGCTCGTTCATTTTCTAAACGAGCCAAGCTTGAGCACAGTTTAAAGCTCGTATAAATTTTAGGCTCGGTTTGGGTTCGGCTCGTTTCTAAACGAGCCGAGCTTGAGCATGAAGATGCTCGGCTCGCTCGGCTCGTTCGGCTCATATTACACCCCTAAATAAAATGTTAGAAGACACAAGAAAGTGAGGATACTTTGGTCCATTTTTCAGTAAAAAAACTGACACATATAAACCCGTTTTTATTCGAAAAAGCTGGAGACATGAGGTTTGCTTTACTAACGTAAGCATTTCGATGGCGCTCAACCAAAAAAAAAAGGGACAAAAGTAAAAAAAAAAAGTAGGGTTTTGAGTGCTAGCGTCATGCGTCGGCGCCCAAAAACCTAATTTTTTCGATTTTTACCTTTTTATAAAAAAAAAATTGAGCGCCATCAGAAAGCGTTGACAAATCGTACATATTCGATAGTCGAGACCAAGTAAATTCAGAATTTTTTATATATCACGTCCCTTTCTATTATATAGTAGGAATAGATATTTTGTAATTTTTGTATAAATTTAATCGGAGGTTTATCACGGCTCAATAAAAACTACTATTTTATTAAAAAAAAAAATAACAGAAAAAATATATTTGGCTTCGCCCGGGTTCGAACCGGAGACCTTCAGTGTGTTAGACTGACGTGATAACCAACTACACCACGAAACCTAACTGATATCTGAGGTGATTTGTGGTGATATAAGCTGAAACTTGACCGCCAGTTAATTAAGTAAAAGCTGTGAAAAATTTTGGAGTTGAAAGGCGGAGGACGTACTTATTATCCTCCTTGTAACCTTTTTTTATCCTCCTTGTAACCTTTTTTTATTTTCAAATTTATTTTAAGAGTTCCTACTTTCAACTGTTAATGGTTTTTTCTCTCTTTTTAGTCCCTTAAATTCATTGTCACCAAAGAGCTCTTTTGAACTTCGTGTGATAGATCGAAACATAGAGATGGGTTATTCCTTCGTGGCATTGAGAGGGCGGCATTGGTTGATAAGGTGTTGGGTTATTGTTCCAATGGCCAAAGCCTACAAATGTTCCTCTCCTAGATAATACATAGCGGTCGGCTTCTATGACTTGTTTGAAGCCAAGCCTATTGAGTACACCACCAGAAACCACATTCTTTCTAATGGCCGGTGCATGTAGTACATTTGACAAGACTAGAGTCTTGCCACTTGTGAAGTACAGATCAACCCGTCCTCTTCCTAGAACGGGGGTGGTAGACTCGTTTCCCATATGTATGAGTGCTCCATCGTTTGCAATAGCGTATGTCTTGAACCAACGCCGATCTTTGCAAACATGAGTTGTTGCACCCGAGTCCACCCACCATCCAAGGTCATCATCCTGCATGGACAAACATTCAAAAGTCAATGACACATAATTCAAATCAGAATTTATATCAAAGTTAGAATCAAGACTCATAAGTGAGTCACCTTGGTTTAATGGGTTTTGGCCACTTTGGCCTCCACCCTTGGATCCATCGTCCTTAACCTTGCAATCCCGCTTGAAGTGGCCAGTCTTGCCACACTTCCAACAAGAACCTTTTGGTTTCTTGTCAACATTATCCTTTTTGGACTTGTTGGACTTATTTCTCTTGTCCTTGCCTTTGTCCTTTCCTTTGAACCTCTTCCTTTTGCCCTTGCCATCCATCATGTTGGCCTCGTGGGAAGTAGAAGTTTTATCTTCCTTCTTGAGTCCCCCTTCTTGTGCCCTAAGGCCTTGTTCAATTTGAAGGTGAGAGCCAAGTTCCACCAACGTGAGTTCTTCCTTTTTGTGCTTTAGCACATGGCGGAAGTCCTTCCACGAAGGGGGGAGCTTATCCATTATAGACGAAACCGCAATGGCCTCATCCATATGCATGGCATGTTGAGTGAACCTCCCAAGAATCCGGAGCAATTCATTGTATTGTTCCATTACCGGCATTGAGTCCACCATTTTATATGAGTTAAAATCCGAGACTAAGAATTTGCGAGATGAAGCATCCTCCGCCATGTACTTAGACTCCAGTTGATCCCACATTGATGTTGATGACTCTACACTTTGGTAGACATCAAACAATGCATCACTCATGCCATTGAGAATATGACCACGACATATGTAGTCATCATTATCCCATTTGCTCCTTCGTCGGACAGCCTCTATCTCCTCCACCATATCATCAACCGGCTCGGCCGGTCTAGGTGTAGTGAGTACATAAGCGACTTTTAGTGTAGTCAAGAGGAAGTGCATTTTCTTTTGCCACCTCCTAAAGTCTACACCCTCAAACTTATCCAACTTTCCAAAACGAGAAGTCATTTCTGTCATTAACGTCTTACTCATTATTGATCAATCCAATCCTACAAAACAATTAACAATAAATACACTTAGAAGATTGTTGGATTTTCGGTGTCCGGTTTTAGACCAAAGGGTCGTAGTCTCACTTATGTGAGTAGACGGTTCTCCCAATTGCCAAACAAATTATATAATTATCTTGAACTAAAACTAGTTATTAACCAAGGGTTTGTAATCTCCACAAAAGAGTAGACAAAACCTAACCAAGAGTTTGTAATCTCCGTAAAGGAGTAGACAAAATCCAATCAAGAGTTTGTAGTCTCCAAAGGAGTAGACAAAACTCAACTAAGAGTTTGTAATCTCCACAAAGGAGTAGACAAAACTCAATCAAGAGTTTGTAGTCTCCAAAGGAGTAGACAAAACTCAAGCAAGAATTTGTAATCTCCAAAAAGGAGTAGACAAAACTCTAATAGAAGTTAAGTTCAATTACACGTCTTATAAACCGGTTGTTATATGATAAAACCATTGACTTGGATAATGTAATGAGTCATTCATAAATGAATTTTCCTTCTAAGTGTATTCTCCCCTACACCGGGAATATCCAAATACCTTAGTGGGATAAAACGTTACACGTTACAAAGACTAAGTAAGAGACTTACTTGTCTTACTTTGTAGAAAGGGTATTCCTAGGTTTTGTCAATACAAAACCAAACTAAGATGGATGCCTATCCTTTGTCAATACAAAGGAACTATACTGGTCTTTCGAGTTTTGCAAACAAGCTTATAAGAAGGCCTATCCAATGTCAATACAATGGAACTAGAAGCTTTATTGTTGCAAAAACGAATATTAAATCAAGTGCAAATGACTCTCCCTTTTATAGGCATAGGGGGCCACGGTTTTGGGGAGTTAAAAGCGGTTAAAAGCGGTTAAAAACGGTTATGGAAGTTACTTGGAAGTTACTTGGAAGATGGGCCTTGAAGCCCTAGAAAGCCCGAGGCCCGAGGCCCACATAGGGAGCCCAAAACCGCTCCCCGGAGCTAGCTTAGAGCTAGCTTATTTTTCTTGGTCCAAACACTTCCAATGAGCTTCATTCACTTTAATATAGCTAGGGTAAGCTCCAAGATCCTCAAATACTCAATATCTTAGCTCAAGCTAGTGTAGCTCCTTAAGAAGCTCACTAGCTGCTTCATTGACATTCACTAAGCATTTGAGCTTGGATTGCTCCCAGTTTTTAACCACATATTCTTTAGCCAATATAAGGCCTAAGAACCAAAGGTGTGCCGATAAAATGTGGCTAAAAAGCCCCAAACGTCGGCCTTCTAAAAGCTAGCACAAGTTGACCTTGTCGTGAATCACCTTGCTTTGATTCGACTCCCCTTATAATACTAGTTGTTCTTAGTGCCGGTCACTTGGCTTGCCTCCCGCAACCCGGACCATAGTGACACACATGTGAACAACTCATTGCACCTTGTCACAAGACAAGCTCAACGGTTACAATGAAGACTTAGCCCAAATCTCCAACATGAAGTGTTGGCCAAACTTCAAGCTTCTATTTCTAGTTTCGATCTTCATGGTTTTACCGTCAAGAACGCCCCCCTTAAACCCAACATGCTTTAGTGTGTGCTCTTTTTGGTAAGACAATGTAGTCAATGAAAGCGACTTTTGATTTGACATTTAGACAAAATGAGGTTTTTAAATTTTATCGTCGGCGCATAGCCATGACTTCCTTCTTGTCATAACCATCGATAGACTTGGAAAGTGTATGTCTCTTGTCGAGTATCACGCGATCCTTAAGTATCAACTTACGATTCTTTTGTTCCCGGTTGATGCGATTTGTCATATGCCCAATTGTTGGAGGGGTTTTGGATTCTTTTGGGGAGCATGCGGTTCATTGTAAAGAACACCTTGGTTTCAAATATAGGCATGATCTGATCCGTGATGTTTTATGTGACGTGTTTAGGAGAGTAGAGGTTTCGGCTAAGAAGGAGGCACATGTGACCTTCTTGACTGACCCGCGTGAAGGAAGGTCTACGTTGAGGCTTGTGGATATGTTAGTATTTGGTTGGGTTGGTGACATCATGCTTGTATTGATTTGATGGGGTCTCCCCTCTTATTTATTTGAGTAGGGGCCTTTTGTGGAGGGTAAGACGGCACTCAACGCGACACCTGTGAAGGTGGCTAAGTATGAAAGTACTTGCATTGAAAATCAACATGTGTTTCTTCGGTTTTCTTTTGACACATTTGGTATTCTTGCGCTAGATGCCGTTGAGATTCTCAATAGGGAGTAGCGGACTAGCGGGTCTTGCATGGTAATGTGTGTCACCTGGGTTTTCGACGTTATTTTTAGGAGAATTGGATTTGTTATACAGAAGGGATTGGTAACACACCTTGTTACCTGCCTACCTTATAACCTTGATGCAAATATTATCAGTTAATATTTGTATTATAGGACAACAATTTTATTATTTTTTTTTACAAATTAATAAAAAAAAAATTATAAAAAAATTTACTTAGAAAATTTTCGCTTTTGTATATCATATATTATATATGACACTTCCCATACTTACCTAATGTCATTAGGCATATATTTAGTCATTACTAATGTAATTACAACCTCTCTTCTTTTCTTTTTTTTTAATAAAAAATCACAATCTCCTCTAAGCAACCAATACATTACAATTTATACATATTTTAGTTGAAATCTGTGAACAAAGATAATGAGGGTATGATCACAAAATATCTCCCCCACAATAAATAACAATTTAATTTGAAATAGGACGACAATTAAGCATATTTTTTTTGGGGTAAAAACGACAATTAAATATGTACGACTTACCTCAAAAGTCAAATCTCACTATCATAATAATATAACACACCAATTTATGGGAACTCGAAGGGTTACGGGTTACGACCGCACAATGGGTCCCGACCCTCAGAGTAGCAACAACATATCAGATCTTACAACAAGGGACAGATAAATGAAAACCACAAGTGTTTATAAAACCAAAGGTAACAACAAGGGAAGCGTCAAAGACTCGCAGCCAGGTTGAAAACAAAGGGAAAACAACAAACATAAACATAAACTCGATCCTGTCCTATAATGTACGGGAACCACAACATACCACACCATCCGGATCACTCAGCGACACATATATCCTGCAAGGCATCTACAACATCGGGTATGAGTTGCAAGAGCACATTCTAGTCTCCTGAAGAACTAGACAAGTGGTCACCGCCCGGTTATCATACATTTGAGCCAATTATGGTATAAAGGGTGATTCATATTCCGGTTATCCGTTATAACAATAATAACAACACAAACAAGTCAATACACTCAAACCAATATACAGAATGAAGCTAAGTAAGTCACTTGGTCTTACCTCACTCAAAGGTAACTCAAAGGGTCAGCAAACGACTCTGTTTCCCTCAAGAAAGGTGCAAGGAAAGTCTGTTCACACAAGACATCACGAATTAGGAACGAAACGGTTGTTAGAAGTCTATAACTTCTAGTCTCAATGATCTCTAAGAGATCTCCAAAATCTAAGGCCTCAACCTTAGTCTTACAACACTCCTTGGGGGCAACAACATCAAGAACAAACCAAGGAAGGAGCGAGGAAACAAGGAAAGGAAGCAACTTACCAAAGACGGGGAGACTGCAGAATAAACCGCAGGGGCCGCTGGACGAGGTGCACGTGCGGAACTGGGCACTTCCCGCGGGGCGGCACAATAGAGGCGCGGGGGTGGTGGCGTGACAACAACGACTGTCGGGGTTTCTCTCTCGAGAAACTCACAGCAGGGATCCAAAGCTCAAACCTTTGATCCACACTCGTCAAGCATCAAAAGGGAGCCTGTGAACATCAACATATCAACAATGAAAGAGCCAACAAGAATCAAGGTTCAAACTTGATTCTTGAAGAAGAAGAAGAAGAAAAGGAAGAACGAAAGAAAGAAACAAAACAGAAAGGAAACGGCATGCAACAATACATGAACGTGAGGAAGACAAGGAAAGATGAACCTACACGTTCAGCAAGATCACATGAAGCAAGAGTGCAGCTCTTGAGGGTGAAGAAGACGTATGCAAGAAACGCGAAAAGGAGGGAAAAGAAAGAATTTACAGAAAATGATGAAAAGATAGAAGGAAGGACATTCTAGGGTTTAGAAGATCCAGGAAAATCGGTCAAAGATAAGAAAATCGGATCTTCTAAGATAGGAAATAAGATAGAAATGGAAAAGGAAAGAAGATCTTCGCGATTTGAGGCAAAACCGTAGGGCAGTTTGCCTTGTCGCTACCGCGGCTAGCTGCAGGGGCGGTGACAGGCACATTTGCCGCTTTGGTGGCCACTGTCACCGCAGGGGTGGTGAACCAAAACCCGGCTATTACAATTAATAACTATTCAGATTACCAACATCCAAGTACCTATAACATATCAAAGTTATCATCAATCAACTCAACTAATTACCATCAACATAAAAAAAAATTAAGAAACAGGTTCAGAGTATGGAGTTTAGGAAGGCTCATGTATTGAAGTCGAAATATATGCAAGTACCTTGTCGAAATAGAAACAAGACCATCTTCTTATTCAAAGATACTCCAAAAGTATATAAATCTTGCCAAATCAATTAAACAAGTTTTACATCCATTTGCTCAAACTTTAACCGTAAAATATAATTATAAAGATACTATAATTATTCTTTGGGACAATATATGAAATATCGGTGGATGTGTGATCGACAGCTCTGTTTTAGTCCAAATCTTAGATGTCCACAACTATTTCTCAGACTTCTTATTTGTGTACTTTCTTCGAAGATAAACGTTTATGCTCATCGCTTCCGGCTGACTGAATCATTCTGCTTTCTCCTGCAGGTGTCCCTAGATTCGGGTTTTTATGATGTATTTTTGTGTTTTCTTTTTCTCTTTTGTTGTGATCCTTCACGACGGTTAGTCTATTTACCGATTCTTTTCGACTTTTGATCCAATAGTTGGTGCCCTGTCTATGATCGAACCACTTTCCGTTATAAAAAATAAAATAAAAGTTTGCACTGATGGATGCACTACGTAAATGTGAGATGATTTTTTTTCATTTTGTACAATGATTTAAGGTTAAAAACATATATTTTTATATTGCACATTATATTTTATATACAATAATTTTATTTTATTTTATCCCAAAAATCGTGACGCCAGTTATATGCATCATGCATCATTAAGAATGTTATCATTGTGTCAACTTTAGAATCGTTTAGATCATCTCCAAGATCACAAATTTATTTTTTTTTGCCAGAAAAACAACTGCAAGGAAGTGTCCGAAAGCAAATAAAAATAAAGCAATAAAAATTTAAAAACTAAAACTGGCTTCGCCCGGGTTCGAACCGGAGACCTTCAGTGTGTTAGACTGACGTGATAACCAACTACACCACGAAACCTTGCTGATATCAGAAGTGATTTTTGATCAAATAAAAGATAATGTATCGCAAGTTCATTAAGTCGTTGGCTTGAAAAATATGTTAACAGGAGTTAAAGTTAATACGAAAGTTATAAACAGAATTTGTATCATTTACCTAATTTAAAGTTCAACAATAAATAAAAAAATTTATCTGATAACTTGTATATTATTAAAAAAGTAATTATGTATACACATTTTTAAGTCGTTGAATCGTCAAAAGGCTTATAAACACCATATTTTTTTAAATTAATAATTAACAAGTTTTTAACAAGTGGTTTTAGTAAGTATATTTTTTTGTCTTCAAAGCACATTCTAATAGTTAGTAATGTATATATATTTGACCCATATTTTAATAATCATAGTAAAATGGAAAAATTGATATTTTTATTTAATTACTTAATATCTTAAGGATTTTTTATTTATAAAATTATCTAATATATTGATATCCAACCGTCAAAATCTAATACTCAATATGTTAATACGCAAGCCTTATACATGTTATGCAATTTTACTTACCCAATTTAATATACGCAAATTTATATACCCAAATTCATTTACTCACCTTCAATTACCCAGTTTCATTTACCCATTTCAATTACACAATTCAATTACTCAATTTCAAATTCAATTAGCTAACTTTAACTATCTAACTTCTTTTTTTAAATTTTATAAAAATTCAAAACAAACCAACTTATAAATGATCGAAATTTGAAACAATAGTTAAACAATTCACAAATAAATTTTCTTAAAATCTTCAAACACTTATTTTTCTTTAAAAAAAAAGACCTCATGGACAATACAAAAAGTCAAAAACAAAAACCATCGATGGACATGACACATGCTCATCCTACTTAAAGGAGTTTTATATTAAGGTAAGGTAGTTTCATGTCATAAATCAATATTACTTCACCCTAAAATTATTTTTTAGATGTACAATTTTGATACAAGGCAAGTGATAAGCTGGTTTTACTAAATGCAAATGCAAATGCTTTTGACACCATCCTTCTATATTTTATTGGCCACAACATTTTCTTTGTATATATTGCAATAATTATATTGAAAAGTTGGAATTCATTGTATGTACCACAAGAAAGTAACGTTTTAGGGTTCTTTTACTATTCTAAATTCTTTGGTTTTTGTCTATAACATAATGGACTTTGATATACAAAATAAATCAAGTGAATTGAAAGGTCGTAAAAATGAAATATAAGAATCTTATAGGTCATCGTTTGGAAAAATAAAAGAGAAGGACATACTGATACAAGTCATCAAAGGACAAGACTTTGAATGTATCACCAAACTTTAGATAAACTAGAAAAAGAAGCACAGGATATAATGTCTGAATTCTCTATTGTTCTCCTTGTTACCTTCTCTATCTCATTCTTTTATTTTAATTAAGGAATTAAAGATTTACTCTTGAATCTTAATGCAATTTTCCTTTTGCGAGTTCTTCTACTTCCTTTCATTGCAGAGCTCGTCTTTATATTTTAAGTGTTTGTGCGAAGAATGAGGTATATATTTATTTGTAATCGATTAGAAATTAGGCCATTCTTCACGCATACACTTTCTATATTATTTCTGTTAGGTTTACAAACATTTTAAAACTCTCCAAAAACCTAAACATACTTAAAATATTAAACTATCCAAAAACAAACTATGTTACCAAACACACTACCCAATATACTCATTGTCATAATTTGGAGTTGCGTAGAAGGCTAATGGAGTAGGTGAATTTCCCTTATACAAAGTGATTTTATTTGAACATTCATGTGCAATGCGCTGGACTAAGGCGCATACGTCTCAACCCAGCGAAAGCCCGTTTCATGATAATTTAAAACTTATGATAATCTTTGAAACGAGTATGTGGCCACATTGATACCGCGCGGGTTTACGAAACCAAAGAATTGCGGGTTCGATCCTCACCAGAGTCAATATGGGCATTTTCGCCCATCTTTTAACTATGTGGCCTATTGTGCGCCTCTTTAGACGCACGGTCATAAACCCGGCGCATGCGCAATACATATATCTGACATAGAACCAACCATGCGAATAAAAATCTGCATCCTATATTATCTTTTTATCTTGATATCCACAAGTTTTCAAAAAATATTCTTAGTACCCTAAACTTTTAAAATTTTCCTTTACTAACTGCTATATATATATATATATATATATATATATATATATTAGACAATGAAAATTACACAAAATTAGTTGGGAGTCACATCACAGATTGAGCCTCCACACCCTTCTGAATGGTAAAACTAAATTTTTGAAAGATGAAGTCACGACATTTGAATCCGTTTTTGTGACTTTTAGTTACTTGTTTGATCCTTTTTCTTCTGGTTTGATTCGTTTTTTTTTTGGGAAGTCTATAGTGCCAATTCCTAATTCGCCAAAAGTGGAGAAACAAAGGTCATGAAGTCATACCCCCTAACAAACAAACCTCTAAGTATTTCCTCTCCTTCCGCAAAGTAGCCTAGTAGACAACATTATCAGATAAGAAAAGTTTGTTAGCATTAGAAGTGAAGGGTGGGAGCACCTCATCCACACAAAGTGTTGATACCTCTGTCCCAACCATACACAAGCAGGTCTCCGGTCTCAACTCAGTGCAATCCACATTACACATACCCGGTCTCAACTCAGCGCAATCCACATTACACATACCCGTATGAGCTTCCTTATGGACAACCACATCCGCTTTACAACATAGATCAACTAAAACATCATAGACTATATTGTGTCTATGCTTGAAAAAATATGTCCATAAACTACTCTATTGGGAAACGAACTCTCTAATTCCGTAGACAACGCCTGATCATTAAGCCACAAAGTTTTTCTTAAGATTTAATAAAATAATTTTTTACAAGATTAATTTATTTTAATAAACAAAAAAAAATATTTTTTTTATAAACTTTGTTATTTATTTTTGTTTACTTTATAAAAATAAGTCAAATCCTTTTTTTTTACTTAAAAAGATCTAACAATTAATCGTGTAATTCTCTGGTTTTACAATATACAAAAAAATAAAGATTTTTTACTTATTTTATTTTGTTTCCTTTATAAAAAATAAAAAATAAATAAAGGAGAGTAATATTTTACAAACTAGAGGATACTAATTGAAATTTTAAAAATAAATAGATACCAAGAGGAAAAAAATAATACTTGAGAATACGTAGAGAAAATTTTCATTAATAAACTAAGGGAAGACTTGTATTTTATACTGTATATTTTATTTCTGAACACAATCATTTGTATTTAAAGTTTATCAAACAATTTCCTGTAAAAAATTGTTTATAAAAAATATCGTGATGGTGCTTGCATGGGTGATGAGCCAGAAAAAAGCTCGATTTTATATGATGTATTAAAATAGAAGATATTTCTGTCATGTGTCAAAAAATAACATAAACCTCATCAGTTTTTTATTAATATATTTAGAAAAATATGTAATTTGTTTATTCTCATAATAAAATTATTATATTTAATTTTGCAAGTTAGTTCATATTCAAATATCTCTTCTATTGACAAAACGCAAATTTATAGTCTGTTTATATGTAGATGAAACTCAAAATAAAAAAAATTATTTAGATGATAAATCAAAGAGATGAAATTTTTGAAGAAAATAAGTATAAAAATAAATTAAATAAGTGTTTTGATAAAATCTAGTGAGTAAAATTATTAAAAAAATTAATAGGTGTTAATTTTTGTATGTGGTTAAAAAGATGAAAAAGGAGGAGTAAAAATGAGATTTTAGTCTCAATAATCCTTATAATTCAAGTTTAATAAAATTACAGTTCTCATATAATTCTTTTAATCTTCATAATTTAATGCTTTTCACATTCTTCATTCCCGTATCAAATGAGATTAAGAGACTACACCCTTTTAATTCATATAATCATAATTCCCTTAATTTTTTCGTCTACCAAACAAGGTCGTAAACAAGTTAATGAAAACATCTATACACAAACATAAAGGGTAAACGATAAATGGTCGAATTATATAATTAACAAGTATACGAAAACCTCGCTTAAAGATGATTAATTTATTTACAAAATAAAACATTTGGTAAATGGTCAAAACTTTCTTATAAGAATTTATTTTTCAAACAAGTGAAATATAAGACGATCCACTCAAGCTCAACCAGAGCTCGTTCAGAATGACACTTTAAAGGTGTTTACTTTCTAAACGGGTTAGGGTTAAATATAAGGAAAAATAACCCAAAATAATACCAACTATCAACATTCAACTCAAAATAATACCAACTTTGAAAATTACTAGGAATGATACAAACTATCAACATATTTACCAAAAATAATATGTCTTACTTTTCCGGCCAAAATACTAACTCCGGCGATGACGTGGCAACCGGAATTTGACATGTCATAAAAAAAATGAATTAATTGTGTGATGTGGATTTTTTTTAAAATTAAGTTAATAACACATAATTTTTGTAAAAAAATATAAATCAAGTTTTTTTATTTAATTATTATATTTAATATATAAATTTTGTAACTATTTTTTTTAAAAACAGTTTTACAGATTTCTGTAAAAAATATTTTTTAATAAAGAAAAAATTGTAACATATATATTAAAAATAAATTGATTTCTGTGAATTTTTTAAAGCTTTTTTGTAATTTTTTTTTTATTTTGTATATATTTAATTAATTTTAATATTAAAAAAATATTTTTAAAAAATCGATTTTTATTTAAAAATTATATAAAATACATAAAATTTCAAAAAAGTTTTAAAAAATTACAAGATTTATTTTTTAACTTACAAGATTTTTTTTTTAAATTACAAAAAAAATATTTTTACAATTTTATTTTATAAAAAAAATATAATTTTTTTAATAAAAAAAAAAAGTTACGAATTTTTTATTCAAAAACATTGATTTATATTTTAAACATATTAAATATTATTAACTTGATTTAAAAAAATAAAATTCATGTCACATAATTATTTTTTGATGACATGTCAAATTCCGGTTGCCACATCATCACCGGAGTTAGCATTTTCGCCGGAAAAGTAAGACATATTATTTTTGGTAAATACGTTGATAGTACTCTTAGTAATTTTCAAAGTTGGTATTATTTTGGGTTGAATGTTGATAGTTGGTATTATTTTGGGTTATTTTTCCTAAATATAAAGACACTTTAAGGGCCTGTTTGGTTCCAACTCCGAAAACGGTAACGGAATGGAAACGAATTTAGTCCATATGTATATCCATATTCATAAAATTCTATGGAATCATTCCATATGTTTACATGCCAAATGCACTTGTCTTCCCATATGTTGTTACCCTAGGGTATGAAAAGTAATCAAATTCAACTTCAATTACTTCAAATCACAAGGAATGATTCCAACAACTTTCATGAACAAGGGTATACATATGGACTAGATTCGTTTCCATTCCGTTTCCGATTCCGGAGTTCAAACCAAACGGGCCCTAAAGTCAGTTAAAATTAAGGTTTATCCAGGGTTTGTGAACCTTAGACCTTAAGGGCTTCTTTGACACGCATGCAAAAAGCCTTTAAATTTCCCATTTTTCCTTTATAAGAAAATGACTTCCAAGACACTAAAAAATCATAGATGGACGTGATACATACCTATCATGTCCATACGACCTAAGAAGTTTATATTAAGATAGGATGGTTTCATTTGTCATAAACATCACCAACCAAACATTACTTTAGATGTACAATTTTGGCACAAGGCAAGTGATAAGCCTACTATGACTAACTGCAAATGTTTCATGCTTTTGAATTTTGATTCTGATAAGATCCTTTCTATATTTTACTAGCCTCAGCATTTTCTTTGTATATATTGCATTGAAAATTTGAAATTCATTACATGTACCAGGAGAGAGTAACGCTTTAGGGGGTCTCTGACACGTTCAATTCCTATACAACTGAACTTGGCCCTTTCTATTCCAAATGTGCATTTTGAAATTCATCACATGTACAGACAGAACAAAGCTCACCTCCGTTTTCGCAACTTCGATCAGCCTTTAACCTACCCAAGAGAATGTTGATGTGAGAAAGCTGCTTCTCTACTCGTTGTCAGACGCAACAGTTTCTACATCAGAAACAAACTTCAGGGATCAACAAAAATTTATGTGTCAAAATGTTATGCCTAATACTATTAAATGTGCCACATTACACACCTTTTATACGCAATGCTGGGACGGGAATCAGTTTAAACTCTATAATCTGCACTATACTATTGGTTGCTTCTATGATGCACTTGGGTTAATCTTTTTGTCAAATGTTTCATCTACAAAGCAAATAAAAACACATGAGAACAACAATATGGAAGAACATTTAAACACAGCCTACAAAAGTTCAGTTCTTACATTTTGATCTTGCTGAAATGTGCCGCCTCTATTTTCTTTTGAGCCCTTGCATGCACAAAGAAGAAGTCAGTAAAAATGAATGGAGGCATAACCAATGCACAAAGTGAAGAGAAAGTTGTGAAACCTTTGATGATATGCAGCTCGGCCAAGGAGACGGAGCTGGTGCAGGGATTTTTGGCTGAACTTCTGGTGCAATAGAGAGCTGGCAGTTTGCCAAGGGACGTTAACACAAGAAATGTAATTTATACATGTAAAAAATGCTAAGCAAAGGTTGACTAGATTAACTTTTTGTAGAATTTGTTTGAGAGACTTAATTTAAACAGAACTAGAAAGACCAAGTTCATATAAGCAGATAAAATGATACCTTGCCAAAGAGTTCTGTCAGGGGATTTTGTTGAAGCTTCTTATCTGTCTGAAAGTTAAATTCCTAGAGCAAAGACAAGGGGTGAATGTTACACACATGTGTTTTGCGGAAACAACAGAAAACAAATAAGTACAAACCTGCCAATCAAAGCTATAGGATTTTTAGTTACCTTTGGAACAGTTACAGCTTGCTTGTTGTTTCTGAAAACACCCATATCACCTTTACTTGCGAATATCTGCAATTAGGTTTGAAGAATTAAAGCAGGAGCCTGTGCAGGTAAAATCAAACTAGAATGTCTTGGAAAGTGAAGTCGGTACCTTTTTCTCGAATGGCCGAGCTTTAAAACTATGTGCAGCTTTGCATATATCTTCACTACGAGTATCTACAGCTTTTGGCCTGAAAAAGACAGTCAACATGCAAAAATTAGCAATTCAAGATCCAACCTACTTCTAAATGCAGGTCGTATAACAAGAATTAGAACTCTTTTTCTTTAAATCAATGAGAGATCTATTTTGTCAAACAAGTCCATATAGATTCACCTTCAAGTGCTGACAGTCTAATATATCAAGGTATGTCTTTAAGGTTGACTAACTGATAATTACTAAGTACAGTGCTTTTATACTCACTAAATCCAGGATCACTTATACGGGTAGCTAATGTCATAACCATGAGATTGCTAAAAAATACATATAGATTCACCAGCTTCACCTTTTGGGTAAAGGTTATAATATTGGTCTAAAAATGTTAAGGGTGTGACGCTAGACTGCCCATCATATATCAAATAAAAAGTTAAAAAGTTCACTGGACTGCTCAGAGTATTGATCGAGGAGGTATAAAAGGGTGACAAACAATGGTTCTATTCAAGGTTTAAACAGAAAATGCTAGAAATTGGTTGAAGATTGCAAATACAATTTATAAATGCCTAAAGCATTTTATAGGGTACGGCAAGTGAAAGATAAACCCCTGTGAACAAGTCTTATTGAAGTGTAAAACTCCAGACCCAAAAAAAGCTAATTCAAGTTTAAATCAAGAGTCAAGAGGCGATAAAGAAAGTAGATACAAAGGTCCTGTAGAACAAAAATTTAGTACATGTCTCATCTGAACATAAAATGTTTAACAAGCTCTAAGTTATGTATAATTTACATGCCACTCGGAGTAAATGTCAAGCAAGCAATAGCATTGCACACATCTCCAACCAAAAAATAAATTACTCCGTTTAAATGAATGAAGAAGCTTTTTTTATATGATTCTATTACCTTGGGCCAAATTTACTTCTGTCCATGGTGGGATCAGCACCTAGTTTCTCGAAACCCTACAACAACTCAGATCCAACAATCAAGTTCTGAGTAGGAAAATAAGTAAAATAATAAGCAATAATGCAACAGTCAAGTCACCAAGGTCACACCAAGGTCACTTCATGATAATTACTATTTTATGAGATCTTCTGCCACCTTTATATTGTACAAGCACGAGAGATTTTGTTCTAAAACACAAAAGATTCCGGACTTCTGTTCAGTTAAAAGATTCACTGGATGATGATAACCTTATAAGTTTGATTAAGCAAGGTAGGCCTAACAGCATTATTTTGTTGCTTAGCCCTCTCCGTTGTTTTCAGGTGAAACACCTATAAAAAAAAATTGGAAAAATCAGTCTTGAATATGGTGAAATTATCTTGTAGGAAGACTTCACTACAAAACAACTAACAAAAAGAACATGTTGCCTTACTTCGAACTCTGGCAACTTCGGCATAGTCTTCTTTGAAAGCGGCAATGTAGGAGCCTCCAGGATCTGTGCAAATTTTGGTATCAAAATTAAACAAATGATACAAGTACACCATACAGAAGTTTAATGGAAACATGATAATTTG
Organism: Fagopyrum esculentum; assembly: GCA_033239045.1. NCBI lineage: Eukaryota > Viridiplantae > Streptophyta > Magnoliopsida > Caryophyllales > Polygonaceae > Fagopyrum > Fagopyrum esculentum. The sequence goes on along the minus strand of BSUD01000003.1, from coordinate 150,225,061 downwards.
TAAACCAACCTTCCGATTCAATGGACGTGCTCTAAACGTAGATGTTCTTCCAGTTGTATAATCATCCTTTTTAATTGGTCTGTTAGTACTAACCAGCCTGGTATGTAAGTAATTTCCACAAAACAAATTACCACCACTCATCAGCGAAGCAGATGTGTTTCTTAAATTTAAGACATTTCAAAATACAAAAAAAAAAAGGTTGGTTTTGACACAGATTTGTATTTTTTTCAGATAACTTACTGGGGATAAATGGCAAGGTTTTCAGTCTAGAATAATGTAAAAGCTACATAGTTTGAAAGGAGACCACTCATTTAAAAAAAAAGAGTAAATATGTTGTAGAGTAGTAATGTCAAATCTATATATTTTGAAAGGAAAATCATAACAATATTTTAGACTGAAAAATATTATGAAGCCAGATGTTAGGCCTAAAAACACAGATATTAAGAAACAGATGGGATATTAGGCAATAAATTTAGTGCTGAAGGGAAAATCAGTGAAATTGTTGCCTTGTTGGAAGTAATCTCAACCTCTGTCGTCTGCTTCCGGTGGCGAAGTCAGGTTCAACTGGGATAGTGATCTTCAGCCTACCATGTGCAGCAGGAACAATTCCATCCTGATTGGGTAATTAACAAAATTAGAAAGCAGACAAAATATCTAGTGATACAGACATTAGTGTCTGACAAGAAAATACAAGCAAAAAAAGATGAATAAGTCAACAACTTTCAAAAGAAAAACTGTAGTTTCACCAAGTTTATATAACAGGATAAGGCATGAAAGGAATTTCTCAAGCGAAGAACCTCTTTTTTAATAACGAAAATATACATTTTTAAAAAATCATGTGCTACAATAAGTATCAAAGAATCTCCACATTACAGCAACGATCTGAACATAGTTTCTATTTTTGCTTAGCATCAGTTTGCCTTTTGTTTTTATCATGAACCACTGCCTGGTTCAAGAATTTTTTTTGTTTAGGAGAAATCGAACAAAAACACCAAAATAAACACAAAAGGCTTGAACGAAAGCTTGAGATTCATGAAGCAGTTACCCACCTTTTTAGGCACCTTGTGAACCAAATCATTTTGTTGCTTCAAATCATTAACCTGAAACGAGTAAATTCATGAAGACTGACGGAAAATTAAACATAAACAGATTCTGCAATACATGTACTCTGATATAGTATCATAGCATCTACAGAAAGAAGCCAACTGTAAAAATCCAGGTCGTTCATATATATTCATATCTTTTTCTTATTCCATGTAAATAAGCACCAGCATTTCCAACATTTAGAGCGGAAGGAAGATTGTCAAATCATACAGAACTCTTCCTTTTACGGTGATCCAAACATGTTCAAACAATAACATAAGTTAGTAATAAAAACAATAATAAAAAAGGTATATTACTCCTTGCACCACAATTTTGGCATGTTCCATTCTTCTTTGGAGCAAACAAATTATGGGTTTTAAGGAGTTTATAAAAGCCTTTAACAAATGACCTATTTTTTGTTTCACTTCCTCCCCATGTCTAAAATGACAACAAAGTTCACATAAACGGAGCTCGTTATGGACCATGATGCTAAAAAAAATAAATACTCAATTGATCTTTTATGGAAAGAAAAGGTAGGTGAAATTGCAAACAGAAGTATGCAACTGGAGAAACTGCAAACCTTGCGCAGTAGACCTCCGTCCAACTTTTGTCGCTTTGAAGCTTGAGTTTCAACCCCACAATGTACAGCAATACTTGCCGGTAGCTTCTGAAACCTGACAACTTTACACAGTCAATCAGATGCAGTGAATGAAAACAAATTACCAAAAAAATTATTGATGCTGAAATCAAAAAACGGTGTTTCTTTTAGAACAAGTTGAAAGGGGTGGGCAGGTTCATTATTGACAGAGAAGAGCAATAAATCCCAAACACTTATTAGAGATAGAATGCAGTAAAATTGTTAGCTGATAAAGAGAAATGTGTCAGGAAATTTATTGGATTTCTTAAATCATATTTGTGTATACTGTTCACAGTACTACTTTTTCCACTTAATGCAAGAGAAGAACAGTCCATTTTTCATGTCATCTTATTCAAGTTGTAAAAATCTCCTCTCTCAGAGTCTAGTGAACTGAAGACCAATATACCTATAGCATTACTAGAATATCTATCATGCAGAGTTATAACATCATATTTGTATTAGTCTTGCTGATTTAGGAATATTGTTTCCTTCACTAGCTCTCTATTATATTCAGAACTTATGATTCATAAGATCTATTATTGTTCATTGTGGGAGATTTCCTTTTACCTTTACAAATTTGTCTCATACTTTCTTGAGTTTCTTCTCCATAATATATATGATTATGATGGCTATTATTATTGTGTAATTTGTATTATGACAACTAGAAGGAACAACAGATAAACTCATTCAATTTGGTCAACTAATATGTCATATAGTTTTAAACCATTTCGTACAAAATACAATAGCCATTAACTTAGATAATTTGGATATCATAAACAAAATACATTCAAAGTCACCTGGAACCTCCAGATTGAATCCGCGAACTTTGCTTAGCTAACTGACTTGCAGTGGGTTTCATCAAAGTTGAGCTCCTTGGTAGATATGGCTTAATAGAGGGCTTTGTCTTCAAAATTTTTACATCATTGGATAAGTGGTCATAAAATGTCAATCCACGATAAGAACCTGGGTACAAATCATGAGGAGAGCATGATCAATCAAAAGTGTAGCAAAAACAAAACTCACACTGCGTATGATGAATGACTAATTATTTTGCAAGGAAATGAAATCCTAGTATCATCATTTATGATAGGATTCGGCTCTCTTGATTTGCTGTACTATAGATGAGTTAATTTAATAAGCTGAAAGAATCTATAGCCGCCAACCACTTTGGACCGACACTACGGTCATTTTTGTGTATAAAAGCTCACACAACACTGTAATCCAGCAATTCACTTGTCTTATTTTTTCACAGAAAAAGAATCACCCAACCGATTCAGCACTCGAGAGCAGATAAATGCCATTACTATTTGCAGAAAGGGAACTCAAATTTAGAAAGATCACAGTGAACCAGTGATAACCATAAGTAGAACGGAGTAGCAAATGACACACCTTTAAAGGTATCATCTTGTTGATCGTGCACTTGATCATCTGTACACTTCAACTTAGGAGAGACATTGATATTTTCAGGAAAAAATTTCCCCATGGAAAACAACTCAGCAACAAATGCTGCACGACAGTTCCAAAAATTAAGAGGATGAGAAAGCTAGTATAGTGTACAACTACCAACAGACAAACATAGGATCAACCAAATCAAAAATAACAAGCGACGGAAGAATTCCCCAAAAAGTAGGTTATCGACCCATAATTTCGACTTCTTTCTCTAAACCCTACCCCACTGCTTTCTTGGTGTAATTGGGGGACAATCAAGGAATTTACGACACGTTTACCACTTCCTAATTAGCTAAAACAAACGATTTCATCCATGTACAAGATTTGGCAAAAAGTAGTTCATCAGAGCTGAAGGAATTGTGTCCTTTATCCAAGGTGCAATTACTGATGATGAGATAGGACATTAAATATAGGGATATATATAATCCGATAATATTAGGGGTCATGGCGTTTTGCTAGAAGCTAACCATGATTGGTACATTTATATGATAAAATGTATTGCTAGTGTTATCGGGTCCTACGAGGTCACACCATAACGAGCAGGAGAACTGAATCAATTAATGAGAGAATTACCATATAGGAGTATATGGTGGAAAAGGATATATTTTGTAGGAGTACAAAATATATTAAGGAATTGGTAATTAATAATAGATAAGGGGTTATTTATTTATTAATTACTAAAATATATATCTTATATTTTAAGGTCGGGCTTTTTAATAGTTAAAAAGCCCAACCCTAAATTTATATAATTGAACGATCGATTAGAAGAACAGAAGCTTTTTCAGCCGTGTATGATAGGCGTTCTTCCTCTTCGATCTCTCTCTCAAAAGCTTCATCCTTTGTTCTAGCAATCGAAGGTTAAGGCGATTCTTGTTCAATCTTGGGTGGACCAACTAGAGGAGTAACACTTGGGACTCTACATATCATTGAAAGAGTTATTGAACACGCATCAAAAGGTATTCCTTTTATCCCTTATCTAATCTATTATGCATGCGATCCATGTTTAGATGTTTAGGAAATCGTTTCCTGAAATTCCGCTTTTACACATCTAAAATCCCTACAA
>BSUD01000003.1:150039239-150220819 GCA_033239045.1 Fagopyrum esculentum | reverse complement strand
CTGAAGGAATTGTGTCCTTTATCCAAGGTGCAATTACTGATGATGAGATAGGACATTAAATATAGGGATATATATAATCCGATAATATTAGGGGTCATGGCGTTTTGCTAGAAGCTAACCATGATTGGTACATTTATATGATAAAATGTATTGCTAGTGTTATCGGGTCCTACGAGGTCACACCATAACGAGCAGGAGAACTGAATCAATTAATGAGAGAATTACCATATAGGAGTATATGGTGGAAAAGGATATATTTTGTAGGAGTACAAAATATATTAAGGAATTGGTAATTAATAATAGATAAGGGGTTATTTATTTATTAATTACTAAAATATATATCTTATATTTTAAGGTCGGGCTTTTTAATAGTTAAAAAGCCCAACCCTAAATTTATATAATTGAACGATCGATTAGAAGAACAGAAGCTTTTTCAGCCGTGTATGATAGGCGTTCTTCCTCTTCGATCTCTCTCTCAAAAGCTTCATCCTTTGTTCTAGCAATCGAAGGTTAAGGCGATTCTTGTTCAATCTTGGGTGGACCAACTAGAGGAGTAACACTTGGGACTCTACATATCATTGAAAGAGTTATTGAACACGCATCAAAAGGTATTCCTTTTATCCCTTATCTAATCTATTATGCATGCGATCCATGTTTAGATGTTTAGGAAATCGTTTCCTGAAATTCCGCTTTTACACATCTAAAATCCCTACAGTGGTATCAGAGCCTCTTGCATAAATTGATTAGATCAAATTAAAAAGGGCATGTTTTGATGCATGTATTGATTGTTTTGTTTCAATTATGAAAGAGATTGTTTGTATGGATTAATTTGCATGATTAGATTAAGGTGTAAAATTAGATCTTAATGGAGATTAAGCAAATGATGATCTTAATTGTGATTAAGTTTTCATGCGGAAGTTATGTATGATGCGATACAATATGATTAACATAATTTACCGTACAGTGGATATGAAATTTGGCTAGCTAAGTGTGGCCGAAGCTTGTAGGTTACAACATTGCTTAATGATGATTAATTAATGCTTAATGCTTAATTTACACAATCACCATGGCCGTAACTATTGCTATTGTTTTTAGCTTCTAGGGTTTTACATTATTATTTTATTAATTATCTAATAAGATTAGTTAATTATCTAAATAATAATATTTGTTTCTAAAAGATATTATATGAGATATTCTATCTTGGTAAATATGATTTGTCAAGTTGGAAATAAATAAATTTAATTTGTTAAGATATGAGATATTTTAACTTAGTTAAATTATACCCTAAAATAAAAAGATAAGATTTGCTTCCTAAAAGATATTATATGAGATATTATATCTAGATAAATATGATTTATCAAAATGGAAACAAATAAATTTAAATTTGTTAAGATATGAGATATTTTAACTTAGTTAAATTATATCTTAACATTAAAAGATATTATATGAGATATTCTATCTAGATAAATATGATTTATTTTCCTTTTGAAATAATTTTTTTTAGGATAAATATGATTTATCTTATTTGGAGATTATAATTTAATTATATTAGGATATATGATATCTTATTTAATTAAATTTTATCTTAAAATAAAAGATACCCACCTTTTATGGAAAATTGCTTATTTATGTATGAGGTCTTAATTTAGAAATGTTCTAAATTTTGACAAGTTACTAAAATAATAAATATGTCTAATCTTAGCAATGATCTAACATTAGAAACGTTCTAATATTAGCTAGTTACTAATTTTAGAAAGTTACCATAAATAGAAAGATACTAATTTTGGAAAGGTTCCGAATTTAGAAATTTTACACCTTTAGCATTTTAATGATTAATATATGATATTAATACCATACACAATATGATTGATTAAAACAATACCGGAAAAGAGTTTCCAATTCTATATTTTTTTTATGTGATAAAGTGGTTATGTGTATTTTTTTTAAATATCATATATGTCATGCTTGTATGTATGTGTATAGTGATATGCTCGTGCAGGCGGTTACTAGTATGGCCCCAATCTTATGATAGTTAAATACGATCTGCGCATCGTTATGGTTTTATTGTACACGATCTGCGTATCGTTATGTATTTTTGTAATTTTCAATTTCTGCAAGAGTTAATTTTTAAATTCATTATACAAGAAGACTAGGCTCCTAAGGAGCCTGAAGGATGGAGATCCATGGAGGTCCAAGAATGAAGATTCTTTTTGAGGGGCCATACTAGGAACCATTAATTTAATGCGTTTTTTTGAATGCCTTAAATTCCCACTTGTATGCTTGTTTGTTATTTTTGCTATGAGTTCACTTTTAAATAACAACCTCGCATGCTTAAAAACGTCCCTTAAAAGAATATTGAGAATTGTCTTCCCATATCATAACCGATCCCTATCTAGGAATTTGTAGGATAGGTTCCGTCAAAGCGGGGTGTCCTTACTTTGACCTAGATATATTGCGGGTATGCTCATACTAAGGGGCATGCTGCTTTGATATGGTTAACTCAACAAAAGACCAAAAGATAAAGTTTTGGATTTTGAGACATAAGGGTGAGTTCACATGAGATGTGTTCCCATCAACCAAGAATTATAAGGAGTTATAATTAGTAAAGGAGTTTACTTACCTTGATTATATGAGACTTAGGGCAGTGCCAAAGTACGCTAAGGTTCATATATGATAGGATCTTGGAATCATTTTTGTTCACTAAGGGAATTGATAATATGAGTAGAAATGTGCAAAAACTTCAATTGTTTATAATTGTTATAACAGTTTATAGCTTTTGCAAAATCAATCATAACTTATCTGCATTTTATTATTCTGTGTTTTTGTAGTCCACCATGTCAAACAAAAACCTCATATCTTCTTTACGCTCCATACTCGATAAAAAGAAAATGAACGAACACAACTTCCTTAATTGGGAGAGAAATCAGAGAATTGTTCTCAGGTCGGAGAACCAAGAGGATGTCTTGGAACATCCAATCCCTAAACTCACATTGAACTCATCTGATGAGAACCATGTGACGTACATGGAGAATAAGAAGCAGGGGAATGTCTCCACTTTGGGTATTCATGTTGTTGAAATTTTGTCAACTAATTCTATTTCATGGGTATTGGATACCGGATGTGTTTCTCACATTACTTCGAATGTACAAGCACTAAGAAATAGAAGGATGTTGCGGAAGGGAGAGGCAGATCTACGAGTTGGTAATGGAGCAAGAGTTGCTGCTGTTTCCATTGGAGATTATTGCTTGACTTTACCTTCTGGCTTAGAGATAGAACTTAATAATTGTTATTTTGTTCCATGCATTACTAAGAACTTAATTTCAATTTCAGTTTTAAACCGTGAAGGTTATACATTTACCATTACTGATCACATGATGATGGAGACTTATAGGAATGGTATTTATTATGGTCGTGCGAATATGAGTAGTAATGGACTATACATATTAGACCTCAAAACTGAGATATATAACATTAATACAAAAAGGCAAAAGTCGAATGAAACAAACGAAGCAAACCTATGGCATTGTCGATTGGGTCACGTAGGCATAAAGCGCATTAAGGAACTCCAAACAGTTGGATTACTTAAATCATTTGATTTGGAATCATTTGAAACATGCGAGTCGTGCCTAATGGGAAAGATGACAAGGTCACCCTTCACTGGTAAGAGTGAACGGACTTCTGAACTTCTAGCCCTCATACATACGGATGTATGTGGACCTATGAGTAAAGAGGCTAGGTCTGGCTATCGCTACTTCATTACATTTACTGATGATTTTAGTAGATACGGGTATATCTACTTAATGAAACAGAAATCAGAATCCTTTGAAAAGTTCAAGGAATTCCAGAATGAAGTGGAAAGACAAACAGACAAGAAGATAAAAGTGCTTCGATCAGATCGAGGAGGCGAATATCTGAGCCATGAATTCGATCATCATTTGAGAAATTGTGGAATTGTGACACAACTCACTCCCCCGGGCACTCCACAACTAAATGGTGTGTCTGAGAGGAGGAACAGGACTTTGTTAGACAATGTCCGTTCAATGATGAGTTTTGCGGATCTTCCATTATCCTTTTGGGGATATGCTCTCCAAACAGCTGCGTTCGTTCTAAACAGGACTCCGTCACGTTCAGTTGACAAGACACCATATGAGATATGGACAGGAAAGGTTCCTCACTTGTCATTTCTGAGGGTCTGGGGGTGCGAAGCTTATGTAAAACGTTTACAATCTGATAAACTAGCACCGAAATCAGACAAATGTTACTTCGTAGGATATCCCAAGCAAACAAAGGGGTATGATTTCTACCATCCCATAGAGAACAAAGTGTTTGTTGCTCGGGATAGTGTCTTTTTGGAAAAGGAATTCTTTTCCAATAAGCCAAGTGGGAGAAAAGTTCAAATTAATGAGATTAATTGTGAGCAAGAAACGCAACAACACGAGGACATACAAGATGTCACTGAGGAACTTGACTATTTTAATGAACCTCTTATGAGGCAAGTTAATCCAGTTCAAGAATCAATTCCTACAGTAGATCAGGCTGAAGAGGAACCACATATTGATGTGGAGAACTCTACAAATGAGGAACTGCATAATGATGTAGGAAATCATACAGCTGAAATCTCTCCTATTGTTGGCCCAAATTGGAGATCAAATAGGGTAAGGCAACAACCTAGACATTTGGATGACTATGTGTTGCATGCCGAGATCGAAGTGCTCCTAATGGAGCATAACGAGCCCGCTTCCTACAAGCAAGCTGTGACGGATCAAAACTCCGAAAAATGGCTTGAAGCCATGAGATCCGAAATGGAATCCATGTCTGAAAATCAAGTATGGGACTTGATTGATTTGCCTAATGGGGTAAAACCTATTGGTTGCAAATGGGTCTTTAAAGTAAAGACAGACAAGGATGGAAGTATCTCTGTTTATAAAGCAAGGTTGGTTGCTAAGGGATTTAAACAAATTCATGGTATTGACTATGAGGAGACATTTGCCCCGGTCGTCATGATCCGGTCCATTAGGATAATCCTAGCGATTGCCGCCTTCTATGATTATGAGATATGGCAAATGGATGTCAAGACCGCATTTCTAAATGGCTATTTAGAAGAGGATGTATATATGATGCAACCTGAGGGTTTTGAGGATCCGAAATATCCTAGGAAGGTTTGCAAGCTTAAGAAGTCCATTTATGGACTGAAGCAAGCATCCAGGAGTTGGAATCTTCGATTTGATGAAGTGATCAAACAGTTTGATTTCATCAGATGTGAAGAAGAACCATGCGTTTACAAAAAGTTGAGTGGGAGCAAGGTGACTTTCCTAGTCTTGTATGTGGATGACATACTACTCATTGGGAATGACATTTCGATGCTGGAAACAGTAAAGGGGTGGCTTAAGAAGCATTTCTCAATGAAAGATCTAGGGGAGGCCGAGTACATACTAGGCATCAAGATCTATAGAGATAGATCTAGAAGGCTTGTTGGTCTCAGTCAAGGAACTTATATAGATAAGGTTCTACAGAGATTCAAGATGACAGATTCCAAGAAAGGATATCTGCCTATGCAACATGGGATCCATCTCAGCAAGACCTAGTGTCCTAAGACACCTGGTGAGATTGAGAGGATGAGCAAGGTTCCCTATGCCTCTGCTATAGGATCCATCATGTATGCAATGACCTGTACTCGACCAGATGTTGCATATGCTTTGAGTATGTGTAGCAGGTACTAGTCGAACCCCGGTGACATTCACTGGCAAGTTGCGAAGAACATCCTAAAGTACTTGCGAAGGACTAAAGATGATCTACTGGTATATGGAGGTGATGATGAGTTAGTCATCAAGGGCTATACCGATGCTAGTTTCCAGACTGACAGAGATGGCTTTGAGTCACAGTCTGGATACGTCTTCATTTTGAATGGAGGAGCGGTAAGTTGGAAAAGCCAAAAGCAGGACACGGTTGCGGACTCAACCACAGAGGCAGAATACATTGCTGCGGGAGAAGCGGCTAAGGAAGTGATCTGGATTAGGCAGTTTATAGCTGAGCTCGGCGTTGTCCCTAGCGTGACGAGGGCAGTTGACGTCTATTGTGACAACAATGGCGCGATTGCTCAAGCGAAGGAACCTAGCTCAAGCTCCAAATCCAGACACGTTCTGCGGAAGTATCACATGATCAGACACTATGTTGATCGAGGTGATGTAAGGGTGTGCAAGGTACACACAGATGATAACATTGCAGATCCACTGACTAAACCCATGAATAGGCCTAAGCATGATAGTCATACTCAGGCCAAAGGGCTCAAACACGTTAGAGAATTCTTTTGAACTTCTGTGTTTTGGATTGGGAAACATTTGTTTTTGTCATGGAGTTTATGATTGATTTATACATATGAGTTTTCATATTCTTATTTGATTATTACTTGAATATTAAATAAAGTATCCAAACAATTTATTAATTATCAAATGTGCTTACTGGAAAAGTTCTGGTGAATGAAACCACATTAAGTGAACTGAAATTATTAAATTGAAAAGGATCCATGGTCTGAGTCGTTAACTTGGATACAAACGACTCTAAAGTAGACCATCTTGTGAGTGAATGATGAACGTGGGTTTCATAGTTCATAGGACATGGAGATGTCCAATCGCTTACATAGGTGAGTATGGTGATACTCATCGGATAGACCGATCCTATGGCTCTCATGACTTATTGAGGAGTTATAGCGATTATCATTATCAGTGAGTTCCTTAACATGAGCTTGATATAACTTTCATTTGAAGGATGACATATCTTAGATACTGTTAAGCGCTGACCGTAACAGGCAGTTATAAAGGCAGTAATCAGGGTGGTCAAAATTTGAGTGGGAGTTATAGTCGTTGCAAGATTGGATTAATCCTCCTATACCGGCATACTTTGATGTGTTGGAAAGGATTGGTGTCCCCGGCCACTTGAAGAGTAAGAACTGTGTAAACGCATGGCCATGCTCAGATTTGATCTGTACTGACAGTTTGATCTCAAGAGTTCAAGAAACATATCTGATGGCAAAGATGGTTTCCATCACATAGTCAGATAAGGACATTAAGCGATAAGGGAATTTTAACATTGCACACTTGTATGAAAGTACAAGTGGGAGACTGAAGGAATTGTGTCCTTTATCCAAGGTGCAATTACTGATGATGAGATAGGACATTAAATATAGGGATATATATAATCCGATAATATTAGGGGTCATGGCGTTTTGCTAGAAGCTAACCATGATTGGTACATTTATATGATAAAATGTATTGCTAGTGTTATCGGGTCCTACGAGGTCACACCATAACGAGCAGGAGAACTGAATCAATTAATGAGAGAATTACCATATAGGAGTATATGGTGGAAAAGGATATATTTTGTAGGAGTACAAAATATATTAAGGAATTGGTAATTAATAATAGATAAGGGGTTATTTATTTATTAATTACTAAAATATATATCTTATATTTTAAGGTCGGGCTTTTTAATAGTTAAAAAGCCCAACCCTAAATTTATATAATTGAACGATCGATTAGAAGAACAGAAGCTTTTTCAGCCGTGTATGATAGGCGTTCTTCCTCTTCGATCTCTCTCTCAAAAGCTTCATCCTTTGTTCTAGCAATCGAAGGTTAAGGCGATTCTTGTTCAATCTTGGGTGGACCAACTAGAGGAGTAACACTTGGGACTCTACATATCATTGAAAGAGTTATTGAACACGCATCAAAAGGTATTCCTTTTATCCCTTATCTAATCTATTATGCATGCGATCCATGTTTAGATGTTTAGGAAATCGTTTCCTGAAATTCCGCTTTTACACATCTAAAATCCCTACAAGAGCCCCACACACCAAAAAAACAAATCGTACTTGAATTTTTGAAAAAGCAAGAACGACCTAGCAAATGCGCCTTTTCCCAGTTCAAGCAATTCATATCCAAACAATAAATACTCTCCTAGGGTTTATGAGTAGTATCCATTCCTTTTATCTGCGATTAGATAACTTGGAACTTACGAGAAGGAGGATAAGTCGTGGCAGTCTCGAACCAAAGCTCAGCCTCGAAAACCTCTTCCTCAGTCTCCTCTCTGGTGAAATCGAAGAACCGAGCAGCTTCAAACTCGTAATCTATATCAATCTCCACAACCTCGAATACTTCCACCTCCACATCCATTTCGTCCTCCATGACTTCACAAGCCAAAACTAAAAGAATCAATCAATGGAGGCAAATACAGGAATATCAGACAGCAAATCGAAAAAGAAAACAACTATCAAAGCATTCTTCTACTTCTCCTTCCCCCTTCCGCTTCGTCTGCTACAAGGTCAGTACTTGCTCAGACAAACGAGAGCGCCCAGTGGGTCAAACGAAGGATCCAAAATATTTTGAATTGATACTTCGGATTTGATTATAATTAATTTTCTAATATTAAATTCCTAAAAATGCGTTACGATTCACATTCCATTTTTACCCCGACAATTTCACGCAAACTACGCGAGTAAAGGGTCGGGGTTTGGGGATATTGGAAGGGGGTAGTATGGTAAATTCGAGTGGAGGTACGATCTGTGGAGAGAGAAACAAATGCGAATCGGGTTTCGAGCTGCGCTATAGTATCGGGCGGCGGAGCCAAATGTCTCACTGATATTTCGGCTGAGTTTCCGAATTTGCCCTTTTGAAGTGGAGTTATTTTCTTGATTGGACCTTACTATGAAAATAGCCAAATAGGTGGGGTAGGGTTCAGAGCTGTCGTTTTCAAAAGAGACGTTGGAAGTGAAGAGAGGGAAGGGAATACTATGTTGCTTCCAAAATGGGCCTAGGCCCAGCCTGTTATTATCATTGGGCTTTTTCACCCCGTTCTTGACTGGGCTTTTTTCATACCATAATGGGCCTGAGCCCAGCCTGGTTTAAAAAAAAGAGCTAATAAATCAAGTTAAAAAAACTCATCAGCACGATCACATGCAAATTTGTGTCTACGGATTTGATTGTATCATATCGTTATTCCATTTATCCATTTTATTTTATTTTTTCAGTTATATTTTAGCACGTCCAAATAAATCCAATTGTACGTTTTTATTTTTCCGAGTATGAATACAATTATATCCTTCACCTATAAATTGAACTCAACTTAGGTTAGTTAGGTATGCTCTTTTATTTTATACTTTTACGGGCAAATAGTGCAACATTTTTTTTAATTAGTTTAGTGTCCGTGTTTGACACGGGTATTTGAAAAATGTATTTTTTGTTCTTTTCTTTGTGTGAATAATTTTTTTATAAATGTCATTTTCTTATTATTTTGTTGATTTGATTATAAAATGTTTATGTAATAATGTATACGCTTATTATATAATAACAGCATAATTATTGACCTACTTCGTCATATAAATATGACTATATCTGGGAGCATACTATACCGAAAGTATTCACCATATCTATATTATAAAAACCACAATATTAATAAATGTCTAAAAATAGATATGTGATTTTAATAAATGTCAAATAATGAACGATATCCATGCAATGTAAAAATATATTCAAAATAAATTAATTCAAAAAATAAATAAAATTGTGCACATATAATATAATAAAAATCCAAAAAATAACATTTGTAGTAAAACCTCGAAAACATGCGCGACAGTCCGATTCTGAAAAATAAGAAAATAAACTTGATATAAGTATAAACTCAAAAGTTATGATCGCTTGATATTATTGATAGAAAACGAAATAATTGTAAACTCAGAAGATAACATTAATCTTCAAAACTTTTTGTGTTAATTTATACAAATTCCATATTTTACAATTATGTCGTTTTACAAAATAATTATGGTTTAATAATCGATGTGGGATAAACTAAAATATTTTACAAAATAATTATGGTTTAATAAAATAATTATGGTTTAATAAAAAAAGATTTAGTGGCATAATTTGTAATTTGATAAAAGATTTAATTCGGGAAAAAACCGTGAAAGCACCACATCAATATTATTCAGATATGAATAGTAATTAAACTTTAACTTAACCAAAATGAAAAGAAATGTATTATTTGTGTACTATTTAGACTCTCTATTTATACAAGTTCTAAAACCATCAAGCTAAATAGCGAATCAACGTGGGATAACAAAAACCCTCAAAAAATTTAACTAAATAGATCATTTTGGTATTTATTTGAAAAAAGAAAAAAAAACATTATCTAAAAAATAAAACTTTAGGGGTACGGTTACTTATATAAAAGTAACGTGAAAATATTTAACGTAAATAGAAATCGAACTTAACCAAAAAGTCAAGATTACTTTAGGAAAGAACATTATGGCCCACATAATTGTAGGTTAACAATCCCAAAAATAAAATATTCCCTAAAATAAAACTTTAGGATACGATTACATTAGAAAAGAACGTTATGCCCACATAACTGTAAGTTAACGGTTCAAAAGATAAAATATTATTCCGATATGAATAATAATTATACTTGAACTTAACCAAAAGGCCAAGAAATGTATTATTCGTACAATCCTTATACTCCCTATTTATACAAGTTCTAAAACCATCAACCATAATAGTTAATCGATGCGGGATCACAAAATCCCTAAAGAAATTTTAACGTAAATAGATCAGCAAAATAATCATTTGAAAAAAGGAAAAAATTTTCCCTATAAATACGATTACTTAACCAAAATAACGTAAAAATACCATTACAAACGGATAAAAGAATTTCTTGGTCCAAACATTACTTTGTCACATGGCAATGAAATAAAGTGGAGACGGTTTGAATGTAGGGTGTTGGATTTGGTTTTAATCAATGACCAATATTTTGATGCTAGTATAGGATTTTGATAAACGATTCATGTTAAGTTTGAGTCAAGATATTTTTATTTTGACTATTTTTTTTATACTTTATAATTTATTTTTATCTATCTATAGAGTTTAATATTGAATATTTTTAAAATAAATAATTATATTGTATAAAAAGGTAATATAAAATACAATATAATGATTATGTTGATGTTTTTGAGTAAGTAATGTATTATTTTTTTTGTGATGTTAATATTTATTATAAATATAACTAACTTAACATAAAAGATAGTATATTACAAAATAAGTTATTTACATGTTTTTATTTTTTAATGAAGTGTTTCTTCAAAAATATCACTTATTATTAATTGAATTATACATTTACTATATAATTTTAAAATAAAACTAAAATTAAAAATATTATGAGTTAAAAAAAACATATAAATATGTTGTGTAGATATAAAGTTAAGAAATCATGAATGTGGGAAAAAAATATATGGAGTTTTACTTTTATGTATGATTTTATATGTATTGATGTGTTTGTATTTTTATGTTTTGCATCTTAACTTTGTAATTATTATTTTAGTATCTTTGTATGCTTTTAATTTTTAATGAAGTGTTTTTAAAAAATCTCATTTTAATTAATACTTTATTTTTTTTGAAATAAAATTATCAGTACCAACATTTAAAAAGAATATAAATATGGAGGATAAATAAATATAGAGTTAAGAGAACGAGAGTTAAGAAATTATGAATGTAGATAAAAATAAATGAAGTTTTATAAGGTGATGTGGCGGAGAGATGGAGTTTAGAAACTTTGATTTAAAACCACAATTGTGGGTGGTCTAAAGAGAATGAGCCAAAATATTCACATCTATGATATCCTCGTAACAATCTTGTAATCTTTCAAACTAATCAACATATCCATTTGCTTCCCTTTGAAGAAATATCACCGCCGGTGGCTGATCGCACACTGTTTTAAAACTTCAGACTCGATCTGTTAAACACAATGAATAGACTTCACATATATAGTATAATTTTCGTCCATACCAACAATCTCAAGACTGAGATGATCACTCACTGGATGAACTTTGCAACGAATTCTGCAATTAGGGTTTCAATGGTCAACTTTGAATTCTACCAAAAAAGTTCAGAAGGATTCTGCGAATGGGTTCTGTACTGTTTGAATGACCATTTTTAAACGTTGCACTTTTCAAAATTCAAAAAAAAAAAACAGTGCGTTTTGGTTGGAAAACTTTTATTACAAATTTCATTTTTTTAGAAGCATCTAATAAAATATTATAAAAAAATCATATTTCATACTTCAAAGAACACGAACCGGGTTTCAAGTTTTGTGTTCGGGTTTTCGGGTTCGAGTTTTAGGTTCGGGTTTCGGTTTGGGTTTCAGGGTTGGGGTTTTCGGGTTCGGGTTCGGGTTTCAACAATAAAAAGTAACGTGAAATAGTTCCACTAACATATTGTTAATTTGTTTACAAAAGATTTTGTCTTAAAAAAATAGTTTAAATAAAGATTTATTTGCAAAAAATGTATTATTTGTATAGTCAAAATCTTGACAATATTTAACGTAAATAGTTAAGGTTGTTTAAAACAGCTCGAGGGGCCCACATAATTGTAGGTTAACGATCCAAAAAATAAAACATTATTCAAACGCAAAGAAATGTATTGTTTGTATACTCTTTACTTCTTTAAACTCTCTATTTATACAATTTCTAAAACCATCAAACTTGGTGGCTAATCGATGTGGGACAACAAAAACTCTCAAAAAATTTAACTAAATAGATAATTTTGTTATTCATTTGAAAAAAAGAAACAAAATATTCCCTAAAAATAAAACTATAATAGCTAGGATTTCCGAATTCAAATTAATGTTGATTAAATTAATCGTTGACAGTAATTGACATATAACTCGCGAAGATTTTGCACGTGATGAGTAAGAGTCCCACCGTTATGTTCTTGGCGTGATTTTGGACGTTTGGAGAAATGTTTACTTTTTCCCCGGGTAATTATTTTTACCCTCCGGTGTTATTTGAAGCATTTGAGAGCTCCAATTAATAAAAATGCAGTTGAGAGAAATGATCAGGACATCGGATATATCCTAGATATGAAATAACATGGAGAGGCAAAACGGCCAAAAGAGTCGTTATTTCGTTTCTTAACGGCTAAGAAAGACGGCTTAGGAATATACGTTTTCCGAGGCAGTTGTGGAATAAATATCCCTACAATATTCCAGATTTAATGTTTCAATCTCGAGAAGTTTGGAGAAAGAGGTTCGACCCGCCTTTGGATCGGTTAAACGATAATTTTCAACTTTACTAAAGGATAATTATCGTCTTCACTATAAATAGCGAAAAATCCTTTATTAATTCATTTTCTTTTACATTTCCTCGTAAAAGCTCTAATTTCTCTCAACCTTCAAACTCAGATCTACTCTCCGTTTCTAATCTGATTTCAATTCCGTTTGAGTTTCTGGATTCCTCTCTTCATTCTCTTCATAACGGTACCGAGTTTATGCATTTCCGAGTATATGGAGGGCTGGTCGAGCATATATGTCACCAGGACGATTCCGTCGCTCAGATTACGATGAATTTGATGTTGTCCATGCGTAGCCTGCGTCGTTGTGATTCCGAATCTTCTTTCAGATCGTCAATCGGGTTAGTAACGAATAAGTTATGAATTTATTCGTTTTCCGTACTGCGATTTGGCCTAAATTGACTTTAGACTTGTCAAATAGGACAATTAGAAATTCTATTATGGTCGTTATTCTGGTGATTATGGGTTGTTTGTTTGACGGAATCTTATGACAAGGATTTAGAAATTACCTGCGGTCAAAACGTTATTCTGGCAAAATCTAATTAATTAATTAAAAGTTAATTAATTAAACTAGGATTAGAATTGAGATTGATGAATGTTAATTAGATACTACCTTGAGATTTGAGGAATTGTGAGTTATGTTGAGATATTAAGGTTTAGTTGGTTGTGAGGCTTATAGATTGATTATGATCCTTATGGATCCCTTGGGTCTATATGTGACCTTTTTGATTGATAGGAGTATTGATATCTCTTTATGCCTTGTTATTAGGCAGTGTCCCTCTTAGGATTGGAGGTTGATCGTGGTTGTGATTGTACGAAGTTGAGGTAAGTCCGTAGGACTTACTTAGCTACCATCCCTATATTGCATGAGTGGTGTGTGCGTTATATGTTTGCTATGATAGCATGAGATATCGTTTATACTGACCTATGCTTTATTGACTGCCCCGTTGCGTGGTTGTGATAACCCTTCCCTTTCATCCTGCCATGGAGTCTGGGAGGTTCTCTGACGTCAGGTCAGACTGGTTTACAGGAAGGGCGCAATCCACTCCCATATGGTACATGGGTTGTGTGACCGATACTCGTACAGCTGGATATAACACTTAGAGGCGAGGATGTATCGGTCCTCGTGTCACATACTTTCACACACACACACACACACACATATATATATATATATATATATATATATATATATATATATATATATATATATATATATATATATATATATATATATATATATATACGATTTGAGTGAATGAGTATTATATAAAGATGATAAAATGGGTAAATGTATGATAACATGCTGATGTGTTTATCTTCCATGATTATGTTTGTGCTTATGCATTACCTCATATATGTATGGTTAGCTAACGGTTTCATACCGTGTTGTAGATGTTTACAGGTTAGGCGCTACTGAGTGATATGACAGGGTGACAGGCCGAGGACTCTCGTACATTAGGTGGTTGATTTGGGTTTGTTGTGTTCCCCTCCTGCGTGAGGATGTTCTTTTGTACCTCCTGTGTGAGGTTGTCGTTTTATATACTCGGCTATGTTGTTGTTTACTTTGGGTTGTACAGTTTATATTGTTTTATGTATTTGTTTTATATCTGTCAGTGCCATGTTGTAAGGTCCAGTGAACTTGTTGTCAAGCTAGGGTCAGGATCCATTGTGAGATCGTAGCCCAATGTGACATCACGAGTCCCGCGAATTCGGGGTGTTACAAAAATTTTAGGGGTACGGTTACTTATATAAAAGTAACGTGAAAATATTTAACGTAATAATCAAAGACTAAGATTAATTTACGGAAGAACATTATGCCCCAGATAATTGTAGGTTAATGTTCCCAAAAATAAAATCTTCTTTAAAAATAAAACATTAGGGGTACAATTACTCTTCTCTACAAATAAAACTGTAAGGGTACAATTACCTTAGAGAAAACATTAGGACCCACATAATTGTAGGTTAACGATCCCAAAAAATAAAATATTATTTCGATATGAATAATAATGAGAAGATTAAGGGAGTAAGGTAACTTTTTTTTTCTAGAATACAAACAAGGCCCCTAATATTAACAATAAAAATAAAAAGATAAATAAGGTGTGAAGAGAATCTTAATCAAGCAGTTAAGGTAACAATTAAAAATAATTAATATTTTGAAATATATTAAATAAGCTAAAAATAAGGAAACTAGTTAATGAAATTTGGTAACTATATATTTGAGATCTATAACCCCTTTATTATTCTCAACCACCGAATCTGCTATTTCTCTCTTCTTCTCCAATTGCTAGACTCATCCTTTCTCCAGCCTCCACATCCGACGACACCAACAGATCCACAGGAACCCAGATTGCACGGCCGTCATGTCCAACTGCAAGAATAGAGGGTACCCGCCGGGTATCGGTTGTGAGTGTCGGTCCTTTTGTCGCTTCCAACGCCGATGAGACTACCGTCACCTCAACTTGCCGGCCATCAACCGCTCTCCACTTCTTCCGGTAGTTCAGTGAGCAGTTTTGGGTAGGTGAGACTTCTACAGTATTTTGACTAACTTCAGTCGCCATAGCCAGGTATGATATATTCGGATAGCGGTTGATTATGTACACATACATATTTTGTATGTACATATAACATGACGTCAATTAGAATATGTACAGCTTTTGTGTTTGCATGTACATAAGTTTGCAGTATCTGGTGATTATGTACATATTTGTGTGTACATATAGCATGTCGTCGATTTGAATATGTACAATAGTTAACCTTGATTTGAGGAATTGCTGAATGTGGACGAGAATCGGGGCGTGTAGTTGCTGTATGGAAAGCGTATCATCTTCTGCGGGATTTGCGGAGGCGTTACACCAAGATCTTCCTTCGCTCCATCTCAACACACGTAAGGGAGCAGCATGCTATCCGTTCTTTGGGTCAGCGTCTCGACGGGCCTCTTGGGTAGGAGTGTGTACCAGAAGTCGAGGGATGGGCCAACATCAAGGAAAGGAAAAGAGGTGGGCTGAGACAAACATGGGGGAAGAGAGGTGGGCTGAGACAAATATGGGCCAAGGAAGGGAGCATGAGGAGGTGGGTTGTCACTTGTTGTCTAGCCTTGTCACAATGTTGTTGGGTTTCGTCATGGCCTCGTCTCAGCTTTGTCATGGTCTTGTCAAAACACGTCGTTATGACTTAGATTAGGGTTTGATAAAATTCATCATTTTATGTGACTAAAAGAGTACATAAAATGATAGAATGTGTTTTAGTACAACCCTAGGTATAATTAGGAAAGGTCAACGGATCGAAAAATCGGTTTGACTCGGACTAAACGGAATTAAAATTTTCCGGATATTACATTTAGAATTAATAATTACATACCGGAAGTTATAAAAATGGTATGAGCAAAAACGCAACATTCAGGTATCAACCTTGAAGCAACAAAAATATCTCTAAAAATGGTATAACCTTCTTCTTTGCCTAGAGACGATCAAGACCACTGTCAGCATCAACCTGAGCGAGCAAAGGTTGTAAATTCACCGGCGTAAACGTCATTGGCATCTGGTATGAACTTCCGGTATAAAAAATTTTCGGTATGAACTTCTAGTATGAAAATTTTTGTTATGAACATCCGATATGAACTTCCGGTATGAACTTCCGGTACAAACTTCCGGTATAAAAAAATTTGGTCTGAACTTCCGGTATGAAAAACTTCGTTATGAACTTTCGGTATGAACGGTATGAACTTCCGATATGAACTTTCGGTATGAACTTCTGGTATAAAAAATTTTGGTATGAACTTACGATATGAAAAACTTTGTTATGAACTTTCGGTATGAACTTCCGGTATGAACGGTATGAACTTCCGGTATGAGCTTTCGGTATGAACTTCCGGTATAAAAAATATCGGTATGAACTTCCGGTATGAAAAAGTTCGTTATGAACTTCCGGTATGAACTTTCGCTATGAACTTCCAGTATGAACTTTCGGTATGAACTTCCGGTATGAACTTCCGATATAAAAAATTTCGGTACGAACTTCCGGTATGAAAAATTTTGTTATGAACTTCCGGTATAAAAAATTTCGGTATGAACTTCCGGTATGAAAAATTTCGTTATGAACTTCCGGTATGAACTTTCGGCATGAACTTCCGGTATAAAAAAATTTCGGTAAGAACTTCTGGTATAAAAAATTTCGGTATGAACTTCCGGTATAAAAAATTTCAGTATGAACTTCCGGTATGAAAAACCTAGTTATGAAGTTCCGGTATGAACTTTCAGTATGAACTTCCGGTATAAAAAAATTTCGGTATGAACTTCCGATATGAACAATTTCGTTATGAACTTCCGGTATGTAAAATGCCCAGTATGTAAATGTCCGGTATGTAAAAGTCCGGTATATAAAATGTCAGGTATGTAAATGTCCAATATGTAAAATGTCCGGTATGTAAATGTCCGGTAAGTTAATGTCCGGTATGTAAATGTCCGGTATGAAAACAGAAAATAAAAGGGAAATAAAATAAAATAAAATAAACAAATTCAGTAATTAAAATCAAAATTTACATAACAAATATCAAATATTCTTTCTTTTTTAATAGAAGGGTTAATTAGTAAATATACCCCATGTTATATGTACACACAAAAGCTGTACATATTTTGTCAAACAAGTATGTGTACATAATCAACCCCTATCCAAATATATTCGGATAGGGGTTGACCTTTTACACGGGTCCGGGTCCGGGTCATCCTTCCCGGACCCTCGACCCAGCGGGTCCGACCCGTGGACATGCTTATCTTCGACAGAGCTCACAACAAGGGCAATCAAAGCTCGAACCTTTGGCTCACACATGTCAAGACTCAACTCCAAAGAGTCTGAGAACAACGATACATCAACAAAGAGAAGCCAACAAGAATCAAGGTTCAAATTTGATTCTTGGAGAAGAAGAAAAGGAGAGAAGAAGAAGAAGAAATCGAAAAGAAAGAAGGAAGCATTTTGCAGTACATGAACGCAAGGAAGAACAAAGGATGATGAACTTACATATTCAGCAAGGTTGAAGGAAGCAAGGTGACGGCTGCAGCTCTCAAAAGTTTGATGGAATGATATCAAGAAACAGGAAAAGGAGAAAAGGCGAGAATATATAGAGAAATGTTGAAAGGATAGAAGGAAGGACGTCTAGGGTTAGAAACAGGATAAGGAAACCGGCCCATAAAATAGAATATCAGATATTCTATCTATGGAAGGAAGATAAAACGAACGAAAGAAAGATCGGGCACGATCTCCCTGCGGCTGACCCTGCCGCGGATGCGGCACTCTTCACCTCGGGGACGGTGAAGGCAAAAGACTAGGGTCTTACAAACGCAACGAGAGTCTCTCCTTCATAACATTCTTACTCAGCTAGCTAATGTGAGAGGCCGATAAGGTAGGGAACCCATTGATCGGAATCGAGCCAAGAAGCTGGAGATCTTGAGGCCCATAAAGTTGCTTGAAGAAACTAGCAACATGTGTTTCCAACTCAACCTTCTCCAGGCACCAACTACCATAAGTCAACCTAAGCGCCTCAATCCTGTTGTGTTGTCTTCTAGCAATGGTTGATAAGTGAAAGAACTTGGTATTCCTGTCACCATATGCCAGCCAACCAGTCTTGTCGGGATTTTTGACACCATAAAGTCTCTTCTTGTTCGAGAGTAATGTTAAGATGCTGCAGTATTTCACTTTACACCGTAAGGGTATGCTCAGACACACTCACCATGAGCTCAACAGTAACCTCTTCCATCTTTCTAATTAAAGCTTCCTTCCTTAAAATGATATCCCCGAACACTTCTCTATTTCATTACTTTTAGACCTTTTGAACCTTCTGGAGCTCCTAGAAGAGGGGCTAAATAATTCTAAGAATCGTTAGTAAGTTGTTTAAATTCAGGATAGGAGAGTCACGCGGCCTGAAATCGACACGGTCTCCTTCGTTGATCATCAATGCCAAGCGAATCCGAGACAAGAGGAGGGGATTATGATCCGAAGATAGCTTTGAAAGATGTCTAACACTAGCTTCTGGACACTTAAGTCTCCCATTGGAAGACATGAGGATCCGATCCAACCTCTTCGAGATCCTAGTGTTGACCTCTCCACCACGAGCCCATGTGAAAGGGGATCCCTAATAACCCAAGTCCACATGCCAAGACTAATTAATCCAATCACCAAAAGCAATTGAATCCCTCAACAACCTACTCGGACCTCCTTGCCTCTCTTCAACACCCTTGATAACGTTGAAATCACCTCCCATCACAATTGGTTCCGTAGTCGAGGAGACAGTGTTCAAAAGCGAATCCCAGTTAGATCCTCTGCGAGTCGGATCCGGGCAGATATAAACAACGATTAAGTGAAAAACGTTAGAACCTTCCCCAACCACAACATGAATAAAACTGTCTATCTTTTGTCACCACCCTTAACGGGCATAAAAGACTATCCCATAGGAGCCAAATACCACCACCCTGACCCACTGTCTCTACTCTCTCGTAGGAGTCAAACCCCATTTTGTCACACACACTTGAGGCCGTATCTCCAAAGCAATGGGCTTAAAAAAAAGCGACAAAGCAGAGCTTATATTTTCGGAGTATGTAACACATTAACCGTCGGAAACTAGGCTTCACCGTTCCACGACAATTCTAGAAAAGACCTATCATAAGATAACTTTATGTTAACGAAACCAGAAAGCCCTAACATGCTTGTGAATCAAGAACAATGGACACCTGGGATACCCACCCCTCCAGATTCATCCATCTCCATACAATCATTCTATTCACTTGGAGAACCCTTACCGTGACCTGAACAACTCTTGGGGGGGGGCTTCAATCCGTAATCTTTCCTTTTATCTATAGGAACTTTGCTAGGGGAACCCTCTTTCCTTAGTAACAGAGCTCAATTGTCCTAATCTTTGGCCATGACTTGCCCTCTTCTTAAATTATTCTTCGGCACGTAATGAGCTCCCGAAATCAAATGCGGAGACGTCGACGAGGAGCTTGCCACCTTCTCCAACCCATTACCTTTGGTTAACCTAGTAACCCTCACAGTCCCCGGAGCCTCAACTCTAGCTTCTTTCATCATGCTTAACTTAGCTCCTTCTTTATTCTTCCTTACTAGTTTCCGCTTCGGGACCACCATCCAAGGCCCTCGACTTCCATCCTCTAGGTTCACAATTTTCTCCTTGTCAACAAGAATCTCCTCATCGTTGACTATAGGATTTCCCACGTCTCCCAGGTCATTCCCATTCCCATCAGGAACCTTTGAGCATTGACCCCCAATCGAAACAGGAATCGGAACCTCACCCCCACTATTCTTCCTTCACGGTCTGCTTGATCCCTTATCCTTACCAATCATCTATCTTTAGTACGACCATAACATCCACAGTCAAAACTAGCATGAAGATTCTCATACTCCAGGAGGAGTCGTTTCCCATTTAGTAGGACATCCCCTTTCAGAGGCCTATTAAGATCAACGCTCACACAAATTCTAGCGAACTTACCCCGATCCATGTTCATAGTCTTCTTGTCAATACGCATGGGGGACTCCTATTGCCGACACAGTAGCCTTCAACACCTCAATTCTATACATGGAGAAAGAAAGACAGAGATACAAACCCACACTCCAGTCTTAGAAATAACCGAAGTCATCGGGTCGAAGGATGGTTGCCATTGCTCCATAAGAAGATAATGTCCGAACATCTTCCACGGACCGCTTGAGAGAGCGTCAAGCATACCTGCCTCCAATTCAAACCATACCAAGAAATAGCTATTTGGTAATCGATTATATTCCAATCCCCTTTGGGTTTTGAGAGAAGTCTGATAGTCTTCTCAAAGACAGCAAAGGAGATCATCTTACCTAGAAGTTTCAGAACAATGGAGTTCCTCCATGGCGCATTCAGCACTTGAACCACTTTTTGTGACACTGTAATAGAGGGGGTAGAATCGTGCCCTTTCGGAAATTCAATTTGGATTTCCCCCGTCTCCACAAGATTCGACGGAAGAATCGGAAGTCTTCGCTAGGCACTCCCTCCGAAAAGAAGTTTACTCTACGAGGACTTAGCCTGATTAGGAATATCAAAATCGGTAGGAGATGGGGATCCAGAAACATTTGCATTGGGATTAGCATCATTAAAGATAGGGGAAAGAGGAATAGCAGCGGCGGCGGTAGGCGACAAAACAAGGTTTGGGGCAGCGGTTTCGGAAGGCGACAAAATAGGGTTAGGAGCAGCAGGAATCGCCATATGTCCTTGAATAGTACACCTAGGCAACAATAAAATTGATTGAACTCAGGCACGGATCTAAGGGTGGATGGGGTTTACTCCATCTCATCCCAAAATGTCATTTATGTTGTATTCGAAGTAATAAAGGAACAATGAGGCTGGAGTGACATATTGATTTGCTGATAAGGTAGCAACAAAACTAGAGGAATATGCTTCCTATCAACAAGGGTTCAATTCCCGTTAACTCCAAACGACAATTTATTTCATAATCTTTTTTGTGCTATGTTATTACACAATTTTTTTTAAAAAAATATTTATTAAAGTGAATTATCTATATTTTATGAATATTATATGTATTTTTTTAAAATTTTGGAGAATAAACTTTAGATTTGATATTTTGTTTAACACTTTTGTTTTTTAAAATTACAGGAATATATATATATATATATATATAAGTGTGTGTGTTTGAGAGAGATATATTTTGACACTCGTATATATTATATGATTTCTATACTATTTATGTTTCAAATATGTTTTTAAATTTTTTTTTATTACTAAAAATAAATTTAGCATACCCAAATTTTTAATCCTAGATCCGTTCCTGATTGAATCGATCTCCTAAGTCGACCAACTCGATCGTTGCCTATTTATAGTAAATAATTTTTTTTAAAGATATGACGTGCATAAGTGTAGTCAATCTCAAACAAAACGTTGACACAATACATCTTCATATCGGATTTTCACATTGAAAATTGTCGAGTTTGTGTTCCTGATAGGTAGTATGTATTGAATTTTGTGTAAGCTAGTATGATTATGTACGTATAGTTTTTTTTTTTTACAGTTCTTCGATTGTTGTGTTTTGTATATGGTTATGTAAATGTATTGATGTTTGTACATATGAGTTGGTGTTGTCAGTAGTGTACAATATGTATATGTTATATTGAACTTATGTTGGATATTTATATTGTGTACATATATGTGGAGTGTCATATGTATCTCCTTTTGAGTTTGTATATCTGGCTATAACATATATTGTGTGTACATAAAAAAATCAATAGTATGTATGTTGTGAATGTTTTGACGGTAACATAGATGTATCTATAATATGTACAAATAACTATAAATTATGTATTATGTAAGTTTATGCATCAATTTTTTTACATTGATTTGGTTGTTGACAAACAACGAACATAAAGTAGAAGAACACGAAGGTTGATGACGAATGTTGAAGACGAAGTTTGAAAAGCCGGTTTCTCTGGTTTCTCTGTTGATTTGATTTCTGAAATTTCAACTTTCGATTGAAAAAAACGCTCAAAAAGATTCGGAAAATCTTCAATATTCAGTTACCATAAATTTTGAATTCTTTTTTTTTTTTGACAATTTATTATATCCAATTTAATTTAACTACTCTCATCATCCTTAATTAATATGAACATTAATCACCCATTTTATCTTTATTTTGTGTCATGATACAAAAAAAAAAACTTATTACACCAATATTCTCTTAACAAATGAACTATTCGACTTTTTTCGAATCGGATTATTAGAATGGATCGAATATTTTTACCGGCTTAATTAAGTTGAATCACTCAAAACAATTAGTCGTTTGCTTATGATGAAATTGCAGTAAAACTACATAAGCATTACAATTTACAAGAGTGTTCAATCACATGCATGTCACCACACAATGGCTGAGCTTTCCTTAGAGTAATTCCAAACTTATCCTCCGTATCCAAACTTTCCCCTTCAACCAATCAACCTTCCATTCAAAACAATTAACCAAACAACCCAACATCACCGGAACAACTCTCGTCGCCAATGGAAGCCCCGAACAAATTCTCCGGCCAGCTCCGAAAGGAATGAACTCAAAGTCACGACCTTTGAAATCAATCTTGTTGTTATTCATAAACCTCTCGGGTTCGAATTGACCCGGATTCTCCCACAAATCCGGATCTCTACCCATGGCCCACAAGTTGACAATCACTTGTGAGTTCCTTGGCACCGTGAACCCACAAAGGCTGACGTCAGCGTCCGACAGGGACTTTCTCGGGACCAAGAGTGGCGCCGGTGGGTGTAGTCTGAATGTCTCTTTTATTACTGATTGTAAATAGGGTAGCTTGTTCATGTCTTCTTCCTTGACTGGAACGCCTTTGCCAATGGCGTCTTCGAGCTCATGTTGAGTGATTTTCATCTTTTTTTTTTGGTCGAAACAAAAAGCTCAATAAGCGCATAAAGCGCAAAATGCGGAAAACAGATTACAAACGAGTCATACGTGGAAGACTAACTTCACGTAAATCATCCCAAAGGATATCAATAATACCGACAGGGGGATCATCCAAC
Organism: Fagopyrum esculentum; assembly: GCA_033239045.1. Classification (NCBI taxonomy): domain Eukaryota; kingdom Viridiplantae; phylum Streptophyta; class Magnoliopsida; order Caryophyllales; family Polygonaceae; genus Fagopyrum; species Fagopyrum esculentum. The sequence goes on along the minus strand of BSUD01000003.1, from coordinate 150,197,158 downwards.
CTATGTATGCCAATATCGTAATCAAAAGCAGCATTTGCAAGAGCATCCGCGGCCCTATTCCCTTCCCGAAAAATGTGGCCGAGTTCAACAGTCCAATCTCGGATTAATAAGCCTTGGCATCGTAACACCAGGCTAGCAAGCGGATGTGACGAGGACACCCCATTTTTAATAAGACCAGCAACCAGTAAGGAATCAATCTCAACACAGATCTTCCTTACCCCATAATCCCACGCACATTCCAGGCCAATAACCACTCCCCACAACTCAGCTTCTGGGACAGTTGCATACCCCAGATTATTCACAGCTCCCTTAAGCCATTTCCCTTTATCATCACGTAAAAGAGCTCCCGCCGATGCCCTATTCGTCGAGCCTCTAACAGCACCATCACAGTTCACCTTAACCCATGTAAGGTCAGGTTTACTCCAGCTAATCAATCTCTCTTGTTTAAACGAGAGCTCCGGGTCTTGACTTCTCTTTTTTCCTATTAAACTATTAATTTCAGCAATTCGTATCCGCAAGAACTCGAATTTACTTACTGGAGGTTCTTACCCTTGAAATATACTCGCGTTTCTCCACTTCCATGCCCACCAGACAACACAAGCAAAGGTGGTGTTCCATTTGCCCCCCATCGGTGAATCTCTTTGTAAGCATATGTTGTTGTAAAGCCAATCATCCCATGTAAGGGAGAAGAACCTAGGAGCAAGGGATATCGGAACAAGATAATCCCAAATACCTCTAACACTTGGGCAGTCACGCAGAATGTGTAGGAGGGATTCATCCACTTCTGGGCAGAGATGGCAGGCAGCGCTCGAGGACATGTGACGCCTGACTCTTTCCAGGTTGGTAAGAGGGACTCCCCATGCAAGTAACCACATGAAATAACGGTTTCTCTCAGTGACATGAATCTTCCAGATATGACTGAACAGGTCCTCTCGAACCTGAACTCTCGATTGATTGTTTCTCAGAAACTCATAAGCCGATGCAGTGGAAAAAGAGCCATTCGGTGATCCCAACCATCTGATATTGTCTTCACCCGTAGATACATCTTGTAGTCTAATGGTAATCAGTTTAAGGAAAGCTGAATTACTCAGTCTACATTGAAGGTACTCCCAATTCCAAGAGTTCGACTGAAGCCAAACATCCCTAACAGACAGATTTCTTTCTTCCTCAGTAAGGGTAATAGGACACGATTTCATCAAAGTCTCTGAACCAAGCCAAATATCCGACCAGAAACAAGCAGTGCATCCATTAATAACACTCCATCCCAGGTTTGGTACCACAACCGTGTTGTAGGCTAAAGCAATACCTCTCCAGGTGGATGAACTACCCCCTCTAACCACCAACTGTCTGGGCCATCTCTCCCCATTCACTGAGTACTTAGCCAGTATTAAGGAAGCCCAAAGACTGTTTCTATTGCTAAACAACCGCCATCCGAGTTTGCTCAACATCGCCAGATTGGCGTCTTCAGCCTTCCTGATCCCCAACCCACCATTCAGTTTACTTTGATAGACTTTATCCCAATTTAACAAATGGATTTTGTTTGTGTTTGGATTATCTCCCCAAAGAAACCTTCTGCATATCTTATCCATATTGTGAAGGACGCTCTTAGGTAGTAGTACGGTAGACATATGATACACCGGGAGAGCAGACAAAACAGACTTAACAAGCACTGAACGTCCAACAAGGGAGAGGGAGTTAACCTTCCAACCTGAAAGTCTGTTATTTACTCTCTCCAGAAGTGCATTAAAAGTAGAACCTGAAATTCTATCGTGGATTAAAGGAATACCAAGGTACTTGCCCAAGTGTCTAGTGGCTGGGAACCCACAAAGAACACTCAGGGTGTCTTCAAGCCTCCCTTGCACATTCCTTGATACAAATATACGGGACTTTGACAAGCTGACCTTTAGCCCTGAAGCCCCACAAAATTCACCCAAAATCTTCTTGACGCAACTCAGTTGGGAAGTCGAAGCCTCAACAAACAGGAGTATGTCATCAGCGAACATCAAATGAGAAATATAGGGGCCCCCACGTGTAAGGTTCATGGGTTTCCAATCCCCATCAGAAACTGCTTGCCCAATCATATGCCCCAGCCTCTCCAGGCATAAAACAAACAGGTAAGGAGATATCGGATCTCCTTGTCGTAGCCCTCTCGTCATCGGAAATGCTTTCGTAGTCTCTCCATTCCAAAGGACCTTCATAGATGCAGTTGACAGACACCCCGAAATCCAGTCAATCCACTGAGGAGATAGCCCAATATCCGTAAGAGTTTCCAAGACGAACTCCCAACGAAGCATGTCATAAGCTTTTTCAAGATCAAGTTTCAATATCATCCAACCCTTACGTCCCTTTTTCTTATTCATAGAATGAATGACTTCTTGGACGATAGTGATGTTATCCGAACTCATCCTTCCGGGAATGAAACTTGATTGCATAGGCGAGACCAAGTGATTCATAACGCCTTTAAGACGTGAAGAGAGGATTTTTGTAATCACTTTATAACAAACATTGCACAAACTAATGGGACGGAACTGACTAATAATTTCCGGTTTAGCAACCTTACCAATCAAGACCACCAGTGTTTCATTGGAAAGAGGAGATAGGGTAGCATCCTGGAAGAATTCAGTGACAAACTTAACCAAAGAGGCACCCACAGAGGACCAACATTCTTGGTAAAAAATCGACTGAAACCCATCCGGACCCGGTGCTTTAAGAGATCCCATGGAATTAACCGCATTTCGAACCTCAATGTCATCGCATACTTTATCAAGGTCAGCCTTTTGGCTGTTGGAAAGAGTAGGAAAGCCACCCGTTGGTATATTACCAAGCCCAGGGAGATTGTCAGGTCCGTACAGATTACGGAAGAAATCAGTAGCATGTTTTTCCAGTGTTTCCTTATCAAAACACCATTCTTTATTCTCCAATTTCAAACCATCGATCCTATTATTACGACGACGGATTAAAGTAGCAAGATGAAAGTATTTCGTGTTGCGGTCACCGTTCGAAAGCCAGTCTTGTCTACTTTTTTGGCACCAAAAAGACTCCTCTTGTTCCAGAACAATATCAAGGCTTTTCTGGGCTTCTAATTCATTCTTAATCAACCAATCCGTTACAGATTGGGCAAGCAAATTATTGATGTTCTCAATCTCTTTAATTAGTACCTCTTTTCTCAACTGTATATTACCAAATACTTCTCTATTCCATTTTTTTAGTACCCTTTGAAAGTTCAAAAGAGCACCCGACAAATGGTTCATACTATCCCATGCACGTTCAATAAGAGGGAGGAAGTCGGGATGGGAGAACCAAGCAGCTAAGAACCGGAATGGACGTCTCCTGGGGTTGAAGACCGAACTACTCTCAAAAGACAAAAGCAAAGGGCAGTGGTCAGAGGAGAGTTTTGGAAGATGCCGGACTGTGGCCTCCGGCCATTTGATTCTACCGCTTACAGAAAGAAAGACTCTGTCAAGTCTTTTAGAGATACGAGTACCCACCTCTCTTCCTCGAGACCACGTAAAAGGGGTGCCCTGATACCCCATATCCACAAGTTGGGTATTATTTATCCATTCTGTAAAAGCAAGCGATTCTCTGGACAATCTACTAGATCCATTTTGTCTTTCCTCCACACACTTAATAACGTTAAAATCACCTCCTATGACCACAGGGATTGCTGCAGAAGAAATAATATCATACAGAACCTCCCATACATTCTCTCTCCTCTGTGGGTCTGGGCAAATATAAACCACAATCAGATTAAAAGCCTCCTCCCCCATCCCAACAATAGCATGTATAAACTGCCTGTCTTTTGTAATAATCCGAATAGGACATTCTGCTTTATTCCATGCTAGCCAAATGCCACCACTCTGCCCCACAGCATCAACTCTATCTGACGAATCATATCCCATCTGATTACATATGCGATCTGCAGTCACTCCGGAGCAATGGGTCTCAAAGAGAGCCACAAACTTAGGCTTATATTTTCTTAGGAAATAACGTATTGACCGTCGGAAACTGGGCTTCACAGTTCCACGGCAATTCCAAAGAAGACCTATCATTATAAACAATTGGGAGAGGAATACCCTAATCTTTAGGACTGGGAGTCAGGAACAAAAGAGGCCTGTGAGTCCATCTCTGTAGGGATGGTCTCAGAATCCATAATCCCGTCAACCTTTCTCACATCTGATGACTCAGCCACATCCAACATTCGACTGTCAGGGGCGATAAATACTAAATCTGATGGTTTTGCTCTATGCAGGATTTTTACCTGTTGGGCTTTAGCTGGGATTTCTTTAACAGATGCTCCCATCACAATACGTTGTTCGTCACTTCGTGTCCCCACATCACCCCTGCTTGGCACTGGTCCTTTGGTGTTAGGGAAACTTTGACGTGCTCTTTTCTTGTGATTATGAACTGAAACGAAATTTGTATTCTGGACATGACGTGGCTGGACGATCTGTTTCCCCTTACCATGCATCTTAGTCGGATCCTTCACTCCCTGGCCACTATACATTCCCCTAGTATTCTCCTTTTCTCCTCCCTGGTTCCTATCAATACTATCCAAGAATGCTTTACCTTTCCTGTTAGATCTATGGTTAGGAACTACCATCCACGGCCCAAAATCGTCTTCCACAGGCGGTGTATAGTTCGGCTCCATAGTCTGTGCAGGTTTATGTGCAGCAGGGGGGACAATCTCAGTCTCTACATTCGGAATATTCTCTACAGCCTCAGGCAGCTCTTCCGGAATAACACAAACAGCTTCATCAACACTCTTAGCATTAGCAATATCAACCAGTTTACATTGTTCTTTAAGGTGCCCATAGCATCCACATACAAAGCATATAGCATGGAGATTCTCATACTCCAGTAGGAGTCTCTTTCCGTTAAGCATTACATCACCTTTTAACGGTCTATTCAGATCAATACTCACACAAACTCTTGCAAATCGCCCCCTGTCTATGCTTAGTGTCTTCTCATCAATCCGGAGAGGGACCCCAATGGCGGATGCTATAGCTTTTAACACCTCAATGTTATACATGGAAAATGGTAACCCTGAAATTCGAACCCAAATCCCTGTAGTCGAGATACTCGATGTTAACGGATCAAAATCAGGGCTCCATTGTTGCATAAGTAAGTAGTGACCGAACATCTTCCAAGGGCCATTACTGAGTGCATCCAGCATATCGGACTCAAGTTCAAAACGAACAAGAAAGTAGTTGTTTGGGAGGTCTATGACGGACCAACCTCCTTTCGGTTTCCACATCAGCCGTATGGTTTTGTCAAACGCAGCAAAAGATAGCATCCGCCCCAAAAGCTTCACAACAATGGAGAAACGCCATGGAGCATTTAGAATCTGTATGACCTCCGGGTCTATGTTGATAGATGGAGTAGCGTCTGCTCCCTTAGGGAAAGCTATTTGAATCTTTCCAGATTCAATAAGATTGGTTGGCAGAATAGGTAACCTACGCCAAGCGTTATTCCCAAAAAGCATATTACTCCATGAATCTTGGGGGTTAGCGGGATCAGGAAACTATTGATTAGGGACAGGGCAAGCAGTGGGGGCATCATTGGGGTTAGAACAATCAATAATTGGAGGGGCAGGGATGATTGGATGGGTAGGGACGATAGCCGCAGAAATCGATGAATTAGGGTTTGGCGTCGCATGGGGAATCGCCCCATTAGTCGCCATTCTCTTGGGGTCTCTTCTACTTCTAATGTAGCTACCAACCACCATTTGAGTGATTTTCATCTTACTAGCTGGGGTAATGATATGATCAAGGGTCTAATTGGGAACATAAAAGTATCTATTTCAACTTTGTTTTGTTATTATTTTGGACCCTTTGATAAAAAAAAAACAAAAACAATGGAGTTTTTGTGTTTTAAAATATAGAAAAAGGATTTAAATCAAATAAAAAAAAAGATTTATTATAAATAATCGGTTGATTATTCATAAATCATCCATTCAAATCCGATCTATGGATAATGAATAGGAAAGATGCGATTGATAGAACAAGCACAATCAATAATCAAATCGAAACAAATTTGACCTATGAATTGTCAAATTATTCACCTATAGATAAATAATGAAAGAATTGACTGATATAGAAGAAACACGGCCATATATGAAGTGAAATAAATATAAAAGGGGCATGTTATATACACATCGTTTAAATTTACAACGAATAATAAAACTCTTATGGCGTCGCGTCTATCTTGAGCGTTGACGGATGATGCCTACGCCCAAAAAAAAAAAATTTGCAATCTAGATGCCGGCGTCATCATACAGTGAGTGCTTGTTTGGTTAAACAATGGATTTACAATTCCCGGGAATTGACTTTCCTAAGAATTGAATTATTGTGAATTATAATTGTTGAGAATTGAGAAAATATGTTTGGTAGCACAAAAATATCCAGTAATTTGCAATGTGTTAAATTTATAGGCATTATTAGTTAATGACAATTATAAACTTTATTTTCAAATCCATTTAGGTGGGAGATGAAAATTTTAAGCGTAATTGGGAGATTTGATATCAAAATAACACGTTAATTGTTTTGTTACCTAGGGAGGAGTGGGTAATTGTAAATACTCATACTAATTGAAAAATATCCAGTAAATTAGATTAATGTGTTTATCATTTTTGATTTTGCAACCAAGCACCTTAAATGGATCCATTTAATGGATTAATTTACTTTACTGGATTTTTTTACACCCAACCAAACAAGCACTGAGTGTCAATAATTTAGGATTTTTTTTTAATCTCAATTTAGGGCTTAATGCTCAATTTTATTTTAAAAAAATGTAAGGAAAAAAAGAGTGCGGCGCCAACTAAGCGCTAGCGGATTGCGATTCTTTTTGTATTAGTAAATCATTGTCCGTGTATTTAGCTTTTTCGTTAAAAAGAAATGAAAAAAGGATTTGAAACTCTATGATAAATGTTACAAGACACTGAAGACAGTCAATAGGCTAATCTAATTAATCATTTTGTAAAGTTTTTAACAATAAGATCTGGACGAGGATAAGCAAAATTGGTGTGAAAATGTACAATAATTGGTTGTACGTACGTACGTACGTACCAGTAGTAGATGAGATATATGAGAGAGCTCAAACTGATCGGCCTTGTCTCGGCAAATCTTGATAAAAGCATCCAACGCATCCTCATGATCATCCAAAGATCGCAACCTTCGATCAATCAAAACGCTAACTGGCCGATTTCAACACCGTCGCCGTTTCTTTTGGCGTTCTCCACGTACACTATCATTTCATCTAGTTTCTTCCGCCGGAGACTTGCAGTAGAGTCCAGCCTGGCAGCAGAGAACACGTGGAAGTTGCAGATCTTGCGGAGAGTCTTCCAGTAAGGCGATGGCGGGGAGAACACGAGGGAAAAGTCGTTAAGTTTATGAGCGTTTATGCAGTCGGGTATGTTCCGGTAGCAGAAAACGGCGTCGTTGTTGAGGAGGGATTCTTTGGCGGCGGAAGCGGAGGAGATGACGATTGTTGTTAAGGTTCCGAGACGGAGGGAGATGACGGGGCCGTGGATTGCGGCTAGGTGAGCTAGGGATATATGGGGCTTTGGCCCTACTTATAATAGGTTTCCGATGAAGGGGAGAGAGGTGGGACCTGGTGGTAGGTTAGTTGGTTTTCCGGTGATGAGAAGCCCGAATGAGAGAAAAATGCATAGCAGGAAGGTGATTAGGATGATAACCATTGTTTTGTTGACCCTCGTCGTAGCTTCAATGGAGATTCTTGCTTATGTACAAACCACATTGCTATTCGTACCACACATTTTTTTATTTATGTTAAACTTAGTTTCATGTTAAACGTATCACATTTACGCATTTTTTAATTATCAGATCTACGCCTCCGCATCTTTAATGACAAGTATAGGTGGATAAACGTTTGAAATAGAGAGAAAAGACTAGAAATATACGCCCGTTGTATATTGTAGAACAAGTTTTGGTGCCAGAAGATTGACACACAATTACCTTATCATAAAATAAATACTGAAACATCAGATGTAAAGCTAGTGTACAGTTTAACTTACAAACAAACAAGATACAAGGCAACCCACAGAAGATAATCCATCAATTAGTGGTGTATGCAGCATCCGCTGAAGAAGTATCCATATCGTTCAATCCGTACTCCTCATTCTGTTCCCAGGTTCTCTCATACTCCTCGACTGAAGTACCACAAGACACAATGGTAAGACTTTTAAGTGTCTTTATGAGATTTCAATTACTCGAGTACTCTAAAGATCATCTGAATCGTTACTCGTAATCATAGAAGACTCACATGTTAGCTGATGATCGTCCTTGATGTCATCAGTCACTGGTGCGATAAAGGAGTTGGCGAGTGGATCGTCGATGGTCAATGTCCAAGGCTTTTCTGAACTCAGAATCTGCAAGTCACATCGTACAATGATACAAGGGCATTTTTAAAGGGTCGCACTAGTAACATAATTGTAATTTACAAGTTAATATGATCTGATCTAAGTACCTTGGTTAGCCTTGATCTGAAATCTAGCCATTTGTTTTTTCTTGACTCATCAAGGCTATCTCCAAAAGTAAACCCATGCACTCTTTCGAGGCCTGCATCAGTGCATCATGACAAAGTATTGAGCTTGTTTGGCAACTTCATTTTTGTCTTTATAAATAAAGAGCATAAATACCTAGAAATTTTTCACCATTTTCCAAACAAATTCTTTTTAAAGTACATTCCTTTACGTGTTGCATTATTTTTATAAAAGAAAAGGCTTCACAATCTCGTTTCCAAACATCCCCTAACTCTTAAGTTAGGCATAAATGCAATACTAGAAGTTGAAACCAATATCATCAACAGGAACTTCTGTGACAAACGATATCACTGCAAGGTTAATAATAGGTAAAATAGGTGTAATATGATTTGGTATTCCATCATTTAATCGAGATTACAAGTGGGAATTGTTTATATGATGACATTATACTTTCAAACTTCCAGTACCAAAGCAGAATTAGGCCCGAAGCAAAGTGATACTCACTTTCAGAAATTTTTGTAACCAAACCTTCAACAGTTGTGACAATTCCACCCAAAGTGCCACTAGCCAGCTCCAACTCAAGTTCTGGGATGTTAACACCGGCACTGTCGGACTATTTGAAAAAATTTCCGTTAGATCGTGCTCCATATATCATATAGGAACCCAATCAATGTAAGATATTAAGGAAATAAGTACAGAACATAACAGGTTATTCTTGCTCGGTTATAACAAATGCATTTGTGTCATATGCACATTAAAGTGTGAAAAAGAGCATCTCAAACAGTGAGAAAGTAGCAACTCTACAGCCATATAAAATCCAAGTTATGTAACCAAAATAATGTATAACATCACCCAGCAACTGAGTTGAGAAAACTGAAAAGCGTGTTGTCGACCAAGTGCCCCACAGTTAAATGGATATTTCCATCAGCATACACAACAGCGGCCGACAGCAGCAGGAAGCAGCGACGGCTGCAGCTTCAGACTAAGACCAGTTCATAAAGTTAGAATATTGTGTTTCAAAACTATTATACATTTCTTCACCTCACCAAAACTTCCATACTTGAAAAACCAATGGCTTCTATTACACCCATGTCTCCCTTCCCAACACAACATATAAAACATGAAAGTGGACAGGTTGTTTCATCAACAAGGAATATTAGATTACTAATATATATATACTCAAAAGTTCTGAAACAGGGAAAACCTTGATGACATCACGGCTCAGATCCTTGACATTTTTCACTTCAACTGTAACTCTCTTTCCTTTGTCAGAAATTCTACCTCCTGGCTTCAACTGCAAGGTTGAAAAGCAACATAAGTTTTCTCCTGTCCCAAGAAAGAATAGGGCAGAAAAGAAGCCACAAACATACAAAAAAGAAAGATCAAAAGATACCTCAGAATTGCGGTACCCACAAGCATCACATGCTGAAGCCATAACAATGACTTCTTGGAAGTATGGAATTCCTACATATTGTCAAGACCAACAAAAGATACGAAGAAATAAAATATTTAAGAGCATATATAGTCATTTTTTCACACTATATTATACATATCATATATACATCACCTTTTAGATGTTTCTGTGGAAACAAATTCAATATTTAGATGCACATTTTTGTAATACTTCTAATAGCACGGTGTACAAATAGCACAAAATTATTGAAGCAATTTTTTTTTTATCCTCTGTACTTTTGGTGCATCAAATTTAAGCTTGAAATTTAGTTCATTAGGGTAGTTGGTTCAGCTGATCAAACAACTTCTATTCAGACTTCAATACTTTCCAATAACAGGTCAACACCACAATCAAGAAAGCCAGAACCACTTTGCAGAAGGAAAATAATTTGTGCCCATATACATCTGCTAAAGTTTGCACACCATTCGTTGCAGCACTTTATGGGAATGAACCAAAGTTCCAAGTCTACCGATATACAAATATATAAGATTTATAGTGTAGCCAACTATACAGTATTTATCAAGCAAGAGGAAAGATTGTCCAAAGGATACTTGTGACATACATTCGGGTTTCACACCTACTTGCACAAGCTCCACATGTAGATGGGAAAACCATCACCTGTCAACAGAAAGAAACATCATATGAACGACAAACTTAAAAACAACAGGTGCAAGCTTGCAATCACTTCACTTTCCAGAAGAAATACATCACCTCTTCTGGTGCTGAATAACGAAACAAAGCTTCAGCCATTTCTGCACTATTTGATTGAGCAATGGCCCTATGCCCAGCTCTAGCTCCAACTAATCCATGGGGTTCCCTCGTAGATTCGTCTGTAGAATTGCCGACAGCGCTCACTGTGGGTTCTTCAGCTTCTGCAGACTGTCCTGAATCGACTACATAACCCAGTGCAGCTTGTTGTTCAGGAGTTCGTTCATAGAACTTTATAGTTAGTGATGGATCAGCAGCTGGAGCAAACCTGCACCAAATCAACATTACTCAGGTCGAGCAGAAAAATCACTTTGTCTAATCCATAGCAGTAAGGTATATTACGGGTTCTCAATAAAGCTATTGCCGGCAGGATCATCGAGGATAAAGGTAAAAGATGAATCTGCTTTAGCACATGCCCTCAATTTTGAAATAAATTGGTCTAAGGCTTCAGCAGTTTGAGGATCCACTTTCTGTACACATCAATCCGTTAGAAATTGACTAATGACATGTTCAAGTCAAACAGTACAGCACAACACCCTACCCGTCGTTCTTCTTGCAGAGCCTGTAACCCATCTGCTGCTCGTGTCAATATTCCTTCTACCTACAAATTTGAGATGGAGATGGGAGAAATGGAAATGCATCACAGCAAACACTACAACTATCATATAAGATTTCAAATCAATCAGCAAAACATCCGACCAAGGACATTTATCATAGTTGTACACAACACTGCACTTATTGTCAATAGAAACAGTCACACAAAAGCGAGTTGCGGAAAAATGCAATGTGAACAAACAGATACTTGAAATACACACTGAATTTCAATCCACGAATAGCAACTTATATCTTGATTACAGAAACAAACCAAAATTTCATAGTGATTAAAAGTAGCCAGAAAGAAGAGAATGCTGAAGGGTCGGCTTTGAATTTCTAAAAAAATCTTAGGGTCTTTGGCTCTCAAATCTCAATAAACTTTGAGGTATTATAAGAGTTCAAAATTCACATGAGATTTCTACTACTATCTATAAGACCCTATATATCTCATACAATTTTGCCCCTTAGATCCTACATATTCCTCTGAAAGGAAAGGTAATAAATGAGAAAATCCCATGTCCAACAAGATACATACACAGGAAAGAAATACTTACTGTGGATAGACTACCACGCTGAGCCTCTGGAGGTATCTCAAAATCTAATTCAGGAATCTGCAAACATAATTAAGTTTGTAATCGCAAGCACCTTTATCGTCAAAAATTTGGAAATTTTACTTCGGTTAAGAAACTGAACGAACCAATTGATGATGTAAAGTATTACAAACAAACTCATATGACCAAGCTTCAATAGCAGACAAAAGATAGTGTGGTAGCGATTAGTGAGATTGGATTACACAGAAACGAACATTTCACAATCGGGGGAGGTAAAGGGAAATCCTTATTTCAAACTAACTCAAAAAGGATGACATACTGCCCTACAACAAGCAAATCACCGTCTTCTTCAAGACCAGTCCTTGACGATGGAGCTTCGTGCTAACTAGCAAGTATTTTTTTTCATAGTTCCACATGCTATCACATATGAAAATGTACACAACGTATCTAAACAAAAGGGCAAGAGCATGGGTGGGGGGCAAGAAGAAAACTCAAGCACAAAACATCTAAATGTTCACCTAAGGCACTGATCAAGAGTTTTTTTTTTTTTTTTTGAGACCTGATCAAGAGTAATTTACTAGAGGAAATATGATTCCTCACAGAAACACATTCAATGATTAACCGGAAAATTTATTGAGGATGGATGAAAATTTTAATTACCTTAATTGTTGCAGACTCGGATTTCACAACTTGTCGATTCAGCATCTGCATCAACAAAAGATTGCATCAAGCATTTCACATAAAGTACAAATTGAAGATGGAAGATACTCAAACATAGCATTACAATCTGAAGCACCAGAAGTAACTTTTATTCCTAACAGCACAGCAAGACATCCCCCACGAAATGAGTGTCACAGCAAGTGGGCTACTAAGGGATTCTTAATTCTATGTGACGTTCAAATTTAAGAACAAACTTCAATAAGGCATGATCGAGGTAGGTTGGCATTATCAGGAAAGATGCAAATATACCTCGACATCTCCGGCTTGGAAATTTAAAGTGTACAAACATCCACGAGGCTGTATTTCCCCAGCAAATTGTACTTCATTGTTCCTGTAGGAGAAAAAAGGTCAAGATATCTATACAAGCATACAAACATAACTAGTCCAGAAAATCAGTCTTGCCTTTCACCACAATGAGGACATTCAAAAGCTGAGAGTAGAATCTGCAGAACAGCCAAATATTGACGATAATCAGATTTGAAACCAATCAATAAGCTCCCTTTTTTCACAATTATCTCAAATAAGTTTCCAACAATTTATGAACTACAGCAAATTGATAACACACCTTCCTGAAATGAGGGATCAAAGTTAACAAAAGCCTTGTTGTTCCCTGCAAATAACAACCCAAGTTAGCACTGCGGTTGAGTAGGAGACCTTACATTTATCCACCAAAGCTACAAACAAGAAAAATCAAACGAGAAAATTTCAAGCATTTGAAATTACTATCCTCGCTCCGTACAAACTTAAGCACAAATGGTTCAATTGGGCATTCAATAATACCATCATCAAAAACGCAACTAGAGAATGATCACAGGTCCACAACAAGGTAGGCAAATAGCAACAAATCAGGAAACCAACTCTCAAAGAACAACGAGAGAAGAGAGAGGATATACATTATCACCACATCGCATGCAAAGACTTTCAACTTGGTAAACAGGAACGTCTTCGTCGTCGGCAGATATGGATTCGACAACCGTCCCGACGTCAACAATTTGCTCCTTAGTGCCTTCCATTGTTCAGCTTTCCCCAACTCGAGCAAATAGAAACAACCCTTGACCTTTGTTTTTAGGGTTCTTAGAGATTTCACAGCTTCTTCTTCCACTGGCGCGTCTCGGAACAATGGATTGGAGGAGTACAAATAACTTTGGGTTTCCAGGTTCCAGAAGATCACAGAAGGTTCCTAATGCGAAGAAGCTTCCACAATTCTCTTCAACGGCGGGTTACCAGAGAGGAGGAAAGGTAACGGCTTACAATTGGCGGGCCATAGACTACCATACGGGTTTGATATTGGGCCTTCTGGGCCTCTTTATTGGGCCAGAAAATTAGGCTGATCATATGTATTACTTAATTCTCTAAGTGGAACAGAGTATTTATTCAATAATAAAATAAAGAAATTAGTTGATATAAATAATATACAATTAAATAGAAGTTTATTTGATAAATCTGATTTTTTTTTTCCACACTGGCATAGTGTTAATTTTATGGTTCAGTAGCATATTGTTTTTTTGTTATTTTTTTTTATTTTATGTGTCGGTAGCAATACAAACATAGTGTGTTTTAGTGTTGGTGATAACACTTAAGTGTAGTTGATAATATTATAATAACAATTTGGGAATGGTGACAACACTCACATAATGTTTTGAGGGTTAGTAGTAGTGACAAGACTAGCTAGTACTTTATTTATTTATTTATTTATTTATTTATATTAATGTTGGTGACAACATTAACATTGTATTTTCGTGTTGGATACAAACTAACATGATGGTTTGAGTTATGGACACAAATCTCAGTTACTTCCGTTTCATCTCGGTCTCGTTTCGATTCCGGCGGGAATTAAAAAAAATGTTTATCCCGTCCCGTTATGTGAAAAATTTGCGAGACGGGACGCGGGACGAAAACTTCTCATCCCGATTAATCCGTCTCGTGCCACATATATATTAATAGTATTTTTATATTTTAAAAATTTTAATATATATAAATAATATATATAATTATAATTTTATATTGGTTAAGAATTATAAAAGTAATAAAATACTAAATGAGTAGTAAACACTAATTGTCTTATTTACGGTTATGCACTTATACCCAATGACGTACAATAATGTTAATCAATACATAATTCTTGCGAAATTAGGCTCGTCCCGTCCCACATGGGATAGGGGCCGCTCGGTACGAAGAACGTACTAACTACTAATGTAGGCCTTTTGAATCGGTAATTCGGTATCAAGTTTTTTTTTTTATCATTTGTGTCTTTAAAAGTCAATGCATAGTTCTTGCGAGATTAGGTATGTCCCGTCCCATCCCACGTGGAATAGGGCCCGCGCGGGACGAAGAAAAAAAAAGTTGTAAATCCCGTCCCGTCTGGTCCCGTCCCGTCCCGCTTATAATTTAGGGGACGGGACGCGGGACGACCTCAATCTCATCTTGTCCCATGCCCAACGTAGTTTGAGTGTTGGCGACAACAATTAAATGATGCTTTTGTTATTTTGGGATTGGTGGCATCATTGACATAGTGTTTTGATGTTGATGACAACACTAACATTATGTTTTTTTTGTGTGTTTTTGGTATTAGTAACAATATATAATAACCCAATGTTCTTGGTGTTTTGTGTGTCGGTGACAAAACCAACATCTTTTTTTAGTGTTTTGGGTGTTAGTGAGAGCAAATGGTGTTTTGGTGTTGGTGACAACACTAACGTAATATTTTGAGCATGGACGACAACATCCACATGGTGTTTTGAGTATTAGTGACGACACTAACATGTTATTTTTAGTGCCGTAATAACATAAAAACAATGTTTATATGTCGTAACCAACTGTTTTGACAAATATAAAGTTCAATTTTTTTAAAAATAATTACTTTTTTGAAACTCAAGGGTGAAAAACCAAATTTAAACGGTTTATTTTGATAATTTTTTTAAAAAAAAATTTACCTCAAAATACATCATTCATTGTCGATATGATTCGAGCCTTCGTACGTCGAATTTGGCCACTATTTAAGCAGGAAACTTAATAATGAAAATAGAAATAAATGGGAGAAAAATAAAGCAAAGGTGATGAAAATTTCAGCTTTAAACATATCATATATTTTTTTAATAAAAATGAATCTGACATCTATTTGTAGTGGAGTACAACTTTTATAATCACTAAATTAATTAAAAAAAAATTTAATAATAACATTTCCAATAGTCGAGTAATCAAAATAAACTAAAAAATACATATTTTTGTAAAAACTAGAAAAAATAATTAAAAATATCCTTTCTAAATCTATACAAAATATATATGATTTTTTAAATATATAAATCTAACTCTATAAAAAAGAAAAAAAAAAAACCCCGGTTTTTTCAGTCTCAGACTGTGATCGAAATTTCCAAAGATAATGGACCAGGACCGGTCTGAAAATAAGGTCCGGACTGATCCGGAATTTCGGTCCAGATAAATTTTACACCGTCCAAATAGTAATCGACATTTGTGTCATAATCACGTATATTTTATACAAAGAATATTTTGTCAAGATGCCTAGAATTTCAACAGATTTTGAGAAAGCTGAAAAGATATCTGAGTAGTAGAATGGTACAGTAAGCCCACATGTCTTGATAATATTATATAAGCTATCGTTAATAATTATGGGACCTCCGTATCTTTATAATTAGCAAGTGCAGCTAATCTTTAGGCTTATGTAGAAATGTTGGACTCGGATCGGGTTTGGATCAGATCATAACTACAAATTTTAACCGAACGGTGAGGGATGGTTGAGTCTCAAACGTTGTTCATGTCCACACGTAAATAGCGGGGGGACTCTGACTTGTTTGCTATACACTATTTAGTAGGTATATTAGAACAACATTTGATTAGTCATACGACGACACGCCTGTCACAAACACAAACACCCCTCAGTGGATCAAATTGGATGTTATTGTACTGTTCTGAGTCTATGCCACCATCAATAAGGATGTCCTTTTGATCATTCTCAAAACCGGATCCACCGCCAGGGAATCCTGGTTCCATGTCAAAGGTCTTTTTCACGACAATCAATCCGCTAAAGTTGTGGACCTTGAGAGAGTCGTTTTATCGATTGTAGGCTCGAGACTCATAAGCTTGTTGTTGCCTAATTATAGTCCCTCAAAGTAACAACATATCAACTTGATGATGTTGGTCACTCGGTCATAATTCAAGGTTAGTGCTTCAATGTATTAATGGTCTATCATCCAAATATGGTGTTGTCGGAAGGCTGAACCACTATCAACATTCATATTCGCTTGAAGTATGCTAAGTCGGAAGGAATCCCGCCTTAACCGCAACTCCGACAAGGCCAATACTCTCATTTTCTCGCCGGATCTCACGCCTCTTCCACCACTGACTATCTCAAAATTACCTCAAGGACCCTCATATAGTTTGAATTCTGATAGCATGAAATATGACATTAGTTTAGGCACATATTTACGTAGATTTTCCCCTTCTTTTGTGTACATGGATATGAGTTTGAAGCATATATGAGCACATTCTCCTATTATGTTGGTATATAGATCTATACGAGTTTTGTTGTGATTATAGGTGAATAAAGGCTTGGATTGAAGCATAAATGTAGCATGTGGGCGTGATTGATCATGCTAGACATCAAGGGGATGCATTGGAGAAGCTAAGGAAGGAGCATAATTGGAAAGCTTTGGAGAACAAAGGATTGTACGCCAATTTTAGGATTTCCAACAGCTAAGAACATAAAACTACGGCCGTGGTTTTCGTAATTAATTGAATTAAGGGCGTGGAAAGCCATGTTGTAAGCACACACGGTCAAAACCACGACCGTGGAAATCAAAGGGACCATGGTTTTCCAACGACTGTCACGTGACACTTTTGCCACATCATCATTCGTTACGGACCCTTTCGTAACCCTAGTTTTTCCTATAAGAAGGCTGAAGAAAGAGAGAAGAAGGAGACCCGCTATACACTGAACCATTCGCAAGATTACGCATTTTGGATCTTCACTTACGCATCGTAAGAGGAGATTTGGGATTGAAGGTTTGGAGGAAGATTTGAGGAAAGACGCACTTTTCTATTTCGGAGTTGGAAGATCTTAGGGTTACACTTTGAAGGCAGATTGACATCCCGTTTTTCTTGCTCTTTAAGATTTGTGAGAGATTTATGACTCTATTTTGTATTCATTGAACACAAGCACGAATTTTGAGTTATTTGAGATTGGTTTTGTATTCATTATTGAGTTTTCAAAGTTTTATCTTCTCACTTCTAAACTTGATTATTTATTTGATGACAATGATTGTTGGCTGAAACCCTTAAGCGATTCTAATGTGAAGGGTTGATAGTTGTGACATAGATGATGATAGATTGAACAAAAACAGATTGGACCCTAAGAGTTGCGAGAAACCTCGCTGTCGTACCTTTCCACGGCCTGTTCTTGAGTTCCACGGCCGTGGTTTCTCAAGAACTGACCGTGGTTTTGTCTATTTGACGTGCTTTACTTTTTCTTTGATCCAAAGTTAAAGATTGACACTAACCTAGCCTTGGTTTACCTTTTCTAGGTAGTAGTGAGACTCAACACCCTCTACTTAGGTTACGAGTGTCATAACCTTAACCTGTTTGGCTTATCTTTGATTCCCTTGGATTTGGGCATGGGTATTTGAGAGTTTAATCTTGTCCTTAGATCCTCTTTATAATGAGACTCAACATCATTTATTGACAGAGCCTTTGGGTAAGATATATGGGTTTGGAACTTCACCGTACAACACCCTACCTTAGATCTATACCTTTGCAATCCTAACTCTGTCCTTATATCTTTAGAACATCTTGAATTGATTATCACAATTGGATACCTGAATCTTTAGAATCGTTGTTTTCCCATTAATCTTTACAAAATCTTATTTACTTGCCAGTCGATTTTACGAACTGAATTTGATCCCCCAAATCCCTGAGTTCGACTCTGAAATTCTTGCTTTACTATACCGATCCGTACACTGCGGGTTCGCTTCTTTGCTTGATACTGGATATAAGTTTAAGGCTTATTTGATTGACTCGTTGTTAGTTGAAAATATAGAGAGAAAATTTTCGTTAAACAAAATAGTTTAGGAAGGAATAAATCGATAAGAAAAGTAAAACACGAAAGTTGAGGCTAAAAATTTGCATTGTAAAATAAAAACACTAACATTTTAAATTATAAAGTAAAATAGAAGTATGAGTAAAAAAAATTCCCAGTCGTTCTTTGATTCTTTTTGATCCTCTCTTTTTCGGTGGCAATGGACCAACAATTCTCTACATCTTGTTCTTTTCGTATTCCTGAAGTTTTTCTTTTCGTTCACAGATTATTTATTCGTACTCGGTGTCTTTTCTTGGGTTTCATTCCGCTTCTTGAATTTGTTGTAATTCTCTATCTTCATTTTAGATGTTAAATTTTCAATATCATATTAGTTTAGCTAGACTTTGATGATTTTTAATATCTAATTATTTGTTATAGTTTTGGTGTTGTTAAGTTACTTGTTCAGAACTAAACCAATTACTATACAATTCAGTTTCAAATGATTCATCTCACTTAAAAATGAACCCTATGAGTAACATTATTAGTACTACTGTGTAAAAGCGAAATTTTAGAAAACAATTTCCTAAACATTTAAACAATGATTGCATGCATATCAAATTAGACTAAGGGAAATAATAATACCTTTTGGCGTGTATTCAAAACTTTTCTAGAATATGTAGTCTCAAACGTAACTCCTCCAAATGGTACACTCGAGACAGGACAAGGATCATTTAACATCTATTATACATACTAAAACAAAGCACGGGTTGATGACGTGGCGCGTTGTGGAAGCAGTATTTTTTAAATGGAGCTCCCACAATTAAACTCAATAAATTTTTATTTTTAAACAATTTTTTAGGCAAAAAAATCTTTTATTATTAAATTAACAAGTTTATAGAAACCAATTCATGTTAGTTCGAACGAATCTTTTTTTTGAATAGTTATTTTATAATAAATTTTGAATAATAAAAAAAATATTAACCGAATCAGCTTAACAACCAAATCAGTTTTTTTATTAAATTAATATATATAAAAAGATATTAAAATATATTAACCAATTATACAATTTATAAATGTAATTAACAAATAGCTTAACAACCAAATCACAAATTATGTTAAAATTATATTTATAAAAATATATTACAAAATACGGGACCTTATATAAACAACTTGACGTCCATACATATTTTTATTGTGTTCTATAGAGGTATTATATTATTTTTTCTAGCTTCATGCATGTCTTCAACATAGGTATTACGGTAACCCTATGTATCTGATCTATTTTCAAGTTATTTAAATTTTTTTTACGTGTACACATTTTTGTATGTAAATTTTATTTATTTATTGATTTTCTTCCACCCATTAGCAAATTAGTTATTTCTAGATAATAGTTACCGGACTTTAAGTTAATTTTGAATTAAATTAAATTTTTGTTAATTTTTTTAGCTTGTAGAGATAGACCACGTGAATTTAACTGAGTTATATTAATTAATTTTTTTTTAATGATGTTAGTTATATTAGCTTGTAGATCACGTAAATCTTTTGTAATTTAAATAATTAAAAATAAAATTATCTACTTAACTAATAGATTTATAGTCCAAAAATAATTAATTAAAATAAAATTTCTAATACACTAATAAGTATTATAATCCAAAAAAAATAAAAGAGTTGTTAAATACAAAAAAAAAATAAAATAAGCACACATATGTTGTTAAAAACAATAAATTGTAAAATCATAAAAGTTGTTAGCCATTAACCAAAAAAATCCCTAAACTCAGTACATAATCGGAAAAAAAGAATAATGTTGTATATATATACACATTATTCTATTAAGTAGTTTCATAGTATAATCTCATTTAGTAAATTTATTCTTAATAAAGTAATAGTGGTAAGTCAATTAGAGTGGTAAAAATTAGAGAAGTATACAAAACAAAAGCGCATAAAAAAAACGTATTTCACAATATTCTTTCTTATTTTTTTCAAAAATTCGCACAAGGTGCGGGTATTATACTAGTTTGGTTGCTAAAACAAAGGATGAGGACACACGAGAGAGTTATTCGGGTATGGAAAAATCGGACCTTGCACAAATCCTAGGGGCTGCCGATTTCTTGCATTTAATATTAGGGTTTTAACTCTTAAAATCCTCCTTATATACTAGTTTTAGAATTTAGTAACTAATAGAAATAACTCCGTATTTATTATAATTATCAACTTCATAATATATTTTGTACTCCTACAAAACATAACTCATACATATAATCATATATGGTAATTCTCTCAATTGATCCAGTTCACTCGCTCGTTATGGTGTGACCTCAAAGGACTCGATAACATTAGCAATACGCTTATAACACTACCAGAAAACGCAGTTGTAGCCACGACATTACCTACGCATGTCACCACGAAAATACCCACGAAATGACTTACCCTCGAAGTTAGCCACGAACTTACCCTCTAATGAAATTTCGAGGCTACAGAGGCCGTGGCTAAATTTTCCCACGAGATTTAGCCTCGATTTTTTTTCGTCGCTAATATACCCACGAAATATTATTCGAGGTTAACTTTGTGGGTATGTGCGAGGGTACTAGTGAGGGTAACATCTAGTGCAATTGGAGGGTAAAGTCGAGGGTGAATTTGAGGGTAAATTTGAGGCTAAATTCGAGGGTAAAATCGAGGGCATATTCGAGGGCACAATTGGAGGGTAAATTCGAGGGTAAATTCGAGGGTACCGTTAGAGGGTAAATGCGAGGCTAAAATCGAAGTTATAATTGGAGGGCAAATGTGGGGGTATATTCGAGGCTAAGATTAGAGGGAAAATTCGAGGGTAAGATTGGAGGGTATATTCGTGAGTACTAGTAAAAGATTCGGTTTAATTGATAACCTCGTCTTTTTTTGCAATGCTACATTCTTAAAGTTACAAGATATACAAAGCACAATTATCATGGAAGACAAAATATATTAATCAATTGCATACATATGTCAAATTCTTAATTACAAAACCTACCAATCAAGATTGGCATACCATATATAGCTAATGTCAAGCTTAACTTCACAAAACATCATTCCAAAAACTTATAATCCCCACAAGAAAATTCAAAGTCAACGTTTCGAGAAAGGTAGCATACTAAGAAGTAGGAAGAGGCGGAGTGTTCACGGAAACACCCTTTTGTAACCTTAGTAACTCTAGTAAGAGGTTTTGTTGTTGTTCCATGCAATCTTGTAATTTCCCCATTTTTCCGGTTAGCTCTTTCACCTCGTTTGTTGAGGCTTCTAGCTTTTCCTTCATCTCTTTTACCTCGGTTTTCAAAGGTTCCATCTCTTGAGATGTATGGTAAATTTGAAAAGAATTTCCATAGTTGAAACAATTTGCAACCAAGCCGGTGCGAATGAGTCCCATGCCTTGTTCTCCTAATCCAAAGATTCTTCCATTTTGTGAACCCTTACATGCTTTAACCCAAAGCTCATAATCATTCAAAGGAGTGTTAGTCTCGTCAATGTCGGATGAGAAATGTTGATCACGTAGACGATCATATTCATCCTAGGAAACACAAATATTAAGAAATAATATCATCATCAACAACAACAACCAAAAAACACAAGGAAAAAAATAACAAGAACTACCATCAACAATACAATGTAAACAAATGTTATATCCGTTACTTACAACACCTATTCTCAAAGAATTTTAGTGCTTTTAAAAGGATAATACAAGTCAAAGGCAACCAATATTGCATTTTAAGTGAAATGATGATTCATTTTGAATCTTTTCAATAACAGGAACATGACCAAAGTAAATGCGTACAATACTTGCTTTTAAAATTATTTAACACAAAAAAACAGCCATCATTACTTAAAACTAAAAATACATATCAGAGGGTCCACATTCAAGAGCCATCAGAGGGTCCATGTTATTTTACATAAAAAAACAGCCATCATTACTTAACTGCATACAATACTTGCTTTTAAAATTATGTAACACAAAAAACAATCATCATGACTTATGTACAAGCTAGGCTAAACACTGCATCAAAGGGTTCAGATTCAAGAGACAATAAATTGCCCATGGAGATTAACTACATATAATACTTGATTTTAAAATTTGAGCAAATTGAGAATCCGCCATATAAGAAAATACTCCACATAAAACAATAAATACATATCAATTGTACTTGCAATTTCCAATAAGTAACCAACAGTAATAAAAACAGTAATCAACATTGTATAATTAAAAAAAATAGTCAACATAACAATAAAATTCAAAAAATTGAGAAGGCTTACCGCAATTGTTGCAGGTTTTTGCCCCGACCATTCCCCATCTTTGTTTGACCACAACTTTTTTACGACTTGAGAAATGGGTGGACTTACCCCACCACTATTTGCAGCCTAAAAACAAAGCGAAAAAATATAGTACAAAGTTAGCATTGAACACCAAATATATGTTTCAAAAGTAAAAAAAAACCACATACTTACCATTTTTTCCCTCCACTTTCTAACTTTGCATGAACCCCCTCGATACACCCCAGCATCTGCTGCATTTTTTGAAGCCCGGTTCCTCTTGTTCACTTCCGATTGCTTTCGATATTTTGGACAAGTTTCTCTAAGCTTCTCCATCTCTTTCCATTGTTCTTCCCCGAGAAAACCCGGCACAGTTTTTCTATCACGGTATGACTTAAAAAGGTTGCGGATGTGAACACTACCTTGATGAACAAATATCTTTTTCATAACTTCGTCAGAAACTGTGAAACGAAAATGTTTCTGTACAAATAAATAAAAAACAGCCAACATTAATAATCTTCTTCATCTTAAATGAAAAACAGTAGCTGCATTTTTTGAATGTAATATTATTAATTGCTCACCTTAAATTCTTCAAACCACATGTCCTTAACATTTTGAGGCACTTTAGAAACACTTGTCCAAATGCCTGGATAATGCCCATGAATAATCTCCTTCATCTTTGCAAATGCTCGCTCCCGGGGCTCGAAGTCACTAAAAAAACGAATGCTTAGTAATATTTCATCTTAACTAAGTTTCATTTAAAAGAAAATTAGAGTGAACTAACTGAGTGCCATCCTCTGGAACTCCTAATAGCATCCTGTTTTGCTCACTAGATTGAGCATGTGAGCCGGCTGATAATTGACTATCAGGAGTTGGGGCAGAACCATCAGCCTCGTTCTCTTGTTCTTCACGCTCAACCTCTTCTACTTGATCAGAAGCATTTGACAAAGGAGAATGAACACCATTAGTCATGGCATCATCATGAGTGGGAACACGAGCAGGATGAGAAGGGGCACGAGCCGAAGAGGTAGAAATACGAGCTAAATTGCCACCGGGCTGTTGAGAAGATCGTCCTTGGAACAAGGATCGTGAAACTCTAGTTGATTTCATAATGTACAATACCAAAGTTCAATAAACCTTGGAAAAAAAAAACAAACGTAAGTCAAGTAAGATAAAACCCTTCTACATACTAGTTTATACCTAAAAAGAATATAAAAGGCTAAGATGGTTGCTAGGGTTTTAATATAAAGGGCTAAGATAAAAACCCATAAATTGATAATTTTGGGGGTTTCAAATTATGGAAAGAAATGAAGATCCAATATCAGTAAGCAAAAGCTAAAGTTTACATGTGGTTACATTTCTCCAACGTACATTTATTTACTATCACAGAACATAGAGAAGACATGAACACAAGGAGCTAAAGCTCTATTAAGTACACTGACATTCTATTTTTTATCTCTATCAAGTTAAGTAAGATCAACCTAGACAGTAGATCTATCAAGTTAAGTAAGACAAATGACACATAATATATCTATGACAAAATAGTTTAATCCACGCAGATTATATATCAACATCTTTTGGCTTGAAGATCAACCTAGACAGTAGACCCTTAAGTGTACCTTCAAGCAACATTTTTGTGCAAAAAAACAAGTAAAGATCATTTATTGTTATATCAAATAAAAACCCATTGGTTTATAGGAAGCATACACAACCAAAAATCAAATAACTAGAAGCAATGAGCAATTTCAACTGTTAAACATCATCTTACCCCTTTATATAGTTTACAGTAAAGTTCATTTATGAAATAAAAACCCGTTGATTTATAGTAATGATCATTTATTTGACAACTTAATTTTCCGTAGTCTCTTGTCTCAGTTGCTAAACTTGCTATAACAATTTGGAACCCAGTGAATGATACATAGATCTCATGTTGCACACAAATTACCAAATATCTAAACTTCAAGCATCCAATGATATCTTTACATTACACCTTATACTAAATATTTTTTAACCATACAGCACCATCTTAGCCTTTTATATTGTTTTCCCTTCAATCAAAGGAAAACTATTACTTTGTGCTCCAAATTCACGTATATGAAAAAACTATCATGAACACTCATGCTAAATTAATATAAAGGGCTAAGGTAAAAATAACATTTAGACCTATGATCATACTTCACCAAAAAAGAGCACTACTAGATGATGTTCAAAACTAATAGGTCAACAACTTTTAACTAGAAATTTTTTCCAGCAACTTCATTCAAAAATTAAACTTCTAAAATCACATATTTATGTTTTAAATGTCTATGAGGGCATTAGCTCCTAGCATAAGTAATCAAAATGGGTATAAAGTGGTTAACATATGCGAAGTATGGTTTCATAATCAATCCTTATTCTACTGCAATTGACAATTCCACAAACCAACATAAAGTTTCTCATGGATCTTCATCAACAAAGTCAGAGTCGAGACCTCCTACAAATATCAAGAGATCAAATACAGAGAACCAAACCCAATTTCACATTTAGGGTTTAGGTATTTTTAATTTCATCTACAATCAATAGTTCACATACATAAAAAATGATAGTCGTGTTGTGATTGAAGACAACTAAGTTCTATTTAAAGTTATATTCAGATGAAACAAATGCCAGAAAGAGAAGAAAGATAGTGTTGTGTTCAATTTAAGGTTACATTCAGATGAAAGCCAAAAACGATTGAAAATGAAATTGTTTATAAAATCTCCTTGAAGACTGCTAAGTTTAGGAACTACCTTTGGAAGAGTCAACGTTGATGGGGAAATCCACTGCTAAGTTCACTCAAGCACGACGAAGATGATGAGAATGAGAAGCTTTGAAGACAAATCGAAGGAAAAAAATAGAGGAGACAGTGAGAAAAGTCAAGTTTGAGAATGGAGAGGAAAAAACCCTTTACAATCGAAGGAGAAGAAGCGTACCTGTACATAGTTGACGTTGGGAGGATGGGGAATGGGAGATTACATGATGGAGACGCAGAGGGAGACGGAGAAGGAGAATAAGTTCGCCGGCTGAAGGAGTTTGAGAATGAAGGTTGCTAGGGTTTTGCGCAAGTGTTGGGAAACAAATGACGAGAAAGAAGGGTAAGTGTTCATAAGGGTAAGTGTTCATTAAAAAATTAGCAGGATTATTTATTCGTGGCTAATTTCGTGGCCAATTTCGTGGCTAAATTTTTAAAACCCGCCAAATTTAATTTTTATTCGCGCTAAACGGTACCTGGAAATTAATATATATAAAAACTCTCTCAAATTCAATAAAAATAGAATGTCTAAGGTCTAATTAGTTGTTACAAAACAAGAATTAAAATGTCAACCAAAAACACAAGAATTAAAATTATTCAAGAATCACAAGTCTAATTATTCAATAATCATCATCTTCATCATAGTGAATTTGTGCATTAGCATTTGCTTCTTCTCCTTCAATATCCGAGTCCGATGGAAAATCTCCTTCTTCGACATATGGTTCTCTCTCAAAATCCTCCTCGTTGTCATCCAATGGTCCTTCATGTATATCACTCAAGTCATCTAGAGTAGTTGGTACAATGTTAATTGATCCCAAAACTCCATCACCTTCGATGATATCCGATTGTAATGGTTGATCATCATCCATTGTGATGTTTGTCCACCTTTTCTCAATTCTTGCTCGAGGCTTAGTCTTACATACAAACCTCCAATCTGCACGACTTCGGCTTGCCCCAAGATAGTCGGCATAATAAACTTGGATACATTGTTGTGCGAAGACAAAAGGGTCATTTTTGTTATATCGCCTCATCACATTGATCTCTTGAAAACGGTATAGTGGATGGGTCTTTGTTCCTCTACTAGCAGGATCATACCACAAGCACTTGAATAAGACAATCTTCTTACCTGGCAAACCTGGAAACTCAAACTCCAAGATTTCTTCAATCAACCCAAAGAAGTCTACTTGTGCATCGGTGTCATGGTTAGAGGCTTTGACACACACACCGCTGTTCATGCTCCGTTTTCCTACACCGCGTTGTTGGGTTTCAAATTTAAAACCGTTGATGAAATATGCGGGCCATGATAAAACCTTTTTTGTTGGACCCCATGCCAAACTCACTAGTAAAGGATCATTTGTGGCCTCTTTATTAATTACCTACATTTAAAACATTATGTTCACGTAAAGAATCATTCTTTTGTATAAAATGATAGTTATAGTAACAAATTGAGATGTAAATACTTACAAGGTCATAAAACCATCCACGGAAGCGATTGACAAGAGCACTAGGGTCTCCATGCCCTTCCACACTTTGGAATTCTCTACATAAATACAAAACTAAATCAATAATAAATAAAAATAAAATTCATTATGTTATATGTATAAGAATGACTTACTCGATGTATGAGTCCACCTCCGGACAATTGAGTAAGATCCATGTGTGTGCTATATGAAAATCTCCATCCTCTTTCATCCATATAACTTTATGCTTTCCACTAGGATGACCTGGATGGTTGAAGATGGAAATAGGAGGATATGTATCAACGGTCTCATCACCCTCGTGCCTAGTATGACTTTTTCTCTTAAAAGGGTTGTGAGGTTTCGGATAATGCTTGGTGAAATTAGTAATCTCCTCAAATAAATATGCCTCCACTATGGATGCCTCCACTGTTTGTGGGCTCCTTACGTTCCCTTTCAACTTAGACAAGTTTCTTTCAAATGGATACATCCAATAATATTGTACGGGACCTAGTAACCGTGCTTGTCTTGGTAAATGCACAATGAGATGCTCCATTGAATCAAAGAAAGATGGTGGAAATATCCTCTCCAATTGGCACAATAGTATGGGTGTGGCACGTTCCAAATCCTCAATACGCTTCTTGTCAAGGGTTGATGAGCATATAGATTGAAAAAACAAGCTTAGTTCTGCCAATGGTCCCCATACACCAACCGGAAGAAGCTCCTTGAAAGCAATTGGTAAAAGTCTTTGCATGAACACGTGACAATCATGACTCTTCATCCCAAATACTTTACCTTCTTGCAACTGCACACACCGAGCAATATTAGAGACGTGGCCGTCCGGAAACCTTAAAGTCTTTAACCAAGCTAGCAACTCTTTCTTCTTTTCTTTACTTAGAGTGTATATTGCTTTAGGTTTTGGACCCTCATAATCAATATCAACTTCAAGCTCTCGGCGATGACAATATAGTTGTAGATCCTTCCTTGAGCTCAATTTATCCTTTGTCTTATCCTTGAAATCCATGATTGTATTAAACACATTTTCAAAGACATTTTTCTCGGTATGCATGACATAAAGGCTGTGACGGATGAGATGATGCTTCCAATACGGAAGGCTCCAAAAGATACCTTGCTTTGTGAACTTGTGAGTGTCACCAAAACCATTTGGATGTTGATGAGGTTCCTCCATAGCGGTTGGAAAATGTCGAACACATTCCCAAATTTGATGGCCATCCAAGTATGATGGAGGAGATCTAGTCTCAACCCTTCCTCTGTAAAAGTGCTTTTTGTCCATTCTGATTGGGTTTGCCTCATCTGTGAAGCGTCTATGCTCATCAAACCATGAAGCCTTTCGTCCATGTTTTAACCAGAACGCTTTTGTATCCATCATGCATTCTGGACACGCATGAACTCCAGCTGTACTCCATCCTGACAACATCCCAAGTGCAGGGAAGTCGTTCACTGTCCACATGAGTGCTGCACGCATATTAAAGTATTCTCCTGTAGATACATCAAATGTGCGGATACCCTTACTCCACAATAATAGTAACTCATCAAGCAAAGGTTGTAAGCCAATATCTATTAGCTTCTTTGGATTTTTGGGACCAGGAAAAATGGTGGATAAAAATAGGTAGGGACTTTGCATACACATGCTGGGTGGTAGGTTGTATGGAGTCACAATCACGGGCCATATCGAATATGGTCTACCAAACTTTCCAAAAGGATAGAGCCCATCTGTACACAAGCATAACCTCACATTACGGACTTCTGATGCAAAATCTGGAAATGTTCGGTCAAAATGCTTCCATGCCTCACCATCAGATGGGTGAGAAATAAATCCTTCATCGGATCGGTGATTAGCATGCCAACGCATCTCCAATGTAGTTTCCTCCATTGCATACAAACGTTGTAGGCGTGGAATCAATGGCAAATATCGTAGAACCTGATTGGGTAGTGGTTTGCCTCTCTCGGATAACTGAGATTTATACCTTGGACTATTACAGAACTTACACTCGGTGGCATCAACATCATCCTTCCAAAACAACATGCAACCATTAGGGCACATATGAATCTTCTGTTGTGGTAATCCCAAATCTGCAATCAACTTCTGCATCTCATAAAAGCTTGTAGGGAATGTATGGTCCGTCGGTAATACATTGCCAACTTTTTCAAGAAGTGCACTATACCCAGATTGTGACAAATTGTGTTTGGTCTTTAACTCCATAAAAGAGCCCACTGCTGCTAATTTTGAAATGGAAGAACCATGATATAGTGGCTCCTCTGATGCCCTCAACACTTCAAAAAACTTTTGTGATAATAAGGAAGTGTTATCTTGATTAGGACCAAACACCATGGTCGGTTGTTCTATGTTCATCTCTTCTTCAATCACCACATTAGTTTCATGCAGCAAGACATCATTGTTACTTGGCTCATTTATGGGTGTGCAAGGGTCAAACCATGGAGGTGGAACAAAACTCGGACCAGCAGCATCAAAAACCATTCTTTGAGTAGGATTTAAATTATCAAACAAATGCATCCCTATCCCGAATAAGTTCATACCATTGTCCGTCGAGTTTGGTTGCTCCTCAACAACGGGCATAGAGGCAAACGGTGATTCTCCGTGTGATGTCCAGCAAAAATAATCCTCAAGGAAACCTTTTCGATATAGATGAGCTCGAACATCGTCTAATTTATGAAATCTTCCATTCTTGCATTTAGAACAAGGACATCTTATCTTCTCCCCATCCATCAAATGAACTTGTGATATTGCAAAAGTGATAAATTTTTCAACACCTTCAAGAAATTCAGCATTATAACCACCACCATTAGGTTGCCATCTTTCATACATCCACTCGCGGTTCTCCATGTTTGCATACCTAGATAAAAAAAAATAATTACCACTATTATTTAACCATAGATCAAATAAGGCAAATAATTTATTCGTTCTATGTCAATGGGACTATCCAAAATAATAGAAGTCGGATTTATAGCCACGGATTTAGCCACATATTTAGCCTCAACTACTCTTTTGTGGCTACCAGCCACGAAAATACCCATGAATAAAGATGTCGTGGCTAAGTTCATAATAGGAATCATACAAGAAAAATTCATTTTTTTTCGATTTTACTTCACAAATATTACAAATTATAGCTAGACATTCTCATAAATTCACAAACTTTAGAAATGACACATATGATTATTATGAAACATGATATATATACATACCTGGTTTTTGCTCGATTGTCTTCTAAACATGCAAATAATGGAACATTTTATTTTGAAAAATGAGAGAGTGAAGAGAAGATAAGAGGTTGTGAGGTG
Organism: Fagopyrum esculentum; assembly: GCA_033239045.1. Lineage (NCBI taxonomy): Eukaryota > Viridiplantae > Streptophyta > Magnoliopsida > Caryophyllales > Polygonaceae > Fagopyrum > Fagopyrum esculentum. The sequence goes on along the minus strand of BSUD01000003.1, from coordinate 150,166,781 downwards.
AAGATAGTTTGAAGAAGAAGAAGATCCGAAAGTGTAACGTTAGTGAAACAAATGGTAAAGTAGAAGAGTAATAAATGTTGGTTGGTGTTGAAAAATGAGATAATTAATGTACCCACGGATTTACCCTCGAAATAATTTCGTTGGTACTAGCCTCGAATCTAGCCTCACTTGATACTCGAATGTAAATGCCCACAAATTTAGCCACGAAATATTATGCGTGGGTATTTAGCCTCGAAATTGGCCTCCTTTTTAGGCTCAGAATTTTTTGGTGAGTAATTAGCAATGAATTTGCCCTCGAAATCAGTTTTCGTGACCAACTAGCCACGAAATTTAGCCACGAAATTGTTTTCCTTGCTACATAGCCACGAAATTTAGCCATAAAAGGTTTTTCTTGCTACATAGCCACGAAATTTGTATTCGTGGGTAAGGTCGTGGGTAATACCCACAAATTTACCCACGAAATCGAGTCGAGGCTAATCATCCATGGCTACAACTGCGTTTTCTGGTAGTGTAATATAAACGCACCGATCATGGTTAATTTTTAACAAAACACCACGACTCCTAATATTATTGGACTGTATATATTCCCATATTTATTGTGTCATTATCAATAATTACATCGGATTACAATTCTTGAAACAATTCACCTATGTTATAAAATCATCTTTTGGGACATTTGGTTTACATTTATGCAAACGGTTGACGTATAAAATCCACTTTACAATAATTACTGCTATCCTTTTCAACATAGAAACTGTAATTATTTTTCATGAACAGGTGAAATCATGTAAAGTAGTCGGTCCAATTAACAGGATGATCAGAAAGTATTAAAAAAGAAATAAAACTAGGTGCATTTAAAGGATGGTATTCACCAAACATTACAAAAATTTGTATACTTTAATAGTTAATAATGCATCTAGACAAAAAAAAAAGAAAGAAAATTAATAATGTATTATGGGATGCAATCCAAGCATAAGTTAATAATGCTCGAAGGATTTGGTTGTTTTAAAGGCGTTTTTTACAGAGATGTGATCAGAATTGTTTATTTGGAAGAGAGAGTGTTATGAACAGGCCCTAATCCCATATCTTGATATCAGATATTGATATGGATATCACGTATCTGATATTTGTGTGTAGTAATTGAATATATCGATATTAAAGTGATATACTCATACCTACATACTTTACTTATTTATAGATTCTGATATCCCTACAAATTCACCGATATCAATTCTTCTCCTAATTCTCGTTACTGCTCTTTCTCTTTCTGAACAAGTTTCCCGCCATCTCTACCCTCTTTCTCTTCACAATCTAATCACCATTTCGGACCTCTTCTGCTTCTCTGTGACTGCGAGTTGTACCTCCGTATCCTTCGCTTGCCTTTTACCTTTCTCTGCTGATCTTTTGCAAGGTTCAGTTTTTATTTTACAAACATATTCTTTGTTGAATATATGAGGATATGGAGGACATAGTTTACAACATGGATACCGAGTTTGCTGATATCTGATATACTTCACCATCTTTTCAAGTACAAATATCAGATATCAGATATCAATCTCATATCAATATCATTGATATTTATATAGATATAGAATATGTTGATATCAAGATAAGATAGGAGAAATGAACATATCTGTTCATTATATTATTTGAATTGAAAGCCATAAGATATAAATGTATATATCCATCATGTTAGCTATCTATCATAAGAGCAGGTGTTATGTCGGCACCGCAGATTATATTATAAAATTATCATTTGATATAAACTTTGAAGTACCATTTAAATATTAAGAATTGTTATACCATGAAATAATAAAGTCGCACTATGATAAGGATGGACATTCATAAAAAATATAATATTGGTAAGCATATGTGGAATAATTAACCTTAAACATATTATTAGTTGTTACTATTTACGAGCATTCACCAATAATATTATCATTACCTAACTTCCATTAAAACTTTATTGGTATATTTATATTTATTTATTAAATAAAAGTGAACTAGCCTCAATTATTTTCATTGATAGCTAATTCAAGCACATAATAACTATGATGAAAATTTACATTTTTCAAACGTGTTTTTACAACTAGATTAAGATAATCAAACACAAACTTATAGCTCCAACATGGGATTTGAAAACAAATACTGATATTATAGCATGTGTTATTGTTGGACATATAAATGTGTAATCATGCAAGGCTTGTATAAATATATGGTTTACATACAATCAATAGAAGTAACAATTGTACAAAGCAAAGATCTCTCATACTTTCTCTCTTTTCTCTCATATTCACATCACAACTCTAACATGGTATCATACTGAAAGATCCTTCGATTCAACATGTCGTCTACATCAGATTTAACTAATGATAATTCTTCCATCATTGAAGTATATATGCTTTCAACAAATTCAACTCCATCACTCTGACGCCCCTTCCTTGAAGCTTGCAACCACACTTCTCAACATTTCCAATTTTCCTCGTTGGAAGCGATCTATCGAGGTATCGTTGTCAGCTAAGAACAAGCTTCAATTCGTACAATTCTGCATACACAATCACTGATTACTTCACTTCCACGGTCTTACAAAAATGTTTTACTTTATGACTACCTTCATTTGTCTTTTCATTTTCAATCATCTATATGTTCGGGATTAAGGGTTGTACCCATCCCATTCCCGTCGAGTATCCGTCTCCGTAACAAAATTCTCATTTTCGCTTAATTTTTCTCATTTATAGTTGTTGTCGGGTTTTACGTGAGTACTCTTGTTAAATTTTCTTAAACGAAGCCGTAGTTTAATACTTTGACTTATTCATTAAAAACCGTAGTTTTAAACTACGGTCTACTCCGACCTTCGTTCTCTTTCTATTATTGGATATGGTTTTGCTCCGTTTCTAAAATGATAAATATTTTTGGCTTTTTTATTATTTTTAAAAATATATCTCAAAAATTATCATAGTTCATTATATGACAATACAATTTTACTAATTTGTGTAATATATTAAACAATTAAAAAGTACAGTTTCAATTTAAATATGATCGACTTAATTAAGACGTTCTAATTGTAAGAGCATCCCCATCAAATAAGATAAAAGATTAATCTTTTCTTTTTTTATTTTTTTTTATTTTTTACTTTTTTTTATGCCATATCACTATAAAAACACACTAACTTTCAATATAATATATACCTTGTTCTTAATATATGTTTTTATATGTATTATTTATTTTTTATATTTATATTATTAATAAAACATAGAAGATACTTCTAAAATAAATTTAAATTAAAAATTATACTTTATAAATAAAATAACATATTAAAAATATTACAAAAAGTTATAAAATATGTGCTATACAAATTAGTTTACAATGTACATTACTTAAAGAAAATATATCATAAATTATAATATATTTTATTAATTAATTTGTATTCTTAATATCATTTAAATTATATTTATAACTTTTATCTACAAGATTAAAGTAAAAATAAAAGAAAATCAGATGGGGCCCACTTAGTTTCCTTTATAATCTCATCTTGCAGTAGATGAAATTACTCTTGGTTCTATGAAAAAAAAGAAAAAGTTATCTCTCCTATGTGCCAATGAAGATTTGTGCCAAGAACTCCCAATGTGTATATTCTAAGGGTTTAGTCTTGAACGATGTTATTAAGGGCCCGTTTGAAAGTTTTAGGAATCATTCCTGATAACGGAATGATTCCGAATCAATCAAAAAATACGTTTGGTTAAATGTCTTTTATCACATGAAAGTAATCCCATCATTTCCATTTCCATTCCTAACCCTTATCCAATTCCATTTCGTTTCCATTCCACCGCTCCAACCAAACGGGCACTAAGTGTTATAGTGTACACACGGGTTGACTTAAATTAGACGTTCTCACCGTAAAGGTTTAGCCCCCGTTTGGTTATGTCTTCAAAAACGGAATGGAAATGAATTTAATCCATATGTGCGTATTGTTCATAAAGTCTTTTGGAATTATTCCTTATGATTTCATGCAAAATGCACTTATTTTTCCTATTCTGTTCCCCTATATGATATCAAAATTAATTAGTTTATACTTCAATTACTTCACAAGGAATAATTCCAAAAAAATCATGAACAAAGTTATACGTATGAATTATATTCGTTTCCGTTTCATTTTCATTTTTGGAGTTAAAACCAAACGGGTTCTTATCTTGAATGATGTTTTAGATTGTTATAGTCAGTGGCGGCCGCAGGATTTTAGGGGGGGGGGCGAAATTTTATTTTCGATAAAAATATTTATGGAAATAAAATTGCGATAAAAACAAAGTCAACATGTCATCTACTTACAATAAACAACAATACAAAAAAAATTATAAAAACATTACACTTAAAAGTCGCGGTCATAAACCGCGCCTATATATTTAAAAAAAAAAAAAGTTGTTCTATAGGCGCGGTCTATAACCGCGCCTCTTTAGTTTTTTTTTTTTTTCAAAAACTCACATTCACGAACACACACCAAAGGAGGAGTTGCATAAGTCTACTCATAATATCAAGAGAACCACTAAACAAGGAAATCACATAAAGTAATAGAGAATTAGGAAGAGAATTATATTGTCTTATCAGTTATCACCCCCTAGATGGATACGATGTAGGACAGACCAATCTTGGTCATTAACATCTGACATTGACCTTGGATAGTGGACTGGTAAGAGCATCCGTGAGACATCATCTTTAATGTGTTAAATCCTGACTCTTTATATTACAATAGGTCTTGTAATAAGTTGCGAGAATTGATGTTAACACTTCAACTTTTATCAAACCTCGTTAGGTTAACTGGGCTTTTGGGTTCAATAATAACCGAAGAAGCTCACTTGGTATGGTTCGGTCCAAGTGAGCCCGATGAATAGAGCAGGATTGGATTTGAAGGAATGAGGAAGATCGACCCAGACCAATCCTACCTTCCATTAATTGCAATGATGACTTTGAAGTTAGATAGGAGTAACAACAATAATGTGGGTACAAAGGAGATCTTGGGATCTCCACACTGTGTTATAGTGATTTTCTTCATCTTCTTTCTACCGTCTATTTTGCTCTTGGTTTTATACTTTATATTTCTCTGAAGAGTGTCAAATATAACACTTTTTAAACCTTAGATTCATGTATTTCATACCCATTTTACCCTCTCATACATCTTCATTTTACGGAAAACGTTCACCTTTTGTATTTCGGCATCTACCTTGACTTTTACCTGTTTCAGACATTTACAACATCAATTGTAACACCCCAAGTTCTGGGAACTCAAAGTGTTACGGGCTAGAACCTCACAATGGATCCTGACCCTCACATTAACAACAATACCATCGGATCTTGCAACAAGACACAAATAAATTAAAACCAAAAGTTATATAAAAGATATAACAAAGGGAAACACAAATAACTTGCATCCGAGTTCAAATTAAAAAGGAAATACAAAAATAGAAATATAACACCCGATCCCGTCCTATAATGTACGAGAACCCCGACTGACCATACCATCCAGATCACTCAGCAACATCACTAACCTGCAGGGCATCCACAACATCAGTATATACCGTTAGATAACATTCTGGATATTAGAAAGACAATAAACGCACAATACACATATAAGAAGGTAAACACATAACATGCTCTCATACAACCTGTTATTATATTTTATTAATTTATCCATTAATAATTCAACTTCTTCTGTCACACGAGAATCTCCCGAAACTTGCCTTCGTTTCCGTTACCGATAGGAACAAATCTTATGCATACTATCCGTTACCTGTGGGTCTGGTCGCAAGAGTACTTCCCAGTCTCCTGTAGAACTGGACAAGTAGTCACCGCCCGATTATAATACACTTGGGCCAATTAAAGTTATAAGGTTAGTCCTAGTCCGGTTTTCCGTTATAACAAAAAAACACACACACAACCAATACGGTCAAAACAATAGACGGAACAAAACTAAGTCCAATGGAGTTACCTTACTCGAAGGTAAACTCAAGAATCCGCTAACTACTCAGCTTTCCAAAGGAAAGGGTAGATGCCTGCTCAGACATGGCATCACGAATCAAAAATTGAACGAATGCTAGAAGTCTACATACTTCTAGTCTCAATGATCTCTAATAGATCTACTGTAGTGTGCTAAAAGTTCTCTACTTCTAGTCTCAGTGATCGGAGACTGATCTCAATATGCTTGGAGAAGGATTCCTAGTCTCAAGGTTCGCAAGGAACGTCATCAACAACACAACTCAAAGGCGTAACCAACTCATGGGGGTCAGCAAGCCACTAACTGGCATACCCACTAATCATCTAGGTCTAGCCTAACATATGGAAATGGAAAAGGAAGCAACTCAGGAAAGACGGGAGTCATTGTAGGTGAACCACGGGGGCGGCAGAAAGAGGCACGGGGCGGCGCTGGCTTGCAGCCGCGGGGGCATAATGATGCAGGCGTGGGGGCGGGGGCGGCGCGTGATAGAAGCTACTGTCGGGAGTCCTTTTGACGGCAACGTCACAACAAGGAGACCAAAGCTTGATCCTTCGACTCACACACGTACTTCTCAACCCAAGGAGCCTAGAAACATATACATATCAACAACGGGAGACAAAGAAGAATCAAGACTCGATCTTGATTCATGTGAAGTAGAAGAAGAAGAAACGAGAAAGAGAAAGAGAAATAGAAGGAGGAAAAGCATGCAACATGCTCATGAACGTAAAGAAGATCAAAGGGAAGATGAACTTACACGCTCTGCAACAAATCACAAGGAAAGGTCGCAACTTTGCTCGAGGTTGAAGAAAACGTAAGCAAGAAACGGAAAAAGGAAGAGACGACGAGAATATATGGAGAACGATTGGGAAGAATGAAAGAAGGTTTGTTTTAGGGTTAGAAGATAGAAGGAAAGCCGACCCAAAAGATAGAAGATCGGGTCTTCTAAGAAAGGAAGAAAATAAAAAACGGAATAAAAGTTTAAAAACAAAATCAGAACAATAAAAACAAAAGCAAATCAATTAGCAAACTCTTGTGTGTTAAACCAATCATTAAACCAGTTTTTTATAAACAACTTTCTCCTTATAAATATTTATTCTTTAAATCATCAAAGTTATACACCTTTATGGCTTTATATGCCATGATACCCGGGTATTGCAAAATTGTCTTCTTAGTTTGATGTTGTTTTTTGGTGGCGGTTTGAGTGTTTTATCTAGAAGGAGGCGTGTATTTGTGACCGACTCTTGACGGCTCTAACGTGAGTTCAAATCTGAGGTGTTTACAGTTGTTCTCCAGACTTCCTACCATTCTACTTTTTTCGAAGATGAACATTGATTCTCGTCGCTTCCGGATAACTGATCAACCTACTTTTCCTTGAAGATCTCCTTACTTTTGGGTTTTTACAATGTATCTTGGTGTTTTTTTTTACGTGGTCCTTCATGATGGGTAACCCGTTTGTTGATATTTTTCGACATTTTAATCTAATAGACGATACACCGTCTAGTATTTCGAACCACTTTCTTTAACAAAACGCATACATTGGATAGGTATTTTACAACTTTTTATATCCTAAAAACAACAACAAAATGAAGAAATAGGTTATAAAGCAACCTAAATCTTCCTTTCCTTGGAGGACGTATAATTTATACTTTTCGTAAAGAAGGCGACTGTCATATTATATTATGCAAATTTATTATTGTTTACTTGATTGATATCTTGAATTCCATTAATCTTTCATGTACAAAAATCCCAACAACTCCACGTCGTTTTCCATTTTTGGACCATTATTAATGTATACTTACTATTTTTTTATTAACAAAAAAAATTGTTAGCTGGGGTTAGCTATGATCTAATGAAGGAAGAGAAAATCAAATAATTGAGTGGCAAACACAACATTTACATTTTGAGATTCAAAATACATCAAATATGTTTGAGATCGGTCTTCAAAGTCTATGACTTTTATCATACTTATAAAATAAAATATAAATTTTTCTCTCAATCTAGGTGATAGAATATGTAAATAATAAATCTAATTTTATAATTATTCAAATTATGTAACCCTTATTTATGTTTTTTTAGCCAAATCTCACACTAGGGTTGAACTCAATGTTTGAGATTCAAAATACATAAAATATATTATTTTAATAAAAAATGATTAAAATAACTCTTCTTCGTTTGATAACTGTCTAAATTAAGGGAATTAAGATTATGAAAATCGAAAGGGAGAAATAATTCTCTTAATCTCGTTTGGTGAGGAAATGTAGGAGATTAAAGAGTTTAGATTATGAGATTAAGAGAATTAAATTATGGAAATTTTGTAATCCTGTAAAACTTGGATTATAAGAATTACGAGAACTATTGATACAGAAATCTCACTTCTATCCCTCTTTTTTCATCTCTTTCATCTATAAAAAAAAATTTAACACATATTTTTTCGTAATTTTACTCACAATCATATTCATTTGAGCAATTTTGGTAACTAGGCCTTTTTCAAAAACTATAGTAATAACTAGGCTTTTTAATGTTTCAATTAAGTAAATATACTCCAACCTTTTGTATTTATTCTCAAACTCTACACACTCTTCTCTCAAGGGGTACATTTACTAAACACAAAACTAGAAAAAGACTAGTAAACCAAATTGTTTCTATTTATTTATTCATTTTACCAAACACTAGTTTCACTTATTTTCTTATTCATCTTTTTAAACAATTTTTTCTTTTTAATTTTTCATCTAAATAATTTTCTTCATCCTCATCTTCGTATATGTAATTTTACGTTACCAAACCGCCCAGTTTGCCCAAGTATTTGATGAATGTTTTCAATTCATTAATAGCAACAGTAAACTCACTACTGCTATTAGAGGTAAGTGACGTCATTTCCTAGGTCACGGTCATTCCTCGAACCCTACACATGTTTAGTTTAAATTGTGCAGCTCCAAAATCAGATTTCATGCAACTATATATGTCGCACCATCAAATAACTCCCATAGAATATTCCAAACACTTATAATCAATTCATCACAAAAACCCTAAATGGATCCGATGTCTTGCCTCTTGGAAGATCCCCTCTATCATCTCACCAATGACATCTACGGGTTCGACCTCTTGGAAATCCCCTTCGAGTTACCCTTCGACCTCGAATCAAACACAACCCTAGAAGAACCCGTCCAGCTTCCTCAAACTACGATTGATATGAACAACAATGATACAAACCCGAGAAATGAAAGCTCTGATGATCCGAGAATAGAACAAGGGGATGGAGGGAATGAAGTCGGGATGATGAATGGTGAGGTTCGGGGTGAAGAGCCAATAACTAAAGAAAGTCGAAAGAGAAAGAAGAAAGAGAAGAAGAAAGAAGATAAGGAGATGGAAAAACAGAAGTTGACGATGCATAGGGAGGTTGAGAAGCAGAGAAGACAAGAGATGTCGTCTCTGCACCGTTCTCTTCGCACTCTTCTACCTGCAGAGTACCTTAAGGTTTTTTTTTTTTGTTACTATTATCGATTGGTTTTAGTATGAAATTTCTTCTAAGATGTATTTATTGTTCTTTATAGGGAAAAAGGTCGATGTCAGATCACTTACACGAAGCAGTGAAGTACATAAGACATCTCAAAGCCAACAACCAAGCATTAGAACACAAAAAGAAGAAGCTCAAAACACCAACAAGTATCAATCCAAACACAATCATTGACAATCACCAAGAAATGTTCGGGGAGATGGAGGAGGGTCGAGGCAACGGAGTTATCCGTTGCCTGACCCGATTTGCGGACCAAGTTGTGGTGAAGCCATGTAAGGAAGGCGTCGAGGTGCTTGTACGAGTAAGCCGCCAAGAGGACAGTGAGAACGGAATGTCAACTTCAAGGGTGTTGAAGGCATTGATACAAGAAGGATTGGATGTCACTTCCTGTATTTCTACTAATTTGGAGAATAATAAGTGCCTTCATTGTATCCATGCCCAGGTACAGTATATACAAATTTATATATATATATATATATATATATATCATTTGTCTAAACATTATTTTAGTTTAAGGTCAATTCGGTTTGAATTTTGGGCTATCTTGGTTTGAACTTTAAATGAGGTTTTATATTGCCGATTTTTTTTAACAAAAACTTCTATATACTTCTATATACTTTTTTGGTTCGACCCGGATGGGTAAAAATTCGAAAAAGATGGAACCGGATCCAACTAGGTAGATTTTGTATATTTAGTAATTTGATTACAAAATTATTAAAAAAAGGTTTTTATTTATATTATTATAATGTATTATTAATAGTTTTTATATCTTATTTATTAATATTATCTTTTGTAAATCATTCAAAAATTTCAAAATGCATTACAAGTTAACAATATTTATAACTTTTACCTCGAATTCGGCCCCACCTTAATATCTGATGGATGATGGGTGAATATACTAATAAGGATGACGAAATTGTTCATCCAGCTATCATCTTACTCATTATTGGGGATGTAATATGAGACAAGCTACTCGGCTCGGCTTGGGCTCGGCTCGTCAAAAGTTCGGCTCGAGCTCGTTCATTTTCTAAACGAGCTGGGCACATTTTAAAGCTCGTATAATTTTTAGGCTCGCCTCGTTTATAAACAAGCCGAGCTTGAACATGTCAAAGCTCGGCTCGTTTGGGTAAAGCTCGGCTCGTTCGGCTAAAATAGCACTATAGGAGCATTATTTTAGCCGAGCTACTCGGGATCGGCTCGGGCTCGGCTCGTCAAAAGCTCGCCTCGAGCTCGTTCACTTTCTAAACGAGCCAAGTTTGAGCACGTTTTAAAGCTCGTATAAATTTTAGACTCGGCTCGGACTCGACTCGTTTATAAACGAGCCGAGCTTGAGCATAAACGAGCCGAGCTTGAGCGATGCTCAATCTCGTATTACACCCGTACTCATTATCATCCCATGTAACGTTGAGTTTTTCTCGTATAATTTCTAACCTATGTCCCGTTAAAAAAATTATTTGAGAAAAGATCTATTTATTAATAAAAGTTATTAATAGATCTTGATCTATGTTCTTAGTAATATTCTCAAAGTATATGTCAGATAAATTTTTTTAAATTAGTTTTAAGGATTATTTGGTAAGGAAATGCAGGAAAAAAGATTGAGGATTTATCTATACAATATAAAACAATCTTATCACTTCAATAATTCATTCATATTCGATTGTTCTTTTTGGTGGTCTGACTTTTTTGTCTTTAATCTGTATACTATCTTATTTGTAGATTTGCATTTGGACCTTATGATTTTTTTTAGTTTATAATTATTATAGATCAATTAAGAAATAAGAAATTAAGTAGATTTTTTTTTGGACAATTTTAATAACTAGGTTTTTCTGAAAAACTGTAGTAGTAACTAGCTTTTTAATGTTTCAATTAACTAAATATATCCCAATATTTTGCATTTATTCTAAAACTCTACACACTCTTCTCTCTCAAGGAGTGAGAGGGGTACATTTACAAAACACAATACTAGAAAAAACTTAGTAAACCAAATTGCTTCAATTTTTTTCGTTTATAACTGTCCATTCCATTACTATTTTTTTTATCTTAAAATAATTTTAAATAGAAAGTCTAATTTATTTGAATTTGGTAGTCGTTAATTTCTTATATTAATAAATGTAATTTGAATATCAGGTGGGAGAAGGAAACACCATTTACGCAGAGTTGCAGAAGACATTGACGAAAAAGCTTTCAGCGCAATATGAACTTTAAATTTTACCTTTGACTTCTTTTACTGTGAGTGCAATGATTTATTTGAAACCTAAGATGAATGATTAATCAGTGTGCACTGAGTTTTTGTTTAATTATAATAATAATATATGTAAATATTATAATATTTGTGACCGGACAGTTCTTTAGCAATTTGAACATTATCTGATTACAATTATTGCTTCAGTTTCTATTGAGCATGCAAATTGCAGACTCTTACAAATAATATATAATTATAAATTATATACATGTTATTGAAAATTATTGTAGGTTCGAATGGACACGATTATATTTCTACGCTCCGTTTATATCGGACTTTATTTTAGGCTCGTATGGACACGATTATATTTTTACGGTCTGTTTATATTGGACTTTACTATATCACGTTTGTAATTTTATATTTTTACACCTTTTATGGAAAAATGATTATTTTTATATATAAGATTTTCAGTAATTGTGAGCATGACGAGTGATTTTAATAGTTGAATTTTTTTTATTACAATGATCATGTGTGTGACCTCACCGACTAAGTATACAATATTAAATATTTGATTAATTTATATTGATGGAATAACAAAGAAAATGTGAAAATTCTAAACGAATCCATTGAACTTGTTAGATTATGTTTACTTGATCAATTGGAACCGGGTGATATTTAGACCGGACCTACAATCGATAAATTTAGGTTTGGTTTTAGTTCTACATATAATTGTCCTTAATACTTTTGATTTCCCATCGTCTATAGTTTGTCGCTTCTATTTGGATTATGTAATATGACTTTGAATTATTTTATTTTTACATTCCATGATAAATAAAGTAGAAAAAACATATTTGAATTAAAAGGATCAATCGAATATCCGGATTAAGTTTACCCAAGATGTTCTTTGAGTTGGACCCGATCAACCAAAGTCAAAATATATGCGTCGACTGGATTAACTCCAACATACTGAAAGAGCAAACTATTTGAACTTACAAGTTCAACTATAAGCATAGTTACATTTGGTGCCAAATTCTTAAAGTCAGAGACGAGATTCTTGAGTAAAAAAACGGCTTAAACTTCATCAACAACACCTCTACGCCAAATGGTAAATATTCCACCTCTTCTGCCTACAATCTATGTTGGAAGCCTCCTGAACCTATTGCTCAATATGGTCTTAATATCATCTGGCATGGTCTGAACATCCCAAAATGTAGTTTCATCGCATGGTTGGCCAGTTACAACCGCCTCCATACGCTTGCCAAACTTCTTAACTGGAACATTGTCCAAGACAGTACATGCAAGTTGTGCAACCTACAAGTGGAAGATGTGGATCACCTCCTACACTACTGTAATTACTCCACCCTTGTGCTCGATCTAATCTCCAAGTGGCTCATAATCTCAACTCTTTACCCCTATACAGTAGCTTATGGATCTGGCTAAGCTCATTGACCCCTCAGAAGAACGACTTGGCCACCCATGTGAGTATCTCCACCATCACTAGCTACATCTATTCCATATGAAAATCAAGAAATGACTTCATCTACAATCAACGATACACTCACGCTGCAACTTGTGCCCATAACATCATCAATGCTACAAAGACCTACACATCGAGCCATTGGAAAGATAGATCGACCAACTCGGAAACTTGGGCTAAGATCCTTGGAATCCACCTTTGTAATGTTGTTTGATTCTGAATCTTTTAATCCTCGTACCATGAACTGTTGAGGCTAGTAGCCTCTTGTACATCCTTCTTTTAATACAGATTAAATTTTCAAAAAAAAAAAAAGAATATCCGGATTAACTAGATATCAACGAATACTTATCTGATCCGACTAAAGTCATTCGCAACTATTATATTTTTGAATTCGAATCATATCGGTGGATAATTATCCGTGTCAACAAAAAATCTAAACCGTTAACTAAATTTAAAGGTTATGATATGCTCATTGGTTAATATACATACAAGGTAATTTATAGCAAAATAGAATTTTAATACCACTAAATAAGAAAGGCAATATCATAAATATAAATCATTTAGTTTATAAACCCGCAAGGTAAACGGTTACACAAAATCAGCAAAGGTTTATAAACTATCATTTCGTTTATAAACCGCAAGGTAAACGGTTACACAAAAATCAGCAAAGGTTTATAAACTATCATTTAGTTTATAAACTCGCAAGGTAAACACGCCATAAATGATAGTTTATTTGGGTTTTTAAACCCGTAAAAAATAACCTTCTCAAGATGAGGTTATTTTTATTTGGGTTTTTAAACTCGTTAGTTTATAAACCCGAATAAACTCAAAATTGATTGAACTTTACCGTACAAGTTATTTTTTAACTTCACCGGAACCGAACCGGATATCTAGGTGTTCATCCAGATATACAGTTGCCCACCCAGGACTGGAGATAGTGAGAGGCAGCATCATTTGGTTTATTCTCACATGTAAAAAATTCAAAATTGCAACGAAAATCCCATTAATATCGGACCTAGTTGACAAAGGTCAGAGCAAGTCAAGTGAAGTGACCAGCACCACCCATAAAGCAAATTCCTCTACCAAGTTCACAATGTCCATCGCCGCCGACTCTCAGCCGGAAAAGCCTCTTATCCTCGTTCATCGCCTTCCGGCTTTCTCCTTAACCTTCGCTAACCGCCTTAGCCAACGCTTCTCTATCCTCGACCCCGCCCTCGCTCACTCCTCCACCGACCTCCGCCAATTCCTCGGTTCACGCGCCTCCGAAATACGCGCCGTCCTTTGCCATGGTCCTTCCCCCTTAAACGCTGATATGCTCGCCTGCCTCCCCTCTCTAGAGTGCGTGGTCGCCTCTGCTGCTGGTATCGATCACATCGACCTCGCTGAGTGCCGTCGCCGACACATCGTCGTCGCCAACAACGGTGGCGCGTTTTCTGAAGATGCCGCTGATTACGCCGTCGGTCTTCTTATCGACGTCCTGAGGAAAGCTTCAGCTGCTGAGCGGTTTGTTCGAGCCAATGGGTGGACTGAGTTGCCCGAATATCACCTTGGATCTAAGGTAATTACAGGAATAGCCCTTTCAATTTTGGGTCCGACGGTGAGATTATTGTTAGGGGTGAGCAAAAATATCCGATCTGACTAATCAGATCTGCTAATTCGAAGATTGATCCGGGGAAATCCGAATCCGAAATATCCGACATTGGTTATCCGAGTCCGATCCGACCCGGGCATATTTTTCGGGTCATCGGATACGGATCGGGGTAAAAAGTCGGATAGGATATATCCGACTAGTTTAAAAATAAATGTCCGGATCGATATTCGGATTGGATCTTGGGATCGGATATCCGTCCGGATAAAACTGTCGGATATCCTTGTGTCTTCGGATCGGATTCGGACCGGACTTTTTAAACTTTGTCGAATCGGATATCCGAGACTTCGGATCTGATATCCGGAGATGCTCACCCCTAATTATTTTGATATATATTATTATTTTCAATAATTATTATTTTTATTAATTAATTTACTCATATTTGGGATCAAAATAATATGAGTACAATAAGCTCTTAAATAATTTCGAAAAAAAACACGGCCGAACACACCATATGTGTTAAGGGATTTCTTAATTCTGTACGAAATCTTGATCATCCAAGTAATTGATAGCGATGATCAAGTTTGATAGATACTATCCGAAAGAGGAGTGGTGCTGAAAATAATAGGCTATGTTCGTAATCCGGGTAGTTTCCGTATTGCAGTTAGGAGGAAAGCGAGTAGGAATCGTTGGTCTGGGAAGCATTGGCACACTAGCAGCCAAGAGACTAACCGCCTTCGGCTGCAAAGTTGCGTACACCTCACGCAAGGCAAAGCCGTCTGCCCCATACCCATACTTCGACAACATCCACACCCTAGCCCTGGAGAGCGACATTCTAGTTCTCTGCTGTTCATTGACCGACAAAACTCACCACCTTGTGGACAGCAATGTCATGTCGGCATTGGGGACACAAGGCGTGATCATAAACGTTGGCCGTGGGGCGTTAATAGATGAGAAGGAAATGGTGAGGTATCTTGTCGAAGGCAAGCTTGGCGGTGCCGGACTAGATGTGTTTGAGAATGAGCCTCATGTGCCCAGGGAGCTGTTTGGCTTGGAAAACGTGGTCATGTCGCCGCATGCTGCTATTTTTACTCCAGGGTCATTCAAGGCTGCTCACGATATCACCATTAGTAACCTGGAAGCTTTCTTTGAACATAAGCCCCTCTTGTCACCTGTGTCACTTGAATGACATTATTCAGTCATCATCATATTGTATCTCATTTCGAATTCACCTGAAATGTCTCAGGTTTCTCCTGATGTTGTTTGCAATAATAATTCAATGTCCTGATGTCTCAGGATGCAGCTTATCTCGCGAATGACCAAATCTCTTTGGATCAACCTGACTAACAGATTACACATCACACACGACACTATGCTTTTACAACGAACCAAGCATATCACAAACATAAGGTTCAGGAAAATGTCCAAGGCAGAAAGCAAGCCATTTATCATAATAATACTAAGTCCTTTCATTTATGAAAACAAAGAGGAGAAACTAAACACCAGCAACCGCAAAAGCATTCCCAACCAACGGGGATCCCTGGAGGGTGTAACACTATCCCTAGGATCTTTGCATTCAACTATAACACCCATGCATCCAATCTCCCAAGAACAGCGCGGCACTTGTCCTCAGACTCTGGCAAAGGACTATCTAAAGGATAGCTACATCCAAGTAGTCTCCAATCTGAAATAAAGAGCTTGTCAATGGGAACTGGTCATAGGATACAAGAAGCCAAGTAAAAATTTATATTACCTGAAAGCCCAGATCCTCCAGTGCCTTGTTATCATCTAATCGTCTTCCATTACCGAATGAAAAGGTCTGCCCCACCTAAACCACATTACGTATATAGTACGAGAATGAGTATTACGTAGCTAACAGGTGAATAGAGATCAATAACATTCATCACTGGTGAAGTTAATTTGCATAGGTTATCAATCTAAATGATTGTGCCTTAATCAATCTTTGACCTAATACTTTTGTTTACCTCTGAAATGCCAACATAGCAACTTACAACAGGACATTAATTTATTTAAAAAAATTAAAATGACTTTTGAGTACTATTTCCTAAGGTTCCAATTGGGTTATTCTATGATTGCTATCAACAGAACTGTTAGTCCACTACTAGTTTAAATGTGATCATACAGAGAGCTTGATGGAAATACTGTGTACCTCTCTTACAACAAAACGACCATGTTTATCAGGATACACAAACGCAAATGACAATTTTGCATCTCGTCTCCTTGCAGCTGGAGATACCTCCTTTACCTGAAGGTAAGAAGGAAAATGATTAGCATACCTTGTACATAAAAAAATTTAGGTAGATAAGCTGAATTTTCATGGATATGATATCATGTCACATACGAGATCAGCTAATTCGCGAAGAGTAGCATCCTTCCAGGTATATATTTGGACCTCATCCTTTGGTTCCTTGCCTCTTACAGAAAAATCCTCTTTGTCATGATGGCCTCCAACCTGCAGAAGCATTTAGGAAATTTAATGTGCATACGAGACACTGCCAAAGCCACAGCGGTAGGAAGGCCAGGAGTTGCTAAAAAATTTATGCTGTTTTTCAATCAAGATGGAGCATTTATATTGATAGGGACGATAATGTTGTCATAATGCATACCTTGGTGAAAACTCGAAGCAACAAGGGGCATGTCTGCATTCAACAATGAAGCCAGTCAGAACAAATTTGATTATATGCTATGAAATAAACCATTGATGAGTAATGAAGTGGAAAAGGCTACGGCAGGGAAACAAGGAGCAAAACTGAACAAGTTTGTACAAGATTAACCATCTTTAACATGGAGCAAAGAACAACGCAAGCCTGATGGTTTAACACAGTTGCACTCAAATACCGTAAACAAGAAACTGATATACTACAAATTGCAATATTATAAATTCAGAAGAAGATCCAACAGTCAAGCAATATGTTAGGCATCTGAGAAGGAAATTACCAAATTCATGCATTCATCCAATATACTTGACGATAATAAAAATTTAGGGTTCCGAAAGAATCAATTTGAAGAAGAAGAAGAAGGCAAAATTGGTAATAAAATTGTAATCCCTGAAGCAAATTGCTGAAATCCCGAAATCGTAAGAAAAAGTGAATTAGAGATGAAAAAGAGAGACCTTCTCTCGATCGACAGGCTCGGACCTGGAGCGAGGGGGCATATGCGGACCCCTAGACGGGGGTTGATGTTGGGGAGGAGGGCGGCCGCCGTAGGATCTAGGAGGAGGGTGATCGGGCGGGCCAGCGGGCTTTTCATCCCTGTCCCTGCTTCTCTTCTTCTCCATAGGGGATATGAGCTCTCGAGGGTTTTAGGCTTTCAAACAAGACTGTCTCTACCAGATGGAAACGAGCTTAAACTGTGAACTCTGTTCGGAGTTGAAGATTAGAAGATTGCCCAAATCCAACGGTCTGGATCAATTGCACGTGTCCACCGTCACGGAAAATTTCTCTTCTGTTAATCTTGGTGTTACACTGTTACTCCGTAGTATTATTTATCGTTTATATTTTTTTATATAAAATTGGTAGGGGTGTTATACGAGCCGAGCGAGCCGAGCCTTAGCATGCTCAAGCTCGGCTCGTTTATAAAACGAGTCGAGCCTGAGACGACCCGAGTAGCTCGTCTAAAATAATGCTCATATGTGTTATTTTAGCTAAACGAGCCGAGTTTTACCCGAACGAGCCGCTCGATCTCGGCTAGGTTATAAAGGAGCCGAGCCCGAACCCGAGCCGAGCTTTTGACGAACAGAACGCAAGCCGAACCCGAAAAGTTTTTCTCATGTATCGACCCTAAAAATTGGGATGAAGATTGTCTAAACTATTGAGGTGCTTCTTCTATCACACATTTTTTTAACATGACTCCTAACGATGCATAGTGACTACTAAAGTACTAAGTGCAAATCACTATGCATATACAGAACATGATATCACTAGAGGGCAATGCATCTATAACTTTCCCTCGTTTTATAATCCCGTCTTTTTCGTATAAATTTTTTTGGGTTGAGTTCGCACACAAGTTGTTAAAACTGGCACGGGGTACAAGTCTTTGTGAATTCCAGTTGTTTGTTGACAATATTAACTTGACGATGAATTATCAATATTTGAAGATACAAGTTTCATACGAGATGTTACATGAGAATGATGAGAGGATCTATTTGTCGGTTTTTATCCGGATATTTGAAATGTTTTGTGACAAATGGTGTTTCGAGTTGTCATTGGAGATTTACAAGAAGATGAAAGGGCTCAAGAATAATATCAGTTGTTAGGAATTCTATTGGAGAGATTCGTATGGTTTCCCGTGTGTCCATGAATTTATCAAGACATGTAGTCTCGTTCAATCGTTCACTATTAAGGTTGGATCAAATTCATCCTTTTTGGAAGCAAGTGTTTTAAAGTTTAGTCGATATAGGGGAAGAGGGCGATGACAAGGTTCACATCAACCCATACATAGTGACGTTGACAACTTCAAAGAGACGATGAACTCAAACTCGCTTAATAATGATCAACTTGAGTGAATGGCATCGTATTGACATAATAGATTTCGAGATCACTACGTTGAAGGAACCAACATGTATCACGAAACCCTTCAAGTTTCAAATCAACAAAGAGATAACCTACGTTGAAGGAACCCAATCGTCAAACGAATCTAAAGTGCATCCAACATGCATTTCTCATACTCTTCCTTTGCTCTTAGGGCATGTGCAACAACTTCTCCAAAAATACTTCAAAATGGAGAAATAAATTTCGTTTTCTCTAAATTATTTTTTGTCTTGAACCCAATAGCTTCCCATAATAGGGAGTCATGTATATATTTAATTTTTTATTTTAAAAATAACTATTAAATTTTTTGTAGGTGAGAGGTATTTGGAGAAGCTTCTCCTTACTGCAAATATAGGGAAACAAATGCATATTTTTCCCAAACTTCATATTTTAGGAATTGTAATAGGAAATTTGTTGGATAAAAAATCCCTTAAAATTTTCTAAAAGTCTAACATTTTTTAAAATAGAGTATCTGTTGCACATGCTCTTACTTGGAGCGTAATCGAGATTGGAGACCCTCGTCACGGTCTGAGGCTCTTAGCAACAAGGTCATCTCCAAGTGATTATGGAGTTTGCTTAATGGGCTCAATCAAAGCAGATATATTGGGCTGATTAATGGGTCAATTTGGAAGCTCATTAATCTTGTAAAACAGGCTGCAGCATTTCCAACTCAATATGGCATATCGATGGTTCGGCCGGGTTCGGGCCAGACATTACAAAATATTAATCCCGTTTATCCGGAACCGGACCTGAAAAGACTGTCATATCCGGCCCAGGCGAACGGACCTGCGGGTACCCATTTTTCAAAAAAAAGTTTCAATATGATTTAAAAAGTATATATTATATTTAAGATATTTATGTAAAATACATTAAAATTATTATAATTATACTAAATATTTTATATTTATATTTAAAATTTATGATAAATACTATATATATATATATATATATATATATATATAAAAGGTAAGAACATGTTTTGCGGTAAGAAATGAGAACGAATATTAGTCGCATGATTAAAGTAGGTAGACGGCTATGATCGAATACTAATTAAAGACAATATTAATGATATAATTTTCCTTTCCATATGTGTTACTAGATAATATGCTTACCAAAATTAAAAGTTGGTATTGATTTAATTTATTAAAATATCATTCGTGCTTTGTTGCATTGTTAATCTAGTTAGAACTCGTACAGTTGTTTAAAAATCTATCATTACAATTATGTGTATTTGTACGTATAAAAACACGTAATGATGTATGAACTCGTGGAATGCACAATACACTCGTGCACATGCACCATAAACTCGTGCAATTAAATTTCCTTATACAATCGTTTCAATGCAAATAGCATGATGTGTGCTCGTATGTATACATTGCACAATAAAAAATAGGACGTGCAAAATGTAAGAGTTATGAGAAGTTAAAAGAGAAGCGTGTCCAAGTAACGTGTTCAAAAACAATTAGTCGTGCATGTACATACTAAGTCTTGCATGGACAAACCTTAGTCGTGCATGAACAAAGCTTAGTCATTAATTTAATCTTTACTAATCTTGCATTAGAAAACCTTAATCATGCTTAGTACATTGCATGTGCAAACCATAGTCGTGCATTGTATGTGCAAGTGCAAATCTTAGTCGTGCATTGCATGTGCTAGTGCAAACCTTAGTCGTGTGCATTGCATATATGGACAAATTGTATTCGTTACTTTAATTTGCACGGTAAGACAATTTAGGGCACGAGTAAGATATCTAAATGTTAAGTTGATACACGATTAATAAAATTTAAAGACATCGAACTGAACATGATAGATAACTACATGAATACACAAAGAAATCAACGATACAATGATCAAAATATGACTATTAACGGTAGACTCAATCCGTGTATCGATCGGAGCATCTTTTACGAGACTAATTTCATGTGAATGATTAATTACGATGTAGAGTTATTGTATTTCCATTTGTCTTAGATTTGTTTTCCGTTTAGTTTTTAGTTTCCAAATACACAATCTTGCACTAACTCGTTTACCATATATAATTAATCAATCTTAAGTGTTCATTTTTTAATCCGACGATTAAGATGCGTTCTTATTTCTTACCGTAACATAGGTTCTCACCGGATCCTAACCCTATATATATATATATATATATAGCCGGGTTGGCGGACCAGGCTTTTCGGCCCGGTCGGACCTAGGACAATGCCCGGATCCGGCCCACCGGGCTTGACGGGACAAACTTTTTGGTACGGTCAGACCTCTTCCTCTATTCATACCCGCCCATTTTACCAGTCTGAACGGACTGTCCGAATTTGAACAGTTCTAGCAATGCTACGTAACCCACTTTGTGAAGCCTGACTGGACTTGGGCTGCAACATTTCGTACAATCAGGTCATAAATTTTGAAAGCGTCAGTTATTCGTTAATACCACACTAATATTTTATTTAATTAATTAATATCTTAATATTCAAATTCGAGATCCTAACAAATTATTTTTTTCCATAAACATGTATAACAATAAAATTACTTTTTAAGATTATATAAAAATTAGGTAATATTTAATTTAATTTGATTACTACTTTAACAACTTTATTTCTTGTATTATTCTAGACTGTAAAAACTATCTATTTAAAAAAACTAAAATTGATAAATTTTATATATGAATTTGTTTTGAAACTAAAAGTTATATTTAATTAACGATACATATCTATTTTGAATATCTTTTGTTCTATTGAGTTTTCAAATATCTTTTATTATGCTTGATATTTTTACAAGTACGGTTGTTTCGCTAAATAATTCAACCGAACATATCTTACAAGCTACTGTTAAGAAAACCAATATATATTATCACAATGTCCAAATATTTATAAGGAGAACAATATTTATATAATAATAATTTATCATAATTTTTAGATAAAAATATGCATTATTATTATTTGTTGTCCACTAAACCTCCCTTATCACAAGTAAATATAATTTATTTTTTTTATATATATATAAATCAGTAAATAACAATCAAACAACTTAGTTATTTAAATTTATAGGTAATTTTCCGAATATAACTATTCAATCATTCTTTTTGATGGTGTGATTAGTTTATATTTTTAAAAGTTGAATAAGAACATTTTTTTTAACAAACAACTTATATATAAATTAAGCCACCTTATCAAATATATTTCATTGAATTGAAACATATACATTGTTTCCAAGTTAATTTCTAATTAGTATTTCATTATATTGTCTAGAATAATCTTATTATACTTAATTATTAAATTTTAATTTTTTTTTTCTAAAATCATATTTATTACGTAAATTAGTTGATGTATCTTTTACTTAAATTCGCATACACGTGTTTTTTTTGTACAAAAATATTTATTAAGTGACTATTATAAGGAATTTGTCATCAACCTTTTGGTTTAATTTTTATCTATTTATATAATTTGTCCTTACACCAAGGATCACATAATAAATAATAAAAAATTTAATATTATCAGTCCTAATGCTCTCTTGGATCGATACTAATTTGCTACAAATATATAACCATAATGTTTGTTTAGATCAATATTGACTTTGGCATCGGAGCAACCTCGGGATAGTGCCCCGACGTACTCTTAAACGATTGTTATTGCAGGCTTGCAATACTCATATCGTTCTCAACCTTCTGGTTTAATTTTTTCGTCCACACATATCGTAATAAATTTGTCCTTACACTAAACATCACATAATATGTAATACAATTCTTATTATAATAAATCATAATGCTATCTTGGATCGATACTAAATTTGACATTCAAGTAGCTCAAAGGATATAGTCTCGGGTTCCCCTTTTACGAATGTTATTGCAGGGCGTGGATTCCTCGTAGATCTCCATTCATAATGTGAAGAAAAAAAAATTCGACTTTACAATTGACCGTGAAAGTTTTTCCGAAGTACATACAACCTCCCCTGCAAGGATACGAGATCGGATGTAGTATAATCGGGTATTGAATTCACACGATTTGTGTCTGATTTGAATGATAGTAATAATAAATTATTTTAAGTTCAAACAAAACAATAAGGCGAACAATAGTAACAAGCAAGAGCAATTGTGATTGTTAACAACAATGGATGGAAGATAATATAAAAGAAATCAGAATCTCTTCTATATTAAGTTAAGATATTAATGCATATATACATTTCATGAACAATGATATATGATAATTGTAAGTAACCATCTAAAATAGCTTTGAAAATAGACAAACCAAGACCGTGATTTCCAACCCACATAGCTCTCAATACAGCGGTTCGGCGAGTATAAGAGACTCATGAAGCATTTAGAAATCCGGAAAAGACTAAGAAAAACCTTCGCTTGTGGCCCTTCAGTTTAAAATGTACAAAGACCTGAACTTTCTACGATGATTATAAACCATGGAAGCTTTGATAGACTAATATTCTCAAAATCAAGCTATTTTCAATAAATCCAATAAACAAACTTCGCTTTTGTCCCTTCACTTGTTTTATCTAAACTAATCATGAACACCACTTCTTTCGAATGTAATTGAAAGATAGAAATAAAGCGCTTTGAAAATAAGCAATATCAAAATCTTAATTCATAAAGATATATCCATACAATAAATTTAACCATGATAGGGATCATCCGATCCTTAGATGAGGATGAAGTTAGCCAAGCAAAATAAAATATAAAGAAAAAAAATTAAATCAAGAAAGACAAAAACTTACAATCGTATGGTTCTAGTAGGGAGAATCTTCAAATCAAACTAACAACTATCTTGACGCTAGAATAAGGAGGAATTAAAAGACTATTGAATCTAGGAGGAATGAATGAATCTTCAAATCAAACTAACAACTATCTTGATGCTAGAATAAGGAAGAATTAAAAGACTATTGAATTCAGAGGAATGAATGTATATAATCCTAAGGTTTATGTATGCTTAATGTTTATATAGGAGAGAAATCGGAGAGTATAGGGTTTACATAAAATATATGCTTTCCAAATGTAAATTCGGGAATTTGGAAACTTCTCCCCGTGGCCTCAGAATGGGCAGCCAAACGGTGGTCATCCGACCACCCTACGACCGTTTGGTGGTCGTGGACCTGCCATTTTGGTAGGTTGTAGTGGAAATCTTAGGTTGAGCTTCTAATTAGGCTTCCGAAACCGATGTTACGACCCAAACGGCCACCCTACGGCCGTCTGTTTGTACGTACCATCTAGCCGTTTGGCTTGTTGTTGTGCTCTGGTCTCGATTCTTGAACTATGAAGTTAATCCTACACCCTTTGTGTTGTAGTTCATCAATCATATAAGGTATTTTTGTCATCTGTGACTTTAAGGAGAATGCAATTTTGACACATTTGATGCCTTAAATGTAAGAAACACATAAAAATCAAGGTTGATACCAAAATACAAAAGTGGATGATTTTTGTATGAATAGACATATATGGGATGAAAAAGATGATATGAAATGCGTGAACTCAAGGTGTAAAAAGTGTTATATTTGTCACTCATCAACAACAACAATCACATAATAAGTAAGACAATTCTCAACATAATGAATAATCAAACATTTTTTACAAACATAACTACCGTCTAACCCGTACAGAGCACGGATGGTAAAACTAGAGAAATGTACAAAAACAAAGAACACTTAGGTCACGTGTCATGCAACCCTATGAAGCCACCTTAACATTTTGTTAAGTTAATTACAAAAACGCTATTTATTTAAAATTTCATTCTATGTCCTAAAATCTCTTTATTTTTTATATCTAGCAAAATCAAATAATTATTCGTTGAACAAATCTTAACAAAATCAATCCTATATTTGTAACACGCCTAGGAATGCTAAAAATTGTAACTCATCAAATATTTTAAAATAGTCATATGCTTTATTTTCAAACAAATAAGTAAACTAAAGTATATATCCGTCACGTTAGATTTTGAGTATTTGTTAATAATTACTTAACTAACAAAATAAAAACTTTACAGGGAGAGACGAGAAAATAAAATTTATTCCTTTCGATCAAGGAAAATTATGATAAATGTTCATCCAAGAAAACCGAGTAAATATTTTTAAAAAACAAGTAAACTAAAATATATATCATTGTGCAAAAACGAATTTCGAAAACTAGATTCCTTTTCGTGAATAACTTTAATGTAAATTTGACACATTTGATGTCTTAAATTAATTTTAAAAATAGAAAATATTTTCTTTAATCTTATTTAAACAAATTTAATAACTGCTATCAAGTTTTATTGATCCTTTATTCAAAATTTTCAAAATTTATATTTTGCATAATAGAATATATACTTTAACATAATAAACTAGTTTGAATCAAACATAAAATTCTATTTTACATGATATATAGTGTGATAAATTTATATTCTCCATGGAGTTATTTGTGCTTTTCTAAAGTGAACGAAAAACTAAAGAGGATTGATCGAACGAATTTTTGCGTTTCAACGAATCGCTCGATCGAATTTTCTTTCTTTCTTTCTTTATTTTCCCGTTCTCTCATCCATTCAATAAGAAAACTTGAGAGGAAAAAGGCACAACCAAACAAAGATTGTTGAGAAGGCAAAAATTCGGTCGTCGGTAAGATTGAAAGCTAGTAGATTGGTAAATCATCGGTGATATCGAGGACTCGTCGACAAGATTGAATGCTAGAGAGAACACTTTTTTCGCTAACTTTGAGTAAATTTGCTCTTAACTTCAACGTTGTCTTAATAAACTGAAAATTTTAGAGATCTTATTTTAGGGTTGTGTAATTTTAATATTGCAAGATATATATTTGAGGATTGTGTAAATATGAGATCATAAGGATTGTATAAAAAACTATTTGATTTATCTTAAAATCATTAAACACGTCATGTAATAAGAATTTTTTTGAGATCTTCTTTTAGGGTTGTTTAATTTTAATATTGTAAGATCTATATTTGAGGATTGTGTAAATATGAGATCTTAATGAAGGATTGTGAAACTCCAAATATTTGATTTGCTTCTTGTTTTGGAAATTTCAAGTACATAACCATCGGTTCCAAGATAATATGGTTCAAAAGAAGAAACCAATAAATAAAACAAACTAGTGTATTACCTGCACAAAGGGCAGGTTGAATTTTAATAAATATTTAATACTTAAAAATTTATATGTCTATTTTTGTAAAATAAAAATCCGGAAAATGAAATTATAATTATTATTGTAATTTTTTTTTTAAAGTATTTATCTCTTCTAATTAATTATACTTTTAAATTGATTTGTTAACATATGCTTGTTGCTAAAAAAATCCGTAAAAGTTTATTTCTATAAAAATAATTTATTTAAATATTTTTAAAAAAAATTAGAAATCAATTTCCAATTTATATTAACATTTAGAAATTACTTTTTAAAATAATTTTTTAGGCTTCAAGAAACATGGCGTTGACACGTGGCAATAAAGACTTCTACTTTAATAGATATAAGATTAAGGGCCAACAAATAGTTGATAATAATCTCTTGTTTTGGAATTTCTCCTTCAAATACACAAATCGAGCAATATTCTCTTCGAAATCAAATGGATTCTTTTAGGGTTCTTTTAAAAAATAATTTCGGTTTGGTTTGGTTCAGTTTTAATTTACTGAATATTTCGTGGTTTAGAGTAAAAAAACAGTAAAATATTGTAAAGTTGAGCCTTTTAACGAATTTTTGGACGGAGTAGTAGGATACGTGTTATTTTACTGACATAGTAAATTAGGGATGTTTGGTTATTTCCCATTAAAAAAGACAAAACAGAAATTGAGGGTAATTTTGAGATATACTAGTATAATACCCGCACCTTGTGCGGGTTTTGAAAAAAATGAGAAAGAATATTGTGAAATAGGTTTTTTTTACGTGCTTTTGTTTTGTATACTTCTCTAATCTAATCCTGCGTCCACAGCGTGCCACGTCATCAACCCGTGCTCTGTTTTAGTAAGTATAATAGATTTGGTTTCTATAAAATTATTATTTTAATAATAAAAGATTTTATGGTTTAAAAAATAGTGTAAAAAATAAAGATTTATTGGCTTTAATTGTGGGAGCTCAATTTCAAAAATCCTGCGTTCACAGCGCGCCACGTCATCAACCCGTGCTCTGTTTTAGTAAGTATAATAGATTTGGTTTCTATAAAATTATTATTTTAATAATAAAAGATTTTATGGTTTAAAAAATAGTGTAAAAAATAAAGATTTATTGACTTTAATTGTGGGAGCTCAATTTCAAAAATCCTGCGTCCACAGCGCGTCACGTCATCAACCCGTGCTCTGTTTTAGTAAGTATAATAGATTCGTTTGTGCAATCAATTCCCACCAAAAATCCCTAATTTATTATGCCAGACCGGGTCTAAAAGCATAGCATATTCGTTGCAGCATGATTCAAAGGACCGATTTGAATCACCACTCATAGTAGGCAATGCATGCGTAACTGCAACGACCTCCACCACAAAAACAAAATCAAAGTCACAGCCATGAAAGCTAGGCCTGCATTTTCAATAACAAAACCATAGCTTACCCATTTAATTCATATTTTCTTACTAAATACCGATTAGCCAACCCGGATGCGTTTCCGGACCTCCGGTGGCCCTATAAATAACCCGGTCTCCACCTCGTCCACCTCCAACATACTCTCATGGAGGAACTGTGGCTTCTTAGATATAAGCTGCATCTCCATCTGCAAGTTCTTTAGATACCAAGTGTAAGTGATATATAGGATATTATCTTTATCTTCATAAATATGATAAAACAAAAAAAACCTACCCTTTCCTTGAGCTTGGCATTTTCTTCTAAAAGTAATATCTCCTGCATTTCATCACATATCAAACATCAAATTTGTCTATGCTCAAGACAACATCTAAAATAAGTCGGAGTAAAATTTTGGATCGGCTTGATTCTTTTGTTGTTGGGAATTCGAAGGAGAGTAAGTGGGACTAAGTAGTAATCGCTCGGTAATAGTCGAACCCTTTACATCATATAGTAACAGGTTCATTATACCCTTGGGAGGGTCAAGCAATATAGTTAAGACAATTCGAAAATTAAAAACAAAATTAGCGAGGAAATCAACAACATAATTGAAATAAGCATACCAAAACTTGACTCATTTAGAAGCCGCGGATAAATCCCTAAAGATGAGTCGACTTTTAATGGGTACGTTGTTATACAAGTCAAGTTACCCAATCCCGTTCACTTGACTAACTAAACTAGTTAAGCATGAACACATTTTCAACCTTAGATTGAACTCGCCTCAATTCTGAAGAAGCTCAACATGTTATGTTCAATGCTTGACTACTTTGACTCATGTAACAACCCTGCCAACATGGCCAAGATGGATTCACGAAATGTTTGTGATTAAACATCAGTCGGAAGTTGGAAGTGTACGTGTGTTAGAGTCAAAAGTAAGTAGAACTCATAACCTTTTGAACAAAATAATCAAGGGTTTTAATTTGTCCAAATTATTAACACTTGTCATATATTTAACAAAAGTTTAGTTAAACAATTGAATGTATAAATGAACATTTGAACAATTAATTATATAGTTGACTATTTTTAATTGAATCAAATATATATATATATATATATATATATATATATATATATATATATATATATATATATATATATATATATATATATATATATATATATATATATATATATATATATATATATATATATATGTGGTTCTCGAGAACAACCTTATTGTGTATCATGAGAACAATCTTAGACCGTCGGATGGTGAGTATTAATGGTCGAGATTTAGGGTAGATATCATAATTAAACAAAACTAATAATAATTACGAATAATCCAAACAACCAACAATAACTACAAATAATACATTAAACGATATAACACCTTCGTAACAAAATTAATAATAACTACGAATAATATATTAAACAATAAGGTTTGTTCTCATATATATATATATATATATATATATATATATATATATATATATATATATATATATATATATATATAGTATAGATCATATGAGAACAGACTTATCGTGTAATCATGAGAACATACCTTATTGTTTAATATATTATTCGTAGTTATTATTAGTTTTGTTACGAATGTGTCATATCGTTTAATGTATTATTCGTAGTTATTGTTGGTTGAATGGATTATTCGTAATTACTATTATTCGTAGTTATTATTAATTATGATATTTACCCTAAATCTCGACCCTTAATACTCACAATCCGACGGTCTAAAACTGTTCTCATGATTACACGATAAGCCTGTTCTAATGAGAACTGCACCCTCTATATATATATATATATGGTTTTGCATAGGATTACCTCTTCCTTTAGCTTTTGAATCCGGTCTACGAACACTTTGGTCTGATAAATGCATAAGGAGAGGAACCAACATCCATCAATACGCAAAGAAAATGAAGAAGCAAGAAAAGTTGATCAACATCCAAACAAAACCGGAGGTTCATGCTTGTACCTTTCTGGCCTTGATGTTGGATAAGCTTTTCTCGAGTTGGCGTTCGAGTTGTTGCAGCTCTTCCATTGAACAACATTCCAAGCTTTCGCCCATCAGTTTCCTATCAATAAATTTCGAGTTCTTCGACCTAAGAAGACAAGACAAGAAAAGAGAGCTAACTAACTAGGATCAACTGTATGGTATACAAAATTTACCTTTTGGAGAGTTCAAGGGTCTTGATCTTCTTCTCTAGAGCAGCAGCTTCGCTCCTAAAGTTCTGCTTGGATATCATTATCAAATTGCTAAGAAAGCGATTAAAATTGACTTAAGAATGTAGGTAGGTAGACAACATTACTTGTATCTGTGTGATCCCTTGGGATGATTCGGTCCCTGCAGCTCCATCGACGTGCTGCATGTACCTCTCTATGGTCTTCCCTGTGCTGATTCCACTCCATTTGTAGCCACACAAGATTAGTTATGGCATAATGGATATAATCCAACACAACAATTTACAACTAAAATCATTCACCCTAAACCGAGGACTCGTTTGGTACGATTCTCAAGAAATCAGGAATCGGAATCGGAATGGGTCATGCTCGTCATGCTCCAGATTTTGTAAGACTTGAAATCGGAATAAAAATGATTTTATGAAATGATAATTCTGACTCGAAAGAAGAACTTGATTTTATAAATTAAACTGGGTATAATCCATTTTAACATATTACACATTCAAAATTAAAATATATATATATATATATATATATATTATTGCATATGTTACTCATTTATTTAATTTTATAAAATAAAATACTTTTTTATAAAATATTACCCATCAATTAATTTAATTATATTTCAATTATTTTGTAGAAAATGTAATTTTTACAAAAGACTATTAAATTAAATAGTTGACTATGATACGTATATTTTATTCAAGATGATATGTAACCAAAAAGTGCTTGAAAACAAGATAACCAGTTCAATTAGACAAAATAGATTTTATATTAAAAAAAACTATATACTTATTTGTTTAAGTTAATGTTTGGTTCATGCTTGTTAAGTCATTTTTTCTTAATTAGTTGGTCTTTATTTTCCGTAAATGTATATTAAAAAAAAACAGATATCTACATTATAAACTAGACCATGTTCTTTAAACAAACGATTACAAATTACAGTTTCTTCTAATTCGGAAATCTTCTATGCCAATCATATTAATAAACGGTCTGATTTGTTTTTTATTTTAATAATAAAAAAATACCATTTTCCTTATTCATATTTCCTTCATCCAAACTGCACCTACTTCTACCAACCAAGTACATAATTTTTTTGGTTAAGTATACGGACGACAACTTGTGCCCCCGTAATATTATTTGGACGGAAAAAGATAGCTAACAAATGACTACTCGACGGGTTGCTACTCCGCGAGCATCGTTTTTCAACAAGTGAATTAATGATACAGGCGAGATTTTGAATGTAAAAATAGCCTAAGGGATAGGATGAATCAATCGATGCCAAGTTCATAATTAACTCACTTCTGAGTTCTGATTAACCGAAGGGGCAATTATACTGTATATTTTATTTTTAAATTGGTTGATCTTATATTAAGCATGTTTAATTGACCCATAAAGCGGATTATGCATGAATTAAGTTCAAATCTTGAAATTATACAGTAATTTATTTTGCGATGGATCTATACATTGAACTTGAGAAAGCAAACGTGCTGTGTTGTCAGCATAGAATGTACTATACCTATATATAAATTTCATAATAATATTATTAAGCTCTCTCGACATTGATTTTAGTGAAGAATTAATTTCTCAAGTTAAGAGAATTCAAATCTGAAATTAACAATCATTTATCTCAAGCAACGGTGATCATTATGAATCGTACGGAAATGCAAATAGAGCGATGAAATTGAGAGAGAAAATTAAACCACCTTGAGCTAGCGAACTCAGAGAGTCTTCCAGTGGGAGAGAAGATGATGAGCGCCACCTCAGCATCGCAGAGAACTGAAAGCTCGAACGCCTTCTTCAACAAACCATTTCTACGCTTCGAGAACGTGACTTGCCGACTCGAATCGTTTTCGATTCTCTTCATTTGCATCTTGCCTCTCACCATATTTGACGATGGAGAGGTAAATTATACAGAGAGAGAGAAAACGAAACCCTAGGTAGGTATAAAGGCAGCAATGCAGGAGAGCGTGGTGTGTAGAAGAAGATGGAGGAAACCCTAGAGGAAATTTGGGGGAAAAGAGAGCACTAAGAATAAGAGAACCTCATCTCTTTCTACTTTTGGTAAACTGGAGAGAAAGTGGAAATTAATAGGGAAAATGTTTAAAAATTTTAAAGGAAAAAGGAAAAGCTAAGTAGCTAGCTAGCTAGAAGGGAATAATGGGGAATGGGGGGGACCAAATTTGTGCACTAATAAGGATATGTATTAATGGCTCTACATATGCCCATATTTGGCAAATTAAATATCATTACATTCTACCAATTTACTTATAATATACATATTACTCCCTCCGATCAAAAATAAATGTCGTTTTAGCCTTTGACACAATTTTTAAAAAAAATATTAAATAACATAGATTTTGTAAAGTTTTTCTAAATCTTATCACTTATTTAATATTCAACCTTCTTTTTAAACCAATAAGAAAGATTTTAGAACTAAAATTAATCATTTACACTAATTTTCAAGAACATTTCTTATAATTATTGTTCATTTATTGGCCTAGAAAACTTAAAACGACAGATAATTTTGATCAAATTTCTAATGCTAAAACGACACTTATTTTTTATCGGAGGTAGTATTATAGATCACTTTCATAAAAAATAAAAACCATCTTTTATAAGAAAAATATTTTAATTACCACTAACCCCCCTTTTTTCTTAGTTTTTTAAAACTTCATGTCTCAAACTATAGGCAAAAGATGCCTATGGTATTAATAAATATTAGCCTAAAAATTGTAAAAATATTTAGGGAAATTTCGGATGGTACCCTCATAGTTTGGGGTTTTTCGGATTTTGCCCAACAATTTTGATGAGTTTGGATGGTACCCTTAAGTTTACGTTGTTTTCCGGATTTTGTCCAAATTCCATTAAAAAATTATTTAAAAAATATAGTAAAATTTAAAAATAAATAAAATATAAAGACTAATTTATTTATTTTAATAATAAATTAAAACAGTGATTTTTATAAAAAATTTTTTAAAAGAATCCTTATTTTATTTATTTTTTAAATAAAGTATAACACTTATGTTTTTAGATTTTGTTAAAAAAATTCTAATCCAAAATATTTGTTTTTAAAATAAAATAAACCCTGATTTTTTAAATTTTGTAAAAATTATTTGCTTGAATTATTTTTAAATTAATATAAAATACTGACATTTTTAAAAAGTTATTGTTTAGTTTATTCTTAAAATAAATAGATCATTCTTTATATTTTAATTTATTTTATTTTATATTTTTTAATGGAATTTGAAATTTTTTAAAGAATTTGGGCAAAATCCGGAAAACAACGAAAATTTAAGGGTACCATCCGAACTCGGAAAAATTGTAGGGCAAAATTCGAAAAACCCCAAACCACGAGGGTATCATCCGAAATTTCCCAAATATTTATTATTTGTAATGTATTTCATACATTCAAAAATTATAAACGTTTTTGGGTAACATTAATATATATGCTAACAATATTACATATATCTATAAAATTTATAAAATTGTTAGATTTTTAACTTGAGAGATAAATTTAGATATTATTATAAATAGTAACCTAATATTGAGATCAGACATTTTTTTAGGAAACAACTGCTTGATTATGTATAGAATCAAGTACTATTAATTAGTTTAATTTAAAATCTAAATATATTGTTTAGCGTGTTTACCGTTGCTTAGTATAGATTAGTGTTAAACTATGATAAGGAATTTTATTAACTGTTAACGTGCATTTTCTATTATTAGAGTCTAATGTATCGGGATCCAATTTTGCTCAATCTCCACTTTGAGGGGTGATATTACCCACCTATAGAAATGCTTTATTATTATTATTGTTTTAAATAAAATTAAATATAATTGATTTTTTTTATATTTTTTTAAAGTAAAAAATAATTATAATGAAGTATTTTTATTGGTGGATAATATCACCCCCTTAAAGTGGGGGGTGAGCAAAATTGAATCCATTGAAGTAATATTAGAAATCTTGCAGGATAAAAAAGAATTTGGATATAAAATTTAGGTTTTGAGTTGAATTTCAATTAAGTATATTTATTTAGGTATTTCATTTTGGGTAATTAAAGGTATGTTAACTATTAGAATTTGGATATAAAATTTTGGGTACTATATTATTATATAGATATTATTTATAAACAAAAATTACAAATTTTGATATGCTAAAATATATACCTAAAATCTAAGATTCTACCGTATTTGTACATGATAATAAATCAACAATATTTATATTTCTCTCTACGTAAATTATTCATGTGAGATTTTTATTCTCGATCTTGAAAATGCATAATTAAAAAAAAAAAAAGAATTTATGAAGTGAAGTGAAGATAACAGGCGAAACCCTGGACAGGCGA
This sequence comes from Fagopyrum esculentum, assembly GCA_033239045.1. NCBI lineage: Eukaryota > Viridiplantae > Streptophyta > Magnoliopsida > Caryophyllales > Polygonaceae > Fagopyrum > Fagopyrum esculentum. The sequence goes on along the minus strand of BSUD01000003.1, from coordinate 150,132,476 downwards.
GAAAGCGCGGAGAAATTCGGTGGGTGACAGGAGACAGTTTTGTCGGTTGCCGGTTTCTGAGTAGTGATTGGCTAAGGTGCTCCACTTCACTCTGCACGGAATTCCCTGTTGCAGCCGGTGGAATCACTCAACCAATCCGCACTCGAAACATGTCCTCTATGTCACGTGCGTCCTTTTTACATTTCCACATGCAACCTTTTTATTTATTTTTCTTTTTCCTCGAGCAGGGTTTTCCATTTCTCTCTTTTATTTTATTTTCGACGTGCCGTCTAGTGGGTCGAAAGGCCGAAAAAATCGGCTGACGGTCTAAACCGTCACGAAGGACAACAAATAAAGGAGAAAAGAAAATCACAATAATACATCAAAATGAAACCGAAAACAAAAAGGTCTTCAATAGAAAGCAAGACGATCCAACCAACAGGAGGTACCGAATATAAACCTTCATCTCGAAGAAAGTATAAAGGGAGGAAGTCTGGAGAATACATGTGGACACATCAGATTTAGATTGCAATAGAATCGTCAAGAGTCGATCACAAATCAACATCTCCTTCTCCACAAATGCATGAAACCGCCAACAAATGACTGCATCAAACCTCTAAAGACGAGATTGCAAAACACGGGTATCTTAATGCGGCTTCTGCTAAGGTGGCCAAACATGAGAAAGCTTGTATTGAAAATCAACATGTGTTTCTTCCGTTCACTTTCGACACCTTTGGTTTCCTTGCGCCCGATGCTAATGAAATTCTGAAGAGGGTGCAACGGGTTTTGCATGGCAACGTTACGTCTCCTAGGTCTTCTAATGTTGTTTTTACAAGGATCGGATTCGCTATCCATAAAGGATTGACGGCACAACTTGTTGCCCGTCTTCCTTCTAGCTCTTTGTAAATTTTGAAGTATCGACTATATATGATACGGAAAAAAAAAAGACTATGTAAAGTTTTTCCTATGTATATATCATTCCATCTAGTAAGTTTCATTGTAGGGAGAAGATTGTTAAAAGGAGCATTGGTTATTCAAACATGTATTCATTTTCTTTTTTCCGGTTTAATGAACACTCAAGCAGATATGGTGGTTGGAGAAAATTTTCCGATGAGGCTGGTGACGGGTTTTCGCAACAAAATAGAATTTATGATACGTTTTTTAATGTCATGCAAAAAAAAAAAAAAGAGCATGACAAAAGTTGATTATGATATAATTTTTTTATATAAAGGTTGTTATGACGATGTTTTAAAGACCATTTGTTGGTTTCAATTACAAAGACATTCGCAAATCAAAGAAAGTTGATTATGATATAATGTATTTGGATTTCTTTAGGCTTTGTCAAGAGTTGTGGAGGTCTAATATGGTTTAGCTTGGAAAAAGTTGTTCAAAATTTGAAATCAAGCAACTTTAATTTGTTTTACTAGAAACTCATATGGTAACATAAAACACTTAGCAAGTGTATTCAAACACATAGTTTAGGCAATATGTAGAAAAAATGGAAGTGAATCCGACTCTTGAAGAAAAAGTGTTTTTGTACATTAAAACTATGTGTAAGAATCTCACGATCTAAAAACTTTTTAACATTTTATCTAAGAATATTACTTATTTACGATTATATCGCATGAGACATATTATTTAGAGGTCTACTTGTAAAGGTATGAGTTTATAAGTTGTAAGAGCAAGTTTCCCATTCGGTTTTAACCGGTGCCACTCATATAAATCGACGTGGAGACATTCAATATTAAAAAGTGGTTTTCATCCGTTAGTTTTATCCAACTTTCATTTTACATATGGTGACCTTTGAAATTTTAAAAGCTAATATTTTGACATTTTTGGTGACATTTGTTAACGGTCAACAAGGATCATGTTTGCCTCTTTCTCTTATTTTTATCTTCTCTTAATTCTATAAAATATATACAATAAAAATAATTTAAACAGGTAATTAAAAATAAATTTATAACGTTAATTGTAAACTTAACACGTCACCCTTGAGTTACTCTTGGATTGACACATGACATAACTTATTTCGGCATAATATTTATAATAGAGATAGATTTAGAAATTAAATCCCCCTAATCATTTTCTAGTGAAATGTAATATTATTTGAACAAAATATTCCTAATTAACTAATTTAAAACGTGATTTTTAAATGTATTGGCGAAAATATCTAGTAGTGACCATAACTATGCACTTCGCGTGCGTAGTTGATATGTTCTTCAACTACGCTTGTGGGGAGCGTAGTTGGAGTTTCAAAAAAAATATCACTTACGCTTGTGGAAAACGTAGTTGTAGTTTCTAAAAAAATTTTTTTTGGGAACTACTCTTGTGGGGAGCGTAGTTGGAGTTCTAAAATAAAATTCTAAATTTTTTTGGAAACTAGTACTACGCTCTCCACAAGCTTAGTTGATATTTATTTATTTTCTTGGACTCTAACTACGTATTCCATATGCGTGTTTGGGGACCCTATCAACTACGCACGCGGAGTGCGTAGTTGAGGTAACTAACAGAGATTTTCGTCGGTACGTCTATCAACCCCCATTTAAAATAAGTACTTTTGAGTTTTGTCATTATTTTTAAAAATATTTTTTGATTTTTATATTTCATTTTAGTATATAATTTTTAAAAATGTATTTTTATAAACACCTAATTTTAAAAAATATATCATATAATTATGTTTTGTTTGTTTATAAAAAATAAAAGTGTTTTTTCGAAAAAAAAGCAATTAAATTATATCACTAACATAAATAACTAAATAAATAAAATCACATTGTTTGTTTAACCGGTTAAGAAACAACAGGTGAAAACACATTTCCAATGACAATGAATAATATACAACCCCAATGACATTTAAACAAACTTATGACTTTTGACATTTGGCATTTTAATTAAACGGGTGAACTTGCTCTGGATATTATAATCATCATGTAACGATTATAATCATCAAAATAATATGAGATTTCTGCCAAATGAAAAAATAAAAAAGAAAAAAGAAAGAAAAAAAATAAAAGAGTTTTCACTTGAATATCGCCGTCTTACATAATGTACAATGGTTTAGTTTTATTCAAAATTTCTTAAGGCTCTCTTTCTATCTCTTCGGCTTACAAAACACTATTTATTTTCTTCTTACATCTTAACCTAAGGCAACAATGTTGTTATTGTTATTATAAAATGGTTATGTAATGAACCTTCCATTTATTTATGGGCCTCATGTGGGCCATTTAAGGATAGCCCAGCCCACTTTATTGACTATTGATATAGTTGTATCTCAAACTATAAACTATAAGGGCCCGTTTGGTTCCAACTCCGGAAACGGAAACGAAATGGAAACGAATTTAGTCCATATGTATATCCATATTCATGACATTCTATGGAATCATTCCTTGTTTTTACATGCAAAATGCACTTGTCTCCCCATATTTTGTTACCCTATAGGGTATCAAAAGTAATCAAATTCAACTTCAATTACTTCAAATTACAAGGAATGATTCCAACAAATTTCATGAATAAGGAAATACATATGGACTAGATTCGTTTTCATTCCATTTCCGATTCCGGAGTTCAAACCAAACGGGCCCTAAATTTTTAAATTCTTTTGTCTTTTTTTTTTATATTAAGATAGTGGAGTGATTACTTTTATTTATCATTAAATAAAAGTGATAAAAAATAATACGGTACAAAATTTAATGAAAATAAAAAAAGCTTATGTGACCGAATTATATTTGATAATGGGATGGGTTGGGTAATTTTTAGGAATAAATGAAATAAATTCATTGAACTTAATTTGATAATTGGGAGAAGATGAGCTAGGTAATATAAGAAAAATTTATTAAATTTTGTCTTTTTATATGGTGAGATTATTAGACATAAGTTTTTCTTTTTTCATTTTAACTTAGGTTTATATTTATTGACTTATGTTACTATAATAACTATAATAATAATTATTATTATTGGTAAAAAAACAATGAAAAAGATTTTTATTAAAAGAATTATTTTATAACTACTAATTGTGTAAAACTTATTTATGTAAATTATAAAGTTATATTGTTTTAAGATAGGTGACCCAAGTTTAGCTTTAGTTAATTCTTGATTTAAAATTTGTAGTGTTTTTCTTTTCCGATATTTTTTCCCAACATTACAACTATTATGGGTTTCTTAACAAAAGTTACTCCCTCCGATCGTAAATAAATGTCGTTATAGACTTAGGGCCCGTTTGATTTTAACTTCGGAATCGGAAACGAACTGAAAACGAATATAGTCCATAAGTATACCGTTATTCATGAAAGTTTTTGAAATTATTTTTCGTGATTTGAAGTAATTGGAGTAGAGTTTGATTACTTTTGATACCCTACAGAGAAACAAAATGTGGGAAATCAACTGCATTTTGCATTAAGCCATAAAGAATTATTCCATAAAGTTTCATGAATAAGGATATACATATGGACTAAATTAGTTTTCATACCGTTTTCGTTTTTGTTTCCGTTTCCGTTTCCGGAGTTGGAACCAAACAGGCCCTAATATTATTAGAAATTTGATCACCATTATTTAACATTTTTTTTATTTTTTTTAGACCAATAAATGAATAATAATTATAATAGTTTTTCTGAAAATTATTTATATTGGGAAGAAATCTCGAAAATGTAATGAGGACAAGTGAGGTTTGGTAAGTGCGTAGGTCGTCAAGTGATAAATTGCGTTAATCGTGTTTTACGTGCAACTAGTTTAGTGCCCGCACCTTGTGAGGGATTGTCTAAATAAATATTATATTTTTTCACTTTCATGCATCATATATTTGATATCAATTTATAATAAAAATTATTTTTATTAATTAATATGACTAATATACGAGGATTAATTTTTTTAAAATAAATAAAAAAAAATAATTAAAATTCTATTACAAAGATTATTATTCGAGTATTATATTTATACCTTAATATATTATCACTTTTACTTAGATTTAGATAGAGGAGCAAAATTTGATTTAGTTTTAAATTAAACAAATGTGTCAAATCTTGTTAGAAGATTTGCGTTAGATTTTCTCAACAAATCGAGTTACTATATATCAGTTTGTTAATTTTAATTGTAGATAGGTAGATTTATTTTTTTTAATTATTTATTTTAATAAAATTGACGTGGCATGATGATTGTTTACAAATTCTAATAAAATTTTTTTTTATAAAATAATTAATGGCAAATCTGTAAATACGTTGTGGCAAATCTGTAAATAATTGGAAAAAGCTGACGTGGACAGCCTTAGAGGTTGACATGTGGACAAAATGGGTGCTGCTTTAGTATTATATATAGATTGAGTTGAAATTTTGGGCCCGGGTCAAGTTTTGAGGGAAAATAAATTTAATAATGTCGGTCCATGTGGCCCCGGTTCGTACAAACAAAATTGTTAACCACGTGCCAAATATCAACCCCCTTCATTTCTTTCTTTATAACGAATGTGAGATATTCAATTAATAATAGGATGTATAAATATGAACTTAATAGCAACATTGTGTTTTTAAACTGAAAGTCATATGGTCCTAGATCCCGGGACGAGATGAAACGGGACTTGATCTCCAGTTTGAATCTCCCTCCATCTGGGCTTGCTAGGCATCTTCAACCTCCTTCTATCTGATTCCATCTGGACTGCACATGCTTGGCCTCAGGACGAGGACAACCACAAGTGGAAGCACCTTCTTACCACTCGGGACTATATCCTTCAGTTAGATTGCGCATGTTAATATTTTTATCTATTGTGCCTTCTCTTGCTTCCAAGGTCACAAACCACTCTCTACTTCATTTATTTATTTATTTATTTTTTTTGAAAAGTTGTATATTAGATCAGTAATAGAATGTACAGAGGTGCCATCTAGGCTACAAGAACAGTGGTCGCAAGAGGAATGAAAACCATGTGACTAAGGACAAACCTAGAGTAACAGTAGGAATGCAGTTACAGTAGCTGAATACCAAGAGTGTTGGCCCAAGAGATGGTAAGGGCGGATCTATCCTTCCAATGTTGAGATAAGTGATTCTTGGTAGCCTGTATGATGTTGTGAGCACAATTAACTTCACTTGTAGTATTGTTGTTGTAAACCGAGTCATTTCTAGCCTTCCATATGAAGTAGATAAAGTTGATAATCGAGGCGATTCTGACAGTGGAGATGAAACAGTGCTTGTGCGGAAAATTTGATCCAAGCCAAGACCAAATGTTACTCTTGTAAGGGAATGGAGCAGGAACGTGCATCCATTTGGATACAAGGTCGAGAGTGATGGTAGCGTACCTGCAGTCATGGAAAAGATGTGTCTCGTCCTCGGGGCTGCGCTCACAGAGGTTGCAGGTATCGTGTTGAGTGAGGTTCCAGGTGAGAAGTTTTGACAGAGTAGGTAGTCTATGGTGAGCAGCGATCCAGGCAATGAAGCAGCCCTTTGGTGTGTTGGTCTTCCTCCATATATTGTTGTATAGGATAGGGTTTGTTGGAGGAAGCGGCTGCTTAATGTAGATGTATGCTAATGTAGTGGAGAATTTGCCATTGAACTTAACTGCATTTGTGGTGAACGGTAGATTGGTTGTTGTTCTCTGGATGTGTAATATCAAGTCTCTAACCTTCAGGAGGGCATTCCAGGAGAAACTGAATTTGTAGTTGGCTACACAATTCCAAATGGAGCAAAGTTTGAGTATGTTGTTGCTGACCCATGAGGACCACAAATTGAGCGATGGTTGGTGGTTGGTGAGCCCGAAGATCAGCTTGGAAGTGCATGCTTTGTTCCATGCAAGAAGCTCCTTGAATCCGAGTCCGCCGTCAGCCTTCGAGGAGCAGACAGTATCCCAGGCAATCAGTGATCTCCGACTGGATTCATTGCCAGACCACAGGAATGATCGAAGCAGGCCATTGATCTTCAGTATGACTTTGTGGGGGATGGGAAGCAAGGAGCACCAGTAGTGTTGGAGGGGAATCAGAATGGAGGATATGAGTTGCTGTCTTCCGGCGTATGATAATTTCCTGTCACTCCAAGCACTGATTTTTTTTGTGATTTTGTTGATTAACGGTATGTAGTCAGCATTTTTGAGCCTTCTACTACCAATGGGAATGCCCAGATATGTGAACGGTAGGGTGCCTGTAGGGATACCAGAAGCATCTTCAAAGGAGTCATTGTCTTGCGGGGCAATTCCACCAAGAAATAGGGAGGATTTACTGGCATTGATGTGCAGCCCAGAGTAGAGACTAAAATGGTTGAGTGTGCTTTTAAGAATGTTGATAGATTCGATGTCACCCCTGCAAAACAAAAGAATATCGTCAGCAAAACAAAGGTGGGTTATGCGTGGTGAGGAGCATTTTGGGTGCAGGTTGAAGCTTGGGTTGGCAGTGTTGGTTTGGATCATGGATGACAGGACTTCGAGTGCAATGGTGAAGAGGGAAGGTGAGAGTGGACAGCCTTGGCGGAGGCCCCTGGAGCCTTTGAAGTACCCCTTAAGGGTCCCATTGACATTGATAGAGTATCTGGGATTAGCAATGCAGGCATCAACAAGTTTGATGAAGTCGATGGGGTATCCCATCCTACATAGGCAGTTGATGATGAACCCATGATCAATAGTGTCGAAGGCTTTTGAGAGATCTACCTTAATAGCACACCTTGGTGATACATTCTTCTGATTATATTTCTTGAAGAGCTCTTGGGCTATAAGAATGTTGTGTTTGATCGATCGACCCTAACGAATGCACCTTGGTAGTTGCCAATCATCGAGGGTAGAGTCGCATTCAGTTTAGTGGCAAGTATCTACGCGATCACTTTGTATGGGGTATTGCAGCAGGATATTGGCCTGTAATCTGATGGTGATCTTGGGTTAGGTTTTTTGGCTATGAGGGAGATAGATGTATGGTTGAACTGTGAAGGGAGGATTCCCGTGTTGAAGAACGTGGTGATCGCCTTAGTGAAGTCTGGTCCGGTGATGTTCCAGGATCTCTTGTAGAAGTGAGCATTAAAGCAATCCGGACCAGGCGCCTTCGTATCCCCAATGGAGAACAAAGCAGTTTTGATTTCATTAGGGCTGACGTTACAACTGAGTAGGCCAATAAGATCGTGTGGTAAGGTTGGAAGTTGGCAGTCTGGGAATAGGTTTTGCGGGTTAGGGGCGGTTGTGGGGTTGAGAATACTAGAATAGTGGGTGGTTAGGATTTTAGAGATTTCGTCCTGATCATATGTAGTTGTGTGTCCGTTTTCCATGGGGATAGAGAGGCACTTGATGGCGTTCAATGCTCTTCTTGCCACAATACCCTTGAAAAAATAACTACTGCATTGATCTCCAAACTTACACCAAGCGGCCTTCGACAATTGCGCAAGGGTATCTTTGAGATCGTTTTGGTTGGTACGAAGGGACAGGAGGGTGCTGCGTTCAAGGTTAATGAGGGATGGGTCGAACGGTGAATTTTGAAGGTTTGTTTGGGTGTCGGCGAGAGAGTTTTTGAGGCCTGCAATTGTCGAGTTAAGCGTCTCAAGCTTGATGCTTGGGAATCGCTTGAGGTGAGGTTTAAGGCCCTTGAGTTTAGCGGCGAGTGTGAGCATTGGGCAGTGCGAGGTCCTGGGATCAGTGAGCTTCCAGTGAGATGTGACGGTTGTAAGGAAGCTTTCATGCTTAGCCCATGTGTTGTTGAATCTGAATTGGCGGTGGGACATGGATGGCTTGGGGTTGAGGGAAAGGATGGCAGACGAATGATCAGAAATGTTTGGGGTGTCGAAGAATGCAGTCGAGTTAATGTGGGTGTTGATCCAGGTAGTGTTCACCACAATGCGATCAAGCTTACACCATATGCGATTAGGGTGTTACTTGTTATTCCATGTCATAGTACAACCAGAGAAGTCGAGGTCAGAGAGGGAATTATCTGAGAAGCAATTGGCCAATTCATTAGAGTGTTGGCTGTTTGAGGAGGGATTCTCCGAAATCTTCTCAGTAGGTGATAGAATGGTGTTGAAGTCTCCCATAAGGAACCATGGTAGATTCGAGTTGATCCGTTTGATAGTTGATATGGCATCCCAGAGAGGAGAGCACTCCTCCTCAGTATTGTGAGCGTAGATGAATGTGCCTTCAATGGTTGAGTTTGTGGATTGGGAGTCTTGAGGGTTGAGTGTGATGAAGCAGTGTATGAGTTGGTTGTTTTTGAGTATAGTGGTGAGTTGGGTGGTGATCGGGTTCCACCAGAGCCAGATACGGCATTTGTACTCAGCAGAGAAGTTTGAGGTGTGATTCCAGTTGGGAAGTAGTGAGTTAAGATGACTCATCTTGTTCTCAGATAGCTTTGTTTCTAAGATATCAATGATGTCCAAGTTGTGGGTCTTAACAATATCACGAATAGCATGGTGTTTGCTAGGGTGATTGAGGCCCCTTATGTTCCAAGAGCATACGTTAAGATACATAAACAGCATTTTGAGTGCATCCCGTATCCTTGATAGCGGGATGTGAGGTCTGGGGGGAAAGAGACGGGTGGATTGCGTCAAGTGGACTTGAGGTTTCTGGTGGAGTAGGTGTGGAGTTTGGGATATCATTTGTTGAGGTAGTTAGGGAATTAGGAGGGGAGGAGATCCCTAGGACAGCCTTGTCAAGAGGGATAGAAGAGGTACAGGAGTTTGAGTTGTGGGTTTGAGGGACAGGATTATATTTGGTGCTTGTTGATGAAGTATTTGACGTGCCAAACTTTGGTACTGTCACTGGGTTGGTAATTGGGATCAAGCGTTGTGAGGCATCCGGGGTGGGCAGGATTGGTTCCATGGATGCAGTAGGCATTAGCCGGGTAGGAGTCGGCCTAGTCCTTCTGTTTATAGGTTTTTTGACGTTCGGAACCCTCTTACATTTGTGTCCGAATATTTGGCAGTCAGGGCAATGATCCGGAAGCCATTCGTAGATCACCCTTTGCTCAATTCTCTCACCATCCGGTCCCATAAGAGTGAGCGTGCGAGTGAGAGGTTTGCTAGCGTGTATTTCTACAAGAATTTTTGCATACCCCAGTCGTTCTTGGTTAGCGGAGTAGGCGTCAGTGAGTATTGGGATGCCGATTCCGGAGCCAATCTTAGCAAGCATCCGAGGGGACCAAAACCGATAGTCGAGATCAGGTAGAGTTGCCCATACAGGAATTGATGATAAACTGGAATAATCAAGGGCCATGCCATGGAACCAACGTTTGAGAATCATAGAAGTGTTGCCAGTGATCACCCAAGGACTCTCTAGGAGGATTGTGTTCAGATCATCTTCGGATGCAAAGTGGAACACAAGAATTTCGTTGTCATTCCGGAGTATCTTGACATTCGATATGTGGTTCCAGGAGAGGAAAGCGAAGCTCGACATTCGGTGGAAGGCCAAGACGCTTCTGACAGGAAAGCCGACCAGAGTCAAGTTCCATTTGGAAACGGCATCCGAAACGTCATCGGTGGAAAAGTGAATAATGCCTTGATCCTGGCCTGTGGAGTATTCAAGAGGTACATGGTTCCTAGGTAAAGCATTTAATAGCATGCTTTTAAAAGTGCCTTTTGGATTTTCCAGGGTTTGAGGGAGCTGGGAGGTCGTGGTAGGTGTAGGTTTGCAGCTGCAAGGGGTAGCGCTTGGGGGAGCTGGGAGGTCGTGGTCAGGGTTTGTGGAGGTTTGTGACTTGCTGGAGGTGGCGCTTGGAGTGTTGGGTTTGGTTGGTTTGGATTTGGGGTATACTTTTCAATACTTCGGTTGGTTGAAGGCTCAGGGGCGAGCGTGGGCTTATGTTGATGGTTGTGGTTTCAGAATCTGCTTGAGGGCTGTTGTTGTGATCGGATTCATGCGGTGGTGGGGTTTTGATTGGGAGGGGGGTTGTTGTGTCCTCAGCACAGTAGCATGCATTGGGGTCTCCATTTGAGTCAGTACGTGGAGGGGCCATGATTTTGACAGCAGCATGGGAGGGAGTAAGCGGAGGGAAAGTGACCGGGGATGTGATCTCCGGGGGGTTTTGGATCGGTGGCATCCCCAGGCGAGCGTTGTTAGAGTGGATCAGCTCTTCAGGAACAGGCTCGAACGGGCTTGGGGGGTTAACTGGGGATGTGTGGTTTTGCTTCGAACCAAGGTGTAGTTCGGATAACTTAACAGATCGGTTTTTGGGTCGTTTCGAGCCTCCCATCGCCGGAATTGGAGACGGCATGGAGTGGGTAGGGGATAGGGGTGGGGCTTGGGGTGCAGCCTAGAGGCCGCACAGGGGGAGGAGTAGGCGGAGCCTACTCCGGAGGGTTGTTTGGCGAGGAGAGAGAAGAGAGCTTTTTTGGTTTTTTGAGGTTGTATTTAGGATAAACTCCTCCCTACTTCATTTACTTTACGCGACATATTGCCTTCTAGTGATTATTGCACTCCACTAATCCTCTCCCATCTTACACAAACATATATTAAACTTGTTACCATTTTATGTTCGATTAAAGATCAAATTTTATATAGTCATTTATTACGAAATAAACATGTTGGGTTGAGATAAATAAAACCGAAAGCATGATAATTGTAAAATGATGTAAGATAATCGAAAACGGTTAGATTGAGTCATTTTCTAGAGATAAAACTTGGAGTATTTTGGTCAAAAGTATAATGAGTGAGGGAGAATGATAAGGAAGGGACGTAGGGTGTTTCAACATCACAAGAGGTTGGAAGTAAACTTCAAATAGTATTACCTAATTAGTAGCCTTCACCCTAAGCAACAACCGCAAACAAAACTGGCCACTATGATCGAGAGGATGAACAAACTCGTGTTAATTAGAATGCCTCATGATTATATTTAGGTGGCTTCGGTTTTCTTATTTGTAATTCACATTAAAGTCATTCATAAGCACTATAATACACTCGAAGCCTAGATGGCTCCATTCCACTGAGTACGTAATATATCTCGGTCTCTTTAGTATCTATGTCTAAATATCAAGATTTGAGTACGAGATATCAAGATATAAATACAAGATTGATATTTGATATCTTTATTTTGGAGGAAAAGAATATAAAAAGAACAATATATAATATGTGATACGACTAGATTTTGAAGTATATCTGATATCCATATACTTGTATACCAAATATATGTATGAATTTTTTTTATATCGCATATTTGATATCTAGATATGAATATCAAAGAGGTCCTTAATTAATGTATATATATATATATATATATATATATATATATATATATATATATATATATATATATATATATATATATATATATATATATATATATATATATATATTATTCTTTAAAAGGCTTTTTGTGCACTTTTTTCATCTACCTCGTATCCCAATTGGAATCTTATGGCTCTTGTTTTCCCTCCTTTCCCTCGGTGGTCTTCGGGTTTCGGTGTCTGCCTTATATTGTTTTAGTGTTATGTTTTCGGTGTTTTATTCTCTTTCCTCGCCTTGTTCTCTGACGGCTAAGCCGTCTGCCGATTTCTACACAACCTTTTGGACCACCGTGACTATTTAGTGTCTCTCATCCTTTCCTCTATTAAAATAGCCCAAAAACATGAAAATATAAATTATTATTTATATGTTATATACCTTTAATAGTTATGCATGTATACATGTTTTATATATTTGTTATATACACTCAGATAGTTATGCATGCATACATGCGAATGATGAGATCACTTTAAAAATCGATCGAATTATTCAAATAACTTATCATCTCAGTTTTTTTTGGTCCATAAACCCATTAACTGTGGGATGAAATTGATATGTTTACACAAAATCATAAATCAGGGGCTTTGATGAAGCAACAATATTTTATTCTATATTCTGATTAATAACTATAATAATTATAATTATAATTATAATTAATAGTGTAAATATAAGTACATTTACATCAATGATTTTGATGAAGCAACAATCTTTAATGGCTGCGCCTGCCTTCATTGGCAGTCACTATTTGTTAATTAAAGTTTGTTTGACTAAAACAACAATTGAATTAAAGAAAGATTGCAAATTTTCTTTTGTGTTATATGAAGTGGACCAACCCTAATCTTCATTCATCTTCTCTTTCTCAAACCCCAAATTTCCCAAAACTTTTCTTCTCCATACACAAGGAAAACAAAAGGTCAGAAATCTCTCTTCTTTCTTTTTCTTCTTCATCTTCTTTACATATTTTCATCAGTTTACTTTCTTTAAAGCACCCATTCATACACAGAGCTACCAATCGTGGTCCTCTTTGCCTATAAAGGAAAAACACTCTCAACAATCTTCGAGATTTCTACATACCCACTTCATTAGGGACCAAAATGCAAGAGCAAGGCTTGCTGGCGATGTTCTCCGGCGGTGGCTCCGGCGGAGGACTTGCTGGCTTGGATACCGGAGAGATTCCGACGGCAGTTATCGACCATCAGTTGAAGACGGAGATCGCTACTCATCCGTTGTACGAGCAGCTATTGGCAGCACACGTGGCGTGTTTGCGTGTTGCCACGCCGATCGATCAGTTACCGTTGATTGATGCTCAGGTTTCGCAGTCTCATCATCTTCTCCGTTCGTACGCTGTTTCTCAGACCGCTCACTCGCTCCCTCCTGATGAAAGACAGAACCTTGATAACTTCCTCGTAATTTCTCATTTCTCATTTCTTTCCCGATATTTCTTTAAAATTACATAAAACAACCTATAGTTTTTTTTTTCTTTTTGTTTGAAGGGGCAATATTTGATGTTATTGTGTTCCTTCAAAGAGCAACTCCAACAACATGTGAGAGTTCATGCAGTGGAAGCAGTGATGGCTTGCCGTGAAATCGAACAATCTCTTCAGAATCTCACAGGTTGGTACCATTATTCATAACATATAATATAAAAAAATTACTATTTGTACCTAACAAACCAATAAAAAAAGTGTCTTTAATTTGCGTAACGTGTCGAAATGTGCTACGAGTTTTAAGTTTGATTATTAGGTCTTAGCGACAAAATTGTGCAAAAAGTTAATGTTATGTGTTGATATGTATACCAAGTTGAGGAACGTAGAATTATATGCAAATATTATTAGGTGAAACATATGTTTCTTGTTATTTAGCTTAATAAATAAGAAAATAGACCAAGTGTATGATTTGATGTGTTTGGTAGATATAATGAGGGAGGAAGCGATCATAATAAATAAATAGTTTGATGTATAATAAAAGAGCAGATTTTCTTGGTGGGGTTGTGTGTAATGTGATGTTTTTAAGTGAAGACAAGTGGGTGTAGTTGGGCCCTTAAGCAAACTTCTAGAGAGAGGGGCAACAACAATCCTGACTAATCCGATCTGAAGATTCGATAGAATAGTTTCGTTAATTGATGATAAAAAAGTTTTTTCGATCACGGGCTTGAATTTGAATCAGGGTTTTGAAAAACAAGCCCGACCATTCAAATTGGATATAATCCGGATTTATGGATCGGATATTATGTAAAATAGCATATAAATAAGGCAAATTTTTGAAATACGGATCATAAATTTTATACATACAAAAACTTTCGGATATTTGATCCATAAACATATTCAAATATCCGAGTACTCCTGGATCTGATTGATATCAAATATTCATAAATATCAATTTAGCCCATGTTTGGTTGTAACTCCAGAAACTAAAAGAAATGAATCTAGTTCCCATGGTGTTCATGAATTTTTTTGGAATCTATATATTCTACTAAATTAGACTACATTGATGTTGACGTGGCGCCTCCAGGTTTTTTCTCGGATTAAATCTTTTATTAAATCAAGAATTAAGCGATAAAATCTTTTTTACTAAAGCATCTAAATTTTTTAAAACTAACTTGCTTGTTTAACGTGAAAGCAAAAACTGGATCTCTATTATTTTAAAAAAAATATTGTCATCAAATCTTTATAAATAGTATTCTCATCAAATCTATTCGCCGATTAACTGATCGATTTTTTTTAAATTTACAAAATAAACTTGCATGAGAAACAAATAAAAATCTGTTACAAAAATGTTTAAATATTAATTCATTTTCTACAATTTTGTAAAATGAGAACTTCGGCTAATTTCGTTTTAATATAATTAATGCTTTTATTTAAAAATGATAATCTTCAAATCTTCCTCAACAATCTTCTTTTAATTTTAATTGGGTAACTTTTATCAACAACTTTGTCTATATAATTAAATCGCCTCTCGCTTTTTCTTGGTCTTATCGACTTGAATTATAACTAAATTATTAGTATGTTTATCATTCTATTCTATATGCTTTACTTAAAGTAGGCGACAATGTAATGCTGACGTGACGGCCTCCCATTTTTTCTTGAAATAAATATTTTACTAAATAACTAATTAATGCAAAAAATTTTTTTACTAAGTCTAAGATGTAAATTTTAATTGTAACGGTTAACTCGAAATTTCGGATAAAATTGTATCTAACTTTTATGTAAACTCAAAATCAAAAGATCTTCCTAACATATTATATTTATTTATTTATTTTTAACTAAAATCTTCCAAATTAAAAGCAATATCCGAATCTTTCAAATTTAAAAGCATTATCTGAGTATATTAAAGATCTCACAAAATCTTATTAGTATGATAAGAGCCATTCACATCTTATTTTAGTCAACAAATTGAGTTTATTTATTATTTTCAAATTTGAAGATTTGCTTCAAGCATTTGGAGTGGGTATTGCGGTTTTTAAAATATTGCTTTAGTTAAATATTTAAAATTCAGAAAAATAAACAAATTAGAATCTCGATTTTTCAATATTTTTTTTACGTCAAATGTTTTCGATCGTTTATTAAACTTCTCATATACGATACGAAAACTTCCAACATACACTTTTAAGAATTCCGATTATCAAATATTATTTTATTTTTTGTAAAGTCAAATCTTTTTGATTGTTTGTTAAACTTCTCATATATGATATGACAACTTCTCACGTACACTTCTCACATAATTTGCACGACTTATGACTTATTATTCAAAAAAATCAATATATAAATATACCGCACAAGGTGCGGGTTATGCACTAGTCAATCCTTATGATCTCATACAAAATGCATTTGCTTCCCCTATTTTGTTTCCCTACACGGTATCAAAAGTAATCAAAATATCCTCCAATTTTTTCAAACCATAATGATTTCAAAAAGTTTTATGAACAAAGACAAATGTATCGACTAGATTCACTTCCATTCCGTTTTTGTTTTCGGGTTTAAACCAAACCGACCCTTAGTACCCATAGACGTACGAATTAACATTATAAGATGTTAATTGCATCTATCTGTGTACATGTATGATATCATCTTATCAGGAGCAACAATAGGAGAGGGAACCGGAGCAACAATGTCGGACGACGAAGACGAGCTGCAACTAGATTACTCGTTAGAGCAGTCGAGTTGGGGAGGTGACGGCCACGACCTCATGGGACTCGGCCCGCTTCTTCCTACGGAATCCGAAAGAACTCTCATGGAGAGAGTTCGACATGAACTCAAGGTTGAACTTAAGCAGGTCAGCTACGTACTATAACAACTTAACTCTTTGTACCTCAAGAATCTATGATCCTGTCATTTGTCAATGACTTATGAAGATTCGGATAAATTTCCGGCAGGGATTCCGGTCAAGGATTGAAGATGTTCGGGAGGAGATACTGAGGAAGCGGAGGGCAGGAAAGCTCCCCGGAGATACCACCTCTGTGCTCAAAGCATGGTGGCAGCAGCATGCAAAGTGGCCTTATCCAACTGTCAGTACTCTATCCTTTGACCTAACTACACCGTACATGTTATCGAAAGTTGGTAACATTTCGAGCCTATTATATAAGCTCAGTGAACTAATTTTAGGATGGAAACTCATCGGGTTTATGTGTTCTACTTGGGTCTAATGCGTATGCGCTTGAGCCTAATGCGCATGTGTGCTCGTATGCACACAACCCCCGCTCTCCCGGTCCGTCTGTATTGGACTTCGACATGGTATCAGAGCGGTTAGCCTCAATTCGGCTCGCGATCCTAACATGTGAACAAGTGCAACTCGGTATATATCCTCTAGTTGCACTTGCGGAGGCGTGTTGTAGATAATAAGTTTCCTCATCGAAGGTTGGGAACATTCTGAGCCTAGTATATAAGTTCGGTGAGCTACTCCTCCTATTGTCAATTGATTTTAGGATGGAACTCGTCGGGTTTATGTGTTGGGCTTGAGCCTAGTGCGCATGTGCGCTAGTATGCACACGACCTCCGCTCTATCGGTCTGTCTGTATCGGATTTCGACAATACACACTACATGCACGTTAGACTCAAACCCAACAGATAAGTTGACGACATACCTTATATACAAGGTCAAATAACGTATATACCAAATTTGCAGGAAGATGACAAGACAAAACTTGTAGAGGAAACAGGGTTGCAGCTTAAGCAAATCAACAATTGGTTCATAAACCAGAGGAAAAGAAACTGGCACAACAACTCGCAATCCATCAACACTCTCAAGTCGAAGCGCAAGCGTTAGACGACGATCTCGAAGAAGGGCAAGTGAACAAACAACTCATCTTCTAACCAAGAAAATCCTTTTCTTCCTTTGGGTTATGTAGTAAAAGAATGAATGCTGAAGTAGAGGTTTCAACACAAATAATCATTAAAGGTAAATTTTATGTAAAAATGGACTTGTATATGTGGGAAACTGATTTCCGCTTCTTTGACACATTCTCCTTATTGATGTATACATGCTTGATGGATGTGAATGTAATAAAGTTCAAGAATTGGCTACTAAATTAGAGGTTTTTACTCTATGTAATTTTGGTTCTTTCATGATCTCTCTATTATATGTGATTTAGCTTTACAATTAATAACTCAAATCATTACATAATTTTTTTTTAAATTTTTTTGAAAGTTAAGTTGTATTGAGAGGGAAGAATTAATGTACATATGCCTACTAGGCATTAGGATCGAGAAGTACAAGAGAAGATAGAAAGAGATAGGGAACAAGAGCTAAAAGAGAACTATTTGAGATGAATTCCGAGGACTTTCGCTCATCCAGTGGTGTCTTGAGATCGGTCGCTCCAACGGGAGGAGGTGTAGTTTTTCACAACAAAGATGACTTTATTGGCACAGACCTGGGAGAGCTAGTTGAGTTGTTGAATATGGTGGTACTCCTTTCTTTTCAAGTGAAATATATGAATGAGGTTGCGTTGTGGGAAAGCAAGGGTGCTAAGCCAACTCCAAAGGTTTGGTTAGTAAGGTAGAGGTGGGGGGTTCTCGTCCAATTTGAAATAATATCCAGGACAAGTAGTGGAATTGCAGTTGGTCCATAGTTGGGTTTCATCCTCAGTTCCATTGAGGCAAAGCTTGCAAGTAGGGGTAGGGACGAGGTTCCGAGAGTAGATTTTGGAAAGGTTGGGGAGTTTATGATGCCCGGCTAACCAAGCAATAAAGCTGCACTTGGGAATGTTGAGTCCGTTCCAGATCTGCTTACTCCAAGGGTTAGGAGGGGAGTGAGGTTGAAAGAGCTGATAGGCTTGTGAAGTGGAGAAGGTGTTATTGGGTTTGGTTATGGATTGGAGAATTTGGTGGGGGTCAGTAGGAACAATGATCATCTTAGATCTTGATGATCATATTCCAAGAGTGACTACGGTTAGGGTTGGCTGAGGCATCCCAGATGGAGTCTTGTTTAAGAATGTTGGTGTTGATCCAAGACTCCAAAGGTTGGGGGAGAGTTGAGCTTCATCATGACCTTTTTACTATAATTGGAACTTGTAATTATTTGTATCATTTGAGGCTCACGTATCGACAATCATCATTGGGCTTAGGTCTAGTACACATGTGCGCTCATATGCACACATTCCACAATTTATATTATGTTTAACTTTAATATGATGTTAGAGCGGTTATCCTAATTAGTCTGCCTTAAGATCTCAACTTGCGGGCTAACTATAAAAGAGAATCAAACATTAGACCCATTTTTCCAAGTCCTAAGCTAGTAGACTCGTTAGCCTAGTTGTACTTACGAGACGTGTTGAGATGTGTATTGCATATCGATGATAACGAGCGTGGTAAAAGAGGATATGTGACTACTTTTATCACTGTCAATTAATTTTAGAGAAAATTATCTAAACAGTACCCCGTCTTTTGGGCTGACTAAACTTTAGTACCCCATCCTTTTAACTATCAGAACGGTACCTCATCTACTCACCCCGACCGAAGATTAGTATATACGGTACTGTTCATCCGTTAAGTTCACAAATGTCTTTTAAATCTCAGGGGCAAAACTGTCCAGCTTCACATGAAACCCTAAGCCTCAAATTTTTACCAAAATTCTCTCTCCTCTCCAGCCTTCACAGATCTGAGTAACCTCTCACTTCCATTTTCGATACTGTTTGCTTGCTCCATAGATGAATTGGTGAAATCTTATTCAGGACAAGAGTATTAAGCAAACAAAATCTGCAGAAAAATGCAATTGACCATGTAAGCAGGTTATCTGGACAATCTCATGAATAAATCAGCACAATCATCTCAATTAATCACTCAAATTGAATTATTTAAGGAATTGAATAGGTGAAATCTTCTTCAGTCCCGACAAAGAATGAAATTAGTCAAAAGATAGAACATTAAAATTTCAAAGCTAAAACCAAAAACGAAAATGGAAGTGAGAGGACCAAACCCAAGAGAGATCGGAAACAACGAGACCGTCAATTCAAGAGATAAAAAACAACAGAGAAAACCGGAGCAGATGAGAAGAAACCAGCGGCTAGAGAATTGAAGAAAGCGGACAAAAAAAAATGAAGGAAGTCAACTCAAAAAATTTCCAAAGCAGATGAGAAGAAATCAGAGCTGAAGAATTGAAGAAACCAACGGCTGAACTAAACCGAAGAGAGATCGGAAACAACGTACGGAGAAACCGGAGCTAGAATCGGAGCTTGAATCGGGACCATCAATTCAGCCGGTCTATTCTGCTTAAACCCTAAACCGGAGCTTCCATCAACCGGACGATCAATCAAAGAAGAGCCGTCTCCAAAAAAGCTAACCGTTGAGGGAAAAACCATAGCTCCAGCAAGGAGCTGGGAAAAATTATCAAAGTAGATGAGAAGAAACCAACAACGGGAGAGTTGAAGAAAGCGGAAGGACTAAACCCATGAGAGATCGGAAACAATAGAGAAATGAGCATAGATCTGTGAAGGCCAGAGAGGAGAGAAAATTTTGGTAGAAATTTGGGGCTTAGGGTTTCATGTGAAGCTGGACAGTTTTGCCCCAGAGATTTAACAAACATTTGTGAACTTAACGGATGAACAGTACCGTATATATTAATCTTCGGTCGGGGTCAGTAGATGAGGTACCGTTCTGATAGTTAAAAGGATGAGGTATTAAAGTTTAGTCAGCCCAAAAGACGGGGTACTGTTTAGATAATTTTCTCTTAATTTTAAGATGATAATGTATTGGATTTGAGCTTAATTTGCAAGTGTGCTTTTAATGCTTGTGACCCCAATCTGCAACTTGATGGACTAAAAATAATTGACTTCAATAATAAGTTTGGTGGGAGTTACTCGTCAATTAAATTAGTATGGAATACAGAAGAAAAAACGCTCTCTTTGAAAGCATGAAAAAAACTAGCCACCATGACATTGGCAACCCCAACTACATCAAGAACCATTTCTTTTTTCAACAACAATGGCTTTCACAAATGAAAGAACTCTCAACCGCCACCACCATAACAACTCTTTCCAACCACCACAATGGAAACTCCGTGCTTCATTTCAAAGGTCTTAAAAATAACAATGGAAAAACCATGTTTGACCTTCCTATTCCAGCCATCACCATGGCTTAAAAATGCTTATTATGTGTAGCAGTTACGGAATAACAGATAGAAAAATAAACACAAAAAAGTGGAATACACTTCCTTGATTTGTTCGCCGATCTTGAATCCGGTTTGAACGGTTCAATTCTTCTTCTATCTGGCTTATCTTTTTTATGAAATTGGAGAATAAAGGAAATGAAAGCATAAACAACAATTTTAGATTCTGTCTGTGTTGGTTGCTTTTATTTTTCAACCAACTTCCTAGATCTACAACTGTGGTTGATAATTTTGTTTGAACAACAACTTCTCTAATGACTTGTGATTTGGATGCAACTCTCCGATTCCGGCTACAAATGAACCTTGGGGATAACCATTAGCATTGAGGAACCCAACACTCTTGGTTTGTTGCTTGATTCGTTGTTGGTGGATGATTTTGGCTTTCTTCAACCTTAATGGCTCTTCATCTACTGGATGAACTCTGGTTACTCAATTGCAAACTACATACTTTTCCATCTTCACCCAATCACTTAGCTTCCGGTTAATGGGAAAAAATGTCGGCGACAACTTGTGTCTCTCAATGAGGTGTTTTTATCCGTTCCTCCTGCTTTGGGTGTTATGCAGATCTAGTTGTAACCTTGGTAAAAAGAAATCATCAACAAAGAGCCTCATGGGAGATCTTTGGGGACCTAAAGGCAAGATCACAATAATTGATCTACCCAACGATAACTACTGTGTCAAGTTTGAGCTTGAAACAGACTTTCTAAGAGCATTATCGGAAGGACCATGGGAGATCTTTGGATTCTATATCATAGTCAGGCCTTGGCATCCGGATTTTGATCCATTCATCGACAACATCCAATCACTGTTCCTCTGGGCTCGGCTATCCAACCTGCCACTACAACTTTATGATGAGGGGGTGCTGTTCGGTTTAGCATCAGCAATCGGAAATCCATTGAAGGTCGATTTGAATACATTATATGCGACTAGGGGCCGCTTTGTTAAAGTTTGTGTAGAGGTTGACTTAGAAAAACCTCTCACAGGGACAATCATGATCAGAGGAAGGAGGATTTATGTCAAATACGAAGGATTAAACGCTATTTGCTACAGATGTGGGAAATATGGACATACAGTGGACAGATGTTGCTCCCCACCGAGACCACCAACTGCTCCGGTAAGCACAAACCCTGCGTCAGAAGAGATAGTTACTAGCATCGACTCTCCTAAACAAGGTCAACAAACCGACACAGAAACTCAGCTGTTTCAACCCCAGGAACCAAATCTTGGCCCTTGGATGAATGTCACAAGACAAAGAAGACAAAACCGGAGTCAGGGGCATCCAACTGTAAAGTCAACCAATCATATTAGAGTGGATAACAAATATGCTAGCCTTATGGAGGATAATACAAATAAGGGGGAACAGTTAAACCCTGGGCATACAAATTCTAATCCTACATGATAGCATGAATTATAGTCTATATTTTGGGGTTTGTTTGGACGTTTTATCTTTCATAATCTGCATGTTTGTATGTACATTATGTGATTTTACTATCATTTCATCTACCTTTGCGAGAATCGAGGTCTACACCTAGTTTCGTTGTAATTGCAGGTAATATGGTACGTTTTGCATCAAAAAGGAGCGGAAAAGAGTCATGAGTCATTTGGAGCTACATCCAGGGAGCATAGCCATGGATTAAAGATTTACTTTGGAGCAGATTCGAGAGATTTCACATTCTGTCGTGAGTTACCTCGGTTGACCATTGATTCACCTCGACCGAGGCGATCTAGAGACGCCGACTCGACCGAGGCGAATACCTAGGACGCGGCGAGAATATTTTATTCTTGGAAGAGATCTTTTAAAATTTGGAAAGTGATCTTATATTTTTGGGCTGAGCTTCTGGAAGGAAGGAGATATGCAGAATATATATTTTACCTATATTTATGGGATAATATCTTCTTAAGATTTATTATCTTTGGAGGTTTATTTTCCTATAAAAAGGGTTGGATTTCCACAAATCCAGGATCTCGCTATCATCCCGCATACGACGCAGCACACCCCACACACGCAGCAGCCGCAGTATACTCCAATTTGGGAGTTTTCGAAGAACCTTTTTGAAGGTTGAAGGAAGGTTGAAGATCATAGCTTTTTATAGCTTTTTGAAGGGTTTTGTAAGATTGTCTTCAATTCCCTCAATTGTTGTCTTGTCTTGTTGGATTATTATCCAAGTAACGCTTTGTTGTGATATTTGATTCTATTATTGAAGTCTTTTTCATTAAATTCTTCTTTGTTCAAATATTCACCTTCTTCCCATATATCTTAATACTTTCATTATGATGATGAGTGGCTAATTTCCTTGTGTGATTCTAGGGTGATTGGCTGAAGGTTGTGGGAAAAACAATGATAGAATAATCTTAGATTTCAGTAGGATCCTGAAAGTTCGAGTCTTTAACCTTAACCTTAAGCATCTCGTTCGGTTGATGAACATCTCGGCCGGGGTGGAATTCTTCTGACCGAGGTGACTTATCCGACCTAAAACAGAAAGTTAAGTGTTAGAGTTTGCTAAATCCTATTCTTATTTCACCTTCCTGGTTCAATGCAAGCTTAGGATGAGACTTACCCGGTAATTCCTTAGTTTGTGTATTAACGATCATAAGTGTAGGTAATAAAGGTTTATCCTTTATTGGGGTTTGAGTGTGCTTCCATCCCATCTTTGTGAGTTAGCCTGAGACTTACCCGGTAAAGGTTGATTCTATTCCCTTAGATGGTATGTTAGTTTGAGGTTATAGTTCTTTATCTTGATTCCTAGAGACTTACCCGGTAATAGGAGTTACGGTTTAGGATTAGTGTGTAGTGAGACTTACCCGGTGATCTACCCCACTTTAGCAACGCCTTCCCCACGCAAAAATCTCAGCTTTGTCCGCTTATCTATAGATCTTGAGTTGGAACCACAACTTGATGCCTTAATCCCTAGAATTGCATGTTTGCTTGATTGACTTCTTATTCATCTTTGATTGTGTTAAATTGCTCTTGTGGTTAGTATTGACATTAGCATACCGTATTGACTCTGTTTCACCGAGTCCCTGTGATCGACCCCTGGAATTTTCTTGCTTTTACTACGATTGACCCGTACACTGCGGGTTCGCGTCCTTGTTTTAAGCTTAAGTCTAGGGTTATAAATTTAAAGCTTGCACACACCGTTTGGAGCGAACAAGTTTTTGGCGCCGTTGCCGGGGACTTGGTCTAGACCGAGCCGGTACGGTTTGCTCTTGGGGCATTTGCCCCGTTTCATCTAACCACTCTACTTGAGTGACGATCTTTGCAGGTTCTTTCTTAGGTATATGCGAAGAACCCGCGCTGGGAAGGAAATCGTTCCTTACGATCCCGAACCAGAAAAGACATACAAGCGACGCTTAAGAGAAGCGAAGATGGCCCAACAAGACGATCACGATCTTGCGGCCCAATTGAGAGAGACGCAGGAGCTGCTACGTCTCAATAAAGAAGAGCTAAGGCAAGAGAAAGAAGAGAATCATGCCAGGACTGCAGCAATCGAAGCTGAGATTGCAGCCATTCGGAATCAGATTCTACTTTGACCGATGCAGGATCCAGTAGTTGATCCTCGACCGAGGCAGATTCCAGCACCTAACGCCCCGGTCGATGTACTTCCACCTCGGATACCAGTCCGAGATGTTCTTCCTGCAGGAATCCCGCAAACCCTAGGTCAAAGGATGGACCCTAATCAACAGCTGAGGCGTCCAGGGGTGAACCTAGGAGATCCAGCTGATCATGACTACGAACTTCGACCGCAAGTCCTAGCCATGATTCGCCAATGTCAATTCGGAGGGCTAGAGAAGGAGTCGCCGCATCAACATCTTCAAAACTACGAGATCTTGATGGAGACCTTGCGACCTTCTAGAATTGAAAATAACAACTACAAGCTAAGACCTTTTTACTTTTCTTTAAAAGATAGAGCTCTTACTTGGTATCAATCTCTTCCTCCAGGAAAAATTAGCACATGGGAGGAGATGACTACGGAATTCCTAACCAAATTCTTTCCCCCCTCAAAGACCGCTGAAATGAGAGGGAAGATCAATGCTTTCATCATGAAGGACAAGGAGAGCTTGTCCAAATCTTGGGAGCGTTTCAAGGATATCCTTTTGGATTGCCCACATCATGGGATTCCAAAGATCGAGTTGTTGGAGATCTACTTCAAAGGGCTGGACGGAAGCACCCAGTTTAATCTCCAACTACTCTCCGCCGGTACCTTCATGGACATGGCGATTGATGATGCATGGGACTTCATTGAGAAGCAAGCCTTGCACATGGAGAAGTATACCCACCAAGGAGCCGAAGGTGGAGTAAAAAGAGTCAACTTTCAAGAGACTCAACCCGACAACAATCAACTCACATCATTGAAGAATGACGTGAAGCAATTGAAGGAGCTCTTGATGGCTCAAACTAAGAAGGAAGAGCAAGGGCAAAGGAACAACAACAACAACAATAACGGGTACCGTAACAACAACAACGGACCCCGAAACAACAACTACAACAACAATAGAGGATCCAACAGCAACAACTGGAGGGCGAATAATCAAAACCACGGTAACAATTATTCGAACTCCAACTCTAATGATTCCTCTAATCCTTTCCTCTCTTCGCCTTCTTCTTCTTCTACTCCATTGAAAAGCCAAGGGCAAGGATCAAGTTCGTCTCAGCCAGAAAAGAAAGACGCAGTTCTGGAAGCAATCTTGATCAAGCTCAACGCTATGGAGAATTCCATGACTTCATTTTCGAGGGCCCAAAAGTCCCTTGAACAACAACTTGCTAATAGGGCGAATGAAGCGCCAAGAGATCCAGGGAAGCTTCCAGCAAAGACGGAAACTAACCCTAAGGGCCAGTGCATGGCCATAACGACGAGGAGTGGACTCAAAACTGCTGATCCAGTACCTCGCTCGACGCAGACTACCTCGGTCCAGATCCAGTCGAAGAACACCTCGACCGAGATGCCAACCGAGGCGGAGCAACAGAAAGTGGGAGGAACGACAGAAACTTATGTTCCACCTCCTGCATATAAACCACCACTTCCATTCCCTCAATCCAGAGCCAGAGCACATCTAGACAAGCACTTCGGTAAGTTTCTTGACTTGATGAATAAGCTACATATTAATATTCCTTTCCTTGATGCTATTTTAGGTATGCCCGCCTATGGGAAGTTCTTAAAAGAGATCTTGTCAAGGAAGAGGAAGCTGGAGGATGTTGGTGAAGTTAGGATGACATCTAAGTCTTCGGAACTAATCAAAATCATGAAGGAGAAGATGCCACCTAAATTGAGAGATCCCGGCTCATTTTGCATTCCCATTCAAGTTGGGGATGTCACTTGTGAAGCCCTTTGCGATCTAGGAGCCAGCGTGAGCATCATCCCGCTGGAGCTATGCACTAAGATCGGTCTTGGAGAGCCCAAACCGGTCAAGATTCGACTTTACATGGCGGATCGCTCCATCACCCATCCCGTGGGCATTTTGGAGGACGTTCCGGTCAAGTTAGGTAACTTCTATCTACCTATAGATTTTGTCGTACTTGACATTCTCGCAGATTATCCTGTTCCTATCATTCTCGGGAGGCCATTTCTAGCAACTTCGGGTTGCAATGTGGATTGCAAGAACGCCAAGTTGAAATTCAACGTTAGTGGCGATGAGGTAGAGTTCGCACTACTTGCAGCCATGAAAGGGGAGCAACTAACCGATGATATCTTCAACATCTACGATGAAGAAGAATCAAGAGAATTGGTGAGCTCTATCCTTATTAACGATCCACTCGAAAGAGTTATTAGCTTCAGTTTAATGGAGGAAGGTATAGATGCTTCTTGTGATGCAGATATACGGAGCTTGAAGGCACTGGAAGAGGATCCAGGAGCTAAAATAGAGAAGCTAGTCCAGGAGACGAAGATCTCCAGTCTCGGTTCCAGTAGCAGTACCTCGACCGAGGCACTTTCTGGACAGAGCGAGGCGTCTGAAGAACACCTCGGTCAACGCCTTTGCGCCTCGACCGAGGTCGACAGCGAGACGATTCAAACTGAGATTGAATTTAATCCAGTTTCTGACACCACTCCACTGGAAAGAGGAAGCACAGATCCCTCTCAGAAAGCACCCCCAGTTGTGGAGCTTAAACAACTCCCTAGTCACTTGAGGTATATCTTTCTTGGGCCGGATTCTACTTATCCCGTTATTGCTAGTGCTTCCCTCTCCGATTCTGAATTATCTAAGCTAATGCATGTCCTGAGAAAGCATCGAAAAGCCATAGGTTACACCACGGATGATCTTATTGGCATTAAACCTTCTTTCTGCATGCATAGAATTCTAATGGAAGACAATCATAAGACTTCACGGGAACCTCAAAGACGGTTAAATCCGATCATGAAAGAGGTTGTGAAGAAGGAAGTTCTTAAGTTGTTGGATGCAGGTATTATTTATCCTATCTCGGACAGCAAATGGGTTAGCCCAGTACATGTCGTTCCGAAGAAAGGAGGGATGACCGTTGTGACGAATAAGAACAACGAGTTGATCCCAACAAGGACCGTTACGGGCTGGAGAGTTTGCATCGACTATAGGAAGCTGAACACGGCGACTCGGAAGGATCATTTCCCGCTTCCCTTCATTGATCAAATGCTCGAACGGTTGGCCCAGCATTCACACTTTTGCTACTTGGACGGCTATAGTGGATTCTTCCAGATTCCTATTCATCCGGATGATCAGGAGAAGACCACTTTCACTTGTCCATGGGGGACGTTTGCCTATCGGAGGATGCCATTTGGATTGTGCAATGCACCAGCTACCTTCCAGCGATGCATGATGGCTATCTTTTCCGAGTACATAGAGGAGATCATGGAGGTATTCATGGATGATTTTTCTGTATATGGTTCCTCTTTTGATGATTGCCTATCTAACCTTTCTCTAGTGCTTAAAAGATGTGAAGACACTAACCTTGTTTTGAATTGGGAGAAGTGTCACTTTATGGTTAATGAAGGCATTGTGCTAGGACACCTCGTTTCTAATCGAGGTATTGAGGTCGATCGAGCTAAGATCGAGACTATTGAGAAACTCCCTCCTCCTTGTTCTGTTAAAGGAGTGAGGAGTTTTCTCGGGCATGCAGGTTTCTACAGGAGATTCATCAAGGACTTCTCCAAGATTTCTAAACCTCTAACAAACCTCTTGAATAAAGATGTTGTTTTTGAGTTTTCGCAGGAGTGTCTTGATGCTTTTTACAGGATTAAGGAAGCGTTGATCTCCGCTCCCATTATCCAGCCTCCTGATTGGACCTTACCCTTTGAGGTCATGTGTGACGCTAGTGATGTAGCCGTAGGAGCGGTGCTTGGACAGAAGAAGGATGGACGGACCACAGCCATCTACTATGCTAGCAAGACGCTAGACGAAGCACAACGCCACTACGCTACCACCGAAAAGGAGTTATTGGCGGTTGTATATGCTTTCGAGAAGTTTCATTCCTATCTAGTAGGGGCGAAAGTCATTGTCTACACCGACCATGCAGCCATTCGTTACTTGATGGCTAAGAAAGATGCCAAGCCGCGTCTTATTCGATGGATTCTCTTGCTTCAAGAGTTTGACCTAGAGATCCGCGATAAGAAGGGATCCGAGAATTCAGTTGCGGATCACCTCAGCCGGCTACCGGAATCTTCCCGCGATACGGATAACCCATCCATAGACGATTCATTCCCCGATGAGCACTTGCACGTCTTGGAGCGTTTGATGGATCTACTTACTTCACCCCACGATGGGTTCTCTTTACGAAGCTTACCGTTATCGACTTTGTTTCACCGAGTCCCTGTGATCGACCCCTAGAATTTCTTGCTTTTTACTACGATTGACCCGTACACTGCGGGTTCGCATCCTTGTTTTAAGCTTAAGTCTAGGGTTATAAATTTAAAGCTTGCACACACCGTTTGGAGCGAACAAGTTTTTGGCGCCGTTGCCGGGGACTTGGTCTAGACCGAGCCGGTACGGGTTGCTCTTGGGGCGCTTGCCCCCGTGTCATCTAACCACTCTACTTGAGTGACTTTTGCAGGTTCTTTCTTAGGTATATGCGAAGAACCCGCGCTGGGAAGGAAATCGTTCCTTACGATCCCGAACCAGAAAAGACATACAAGCGACGCTTAAGAGAAGCGAAGATGGCCCAACAAGACGATCACGATCTTGCGGCCCAATTGAGAGAGACGCAGGAGCTGCTACGTCTCAGTAAAGAAGAGCTAAGGCAAGAGAAAGAAGAGAATCATGCCAGGACTGCAGCAATCGAAGCTGAGATTGCAGCCATTCGGAATCAGATTCTACTTCGACCGATGCAGGATCCAGTAGTTGATCCTCGACCGAGGCAGATTCCAGCACCTGACGCCCCGGTCGATGTACTTCCACCTCGGATACCAGTCCGAGATGTTCTTCCTGCAGGAATCCCGCAAACCCTAGGTCAAAGGATGGACCCTAATCAACAGCTGAGGCGTCCAGGGGTGAACCTAGGAGATCCAGCAGATCATGACTGCGAACTTCGACCGCAAGTCCTAGCCATGATTCGCCAATGTCAATTCGGAGGGCTAGAGAAGGAGTCGCCGCATCAACATCTTCAAAACTACGAGATCTTGATGGAGACCTTGCGACCTTCTAGAATTGAAAATAACAACTACAAGCTAAGACCTTTTTACTTTTCTTTAAAAGATAGAGCTCTTACTTGGTATCAATCTCTTCCTCCAGGAAAAATTAGCACATGGGAGGAGATGACTACGGAATTCCTAACCAAATTCTTTCCCCCCTCAAAGACCGCTGAAATGAGAGGGAAGATCAATGCTTTCATCATGAAGGACAAGGAGAGCTTGTCCAAATCTTGGGAGCGGTTCAAGGATATCCTTTTGGATTGCCCACATCATGGGATTCCAAAGATCGAGTTGTTGGAGATCTACTTCAAAGGGCTGGACGGAAGCACCCAGTTCAATCTCCAACTACTCTCCGCCGGTACCTTCATGGACATGGCGATTGATGATGCATGGGACTTCATTGAGAAGCAAGCCTTGCACATGGAGAAGTATACCCACCAAGGAGCCGAAGGTGGAGTAAAAAGAGTCAACTTTCAAGAGACTCAACCCGACAACAATCAACTCACATCATTGAAGAATGACGTGAAGCAATTGAAGGAGCTCTTGATGGCTCAAACTAAGAAGGAAGAGCAAGGGCAAAGGAACAACAACAACAACAATAACGGGTACCGTAACAACAACAACGGACCCCGAAACAACAACTACAACAACAATAGAGGATCCAATAGCAACAATTGGAGGGCGAATAACCAAAACAACGGTATGCCCGCCTATGGGAAGTTCTTAAAAGAGATCTTGTCAAGGAAGAGGAAGCTGGAGGATGTTGGTGAAGTTAGGATGACATCTAAGTCTTCGGAACTAATCAAAATCATGAAGGAGAAGATGCCACCTAAATTGAGAGATCCCGGCTCATTTTGCATTCCCATTCAAGTTGGGGATGTCACTTGTGAAGCCCTTTGCGATCTAGGAGCCAGCGTGAGCATCATCCCGCTGGAGCTATGCACTAAGATCGGTCTTGGAGAGCCCAAACCGGTCAAGATTCGACTTTACATGGCGGATCGCTCCATCACCCATCCCGTGGGCATTTTGGAGGACGTTCCGGTCAAGTTAGGTAACTTCTATCTACCTATAGATTTTGTCGTACTTGACATTCTCGCAGATTATCCTGTTCCTATCATTCTCGGGAGGCCATTTCTAGCAACTTCGGGTTGCAATGTGGATTGCAAGAACGCCAAGTTGAAATTCAACGTTAGTGGCGATGAGGTAGAGTTCGCACTACTTGCAGCCATGAAAGGGGAGCAACTAACCGATGATATCTTCAACATCTACGATGAAGAAGAATCAAGAGAATTGGTGAGCTCTATCCTTATTAACGATCCACTCGAAAGAGTTATTAGCTTCAGTTTAATGGAGGAAGGTATAGATGCTTCTTGTGATGCAGATATACGGAGCTTGAAGGCACTGGAAGAGGATCCAGGAGCTAAAATAGAGAAGCTAGTCCAGGAGACGAAGATCTCCAGTCTCGGTTCCAGTAGCAGTACCTCGACCGAGGCACTTTCTGGACAGAGCGAGGCGTCTGAAGAACACCTCGGTCAACGCCTTTGCGCCTCGACCGAGGTCGGCAGAGAGACGATTCAAACTGAGACTGCACATAGTCCAGTTTCTGACACCACTCCACTGGAAAGAGGAAGCACAGATCCCTCCCAGAAAGCACCCCCAGTTGTGGAGCTTAAACAACTCCCTAGTCACTTGAGGTATATCTTTCTTGGGCCGGATTCTACTTATCCCGTTATTGCTAGTGCTTCCCTCTCCGATTCTGAATTATCTAAGCTAATGCATGTCCTGAGAAAGCATCGAAAAGCCATAGGTTACACCACGGATGATCTTATTGGCATTAAACCTTCTTTCTGCATGCATAGAATTCTAATGGAAGACAATCATAAGACTTCACGGGAACCTCAAAGACGGTTAAATCCGATCATGAAAGAGGTTGTGAAGAAGGAAGTTCTTAAGTTGTTGGATGCAGGTATTATTTATCCTATCTCGGACAGCAAATGGGTTAGCCCAGTACATGTCGTTCCGAAGAAAGGAGGGATGACCGTTGTGACGAATAAGAACAACGAGTTGATCCCAACAAGGACCGTTACGGGCTGGAGAGTTTGCATCGACTATAGGAAGCTGAACACGGCGACTCGGAAGGATCATTTCCCGCTTCCCTTCATTGATCAAATGCTCGAACGGTTGGCCCAGCATTCACACTTTTGCTACTTGGACGGCTATAGTGGATTCTTCCAGATTCCTATTCATCCGGATGATCAGGAGAAGACCACTTTCACTTGTCCATGGGGGACGTTTGCCTATCGGAGGATGCCATTTGGATTGTGCAATGCACCAGCTACCTTCCAGCGATGCATGATGGCTATCTTTTCCGAGTACATAGAGGAGATCATGGAGGTATTCATGGATGATTTTTCTGTATATGGTTCCTCTTTTGATGATTGCCTATCTAACCTTTCTCTAGTGCTTAAAAGATGTGAAGACACTAACCTTGTTTTGAATTGGGAGAAGTGTCACTTTATGGTTAATGAAGGCATTGTGCTAGGACACCTCGTTTCTAATCGAGGTATTGAGGTCGATCGAGCTAAGATCGAGACTATTGAGAAACTCCCTCCTCCTTGTTCTGTTAAAGGAGTGAGGAGTTTTCTCGGGCATGCAGGTTTCTACAGGAGATTCATCAAGGACTTCTCCAAGATTTCTAAACCTCTAACAAACCTCTTGAATAAAGATGTTGTTTTTGAGTTTTCGCAGGAGTGTCTTGATGCTTTTTACAGGATTAAGGAAGCGTTGATCTCCGCTCCCATTATCCAGCCTCCTGATTGGACCTTACCCTTTGAGGTCATGTGTGACGCTAGTGATGTAGCCGTAGGAGCGGTGCTTGGACAGAAGAAGGATGGACGGACCACAGCCATCTACTATGCTAGCAAGACGCTAGACGAAGCACAACGCCACTACGCTACCACCGAAAAGGAGTTATTGGCGGTTGTATATGCTTTCGAGAAGTTTCATTCCTATCTAGTAGGGGCGAAAGTCATTGTCTACACCGACCATGCAGCCATTCGTTACTTGATGGCTAAGAAAGATGCCAAGCCGCGTCTTATTCGATGGATTCTCTTGCTTCAAGAGTTTGACCTAGAGATCCGCGATAAGAAGGGATCCGAGAATTCAGTTGCGGATCACCTCAGCCGGCTACCGGAATCTTCCCGCGATACGGATAACCCATCCATAGACGATTCATTCCCCGATGAGCACTTGCACGTCTTGGAGCGT
The DNA here is from genome assembly GCA_033239045.1 of Fagopyrum esculentum. NCBI lineage: Eukaryota > Viridiplantae > Streptophyta > Magnoliopsida > Caryophyllales > Polygonaceae > Fagopyrum > Fagopyrum esculentum. The sequence goes on along the minus strand of BSUD01000003.1, from coordinate 150,099,887 downwards.
TTGATGGATCTACTTACTTCACCCCACGATGGTGGTGAAGTATGGGGTGCGGGCACCTCCCACCTCCTTTGAGACGCATCATGGTCCAGCTAGCGACCTTAAATCAAGCGCTTCTTGGGAGGCAACCCAAGGTATTGCTCTTCTTTCCCGTTTTCTAGTCTAGCTTAGATAGTTTTTGTTTTTGCTTTGCTTTGTTTTTGGCGTTCTGGACAGACAACAGGGAGGAGCACATCTGGAAGGACAGAAGTTCGAGAATCTGAGAAGACAGAAGCATCTCGGTCACTGTCAGAGCATCTCGACCGAGTTGATTCTTGAAGCAACCGAGGCAACTAGGGTTTCTGCAGAACCGCCTCGGTCCACATCACCTCGGTCCAGTCGAGACCATCTCGACCGAGGTGACAGCAGATCCAGTAACAGTATAAAAAGGGAAAAATTACTTTTCACATTTTTTTTACCCATTTCGACCGCGGCGACAGATCCACCTCGCCTCCTTCGTTTCTCGCTCGTTTTCGAAGATTTCTTCTTCCAAACTGCAATTGAAGAGTAGAGGATCCGATTGCAACTACAGATCTACAAGAAATCTGAGTGAATCGGCCGGAAAGAGGTAAAAACGTTCGAAAACCTAAACTCGTTCGTTTACTGCATATTGGGCTTTGGTTGCCCTTGATTCTGTTAAGGAAGTCTATAAGTACCCCTTAGGAAGCATCGGTAGTGATTTTTGGGGGAAAAGAACTGAAAATCAGAGAGTGGAATCGCAACTGTCTTCGCCTCGGTCAAGTCGTTCTGCACCTCGGTCGAGGTGATTCTTGGATTTGTCAGTCGACCGAGGTAGTCTGACAGTGTGTTTGAAAATGAGTTCAGATCGCCGTTTAGCTCTTAGAGATAGATCCTCCCCTTCCCCTTCTCCTTCCTCATCCCGTCCCTACCGCCCGGTTATCCACGAGAGATGCCGGGTAGACTATGAGAGGATAGCTGGCCGTCCAGTCATCGCACCACGATTTCTGGATGTGTCAGCTTTTGACTGCCTAGGGTTAGATGCTGACCTTAGGAGGATGATTGCTACCGTCGGGCTGGATCAGTTTACTGAGATCCGAGCCCCAGCTTACTTAGAGCCGACACTCGAGTTTGTTAGCTCCTTCTCCTACCTCCCCACAGACCGTTCTGTGAAGTACCGGTTGATGAACCGGAACTTCATAGTTCCTTTAGAGATTTGGAGAGAGATCTTTGGCTTTCCTGACCCCACTGCTGTAGACTTCCCCTCCCGATCCGTAGCTAGGGAGTTCTGGGGACAGATAGCCCACATTACTACACACGCAGACAGATGGCGCCCTGGAGATTCCAAGGAGAAGGTCATATTTCACCCTACCTTCAGACTTGCCCACAGGATCTTCAGTGAGACACTTCTGGCGCGTACTGAGACGCCCCAGAAGATCAGACAGGGTGAGCTCTTCAGTCTCTATTGCATGGTTACAGGAGGCTTCCCAGACTTTGGCTTGCTCCTAGCAGAGGATCTGCATAGGATCAAGGCCAAGGCGAAGGGAGATATTTGCTGTGGAGGTCTAGTCACCCACATCGCTACTTACCACGGGATGGACCTCAGCGTTTGCACATTGGCGGCGGCTCCGAAGCCGCTGGGATTGCAGGAGATGATTACACGGAGGATTCTAGTTCCCCGTGGACTGACTACACCCTACGTTGCTATGCCTTGGGAGCGGACTGCACCTCAGGGCATCAGATGGTCTGCACAGTTCTCTGTCTTCGATCCACATTTCTGGCAGACAGCATGGGCTCCACTTATGGAGGATTACAGAGAGGGAGCAGCTGCCCCTGCTGAGGCTGAGGAGGAGGCTGAGGAGGACGACGATGATGATGACACAGTAGACGAGAGAGGAGGCGGCGTCCCGATGGACACAGGTACAGATACAGCAGGGACGAGCGCGCCACCTATTATTGATTTGGATGAGGATGAGGAGGATACTGAGCCTGCACCTGCTGCACCTCCTGCTAGATCTGCTAGGTGTCGGACACGCCGTCATAGAGATGCAAAGGCTCATCGTCGGATCGACGACTTGACAGATCAGATGATAGACTCATATGCTGCTCTTACAGTGGATATCCATGAGAGATTTGCCGCCCAGCACCGACACCTTGACAGCTGGATTCAGCAGATGTTGGAGGGGCAGCACTATCAGCGTAGGATGATGGAGCTACAGTTCCAGCAGACTATGGGCTATCCGTTTGATCCGACCCAGCATCCTTATGTACCACCACCACCACCGCCGGATCAGGACTACTGAGGAGCTGCAGAGTTTTATTATTATATTTTTTATGTAGTTCGGCTCTTATCCGGTGAGTCCTCTTTTATTTAGACCTTTTATTATACCCACTGGGACAGTGTGTCTCAAGTATGGGGTATTTGTTATTTGACTATGTGGCTACGTCGAAACCGAAAGAAAAAAAAAAAAAAAAATTTTGACCTCGACCGGGGAGATTCTGGCGAAACGAGGTATTTCACCTCGGTTGAACCAAGAACATCTCGACCGAGGTGACGTAACAGAAAGTTTTCGAAAACGAATTTTTGTGCTACTTATCTGGATATGATCTCAGTGAAGATTTTGTTTACTTACTGTTTTTAAATTCTTTGTGTGTTTGAAAGGTTTTATAATATGTTTAAGTTGCTAAGTGCTTTGTTTGAAATTATTAGCATGTTTAATACTTTGTTTTTATCCAAATTATGTTGAATTTGAAGGTTGACACCGCAGGTTAAGTTCTCTCACATTCTTCTTGGAAAGACCAAGGCAATTCATTCTCTTCTTTTTCTTCTTCTTGATCATGCTTAGCCCCTCATATACATTTTGCCTCCCTTTACCTATCCGGGAATTTGGAAGCAAGCGAAGTGGTGAAAGCAAGTTAAAGTTGAGAAGTGGCTGGAAGTGAAGTGTTAGAAAGTAATTTTAGGTTTGGGGAAGTCAATCATGAAGATGAGTAACTCGGCACCATTCACATAGCCGGGTGTTTGTGTCTTGCCAAAGTTGGATTGAGCGATATTCCTAACGGGTCATGGTATGTGCATCAAGGGTTTGATGCATCTCGAGAAATTGATGATTGCAGATTTCCTAGGCTTCGGTTATTGTGCACCTCTGTCCATGCATCCCAAAAAGTAAAGTAAAAAAGGAAAAGTGTGAGATAAGCAAAGCTTATTGGTGAAAGATGTTGCAAGTTGAAGTGAAGTAAAGTTCATCCTTTTCCCGGATTCTAGCACCACATTACCTTACATACATCCCTACCCTACACGTTTCTTGACCTTTTCTCTTGGGAAGCCCTTGAGACCTTGAGCTTGTTGATTGACTTAGCGGTTTAAACTGGATTATACATGATTAATTTTGATAATTATGATTTATTATGCATTCTATGATTTTATGCAAAGATGAACAACTTTCTTATATTTATAAAATGTTTTGAGCATATTAAGTTTTTAATTCCAGGAAGTATTCTCTTAGAGTGATCTATGATAGTTGCACACCATAAAATATTTTTGAAAGACTTTTTCATTGAATTTCTTGACTTATAATCCATTCTATCTTGTCTTTTATATGAGGAACTTGCTTGGGGACAAGCAAGGGCTAAGTATGGGGTATTTTGATAGCATGAATTATAGTCTATATTTTGGGGTTTGTTTGGACGTTTTATCTTTCATAATCTGCATGTTTGTATGTACATTATGTGATTTTACTATCATTTCATCTACCTTTGCGAGAATCGAGGTCTACACCTAGTTTCGTTGTAATTGCAGGTAATATGGTACGTTTTGCATCAAAAAGGAGCGGAAAAGAGTCATGAGTCATTTGGAGCTACATCCAGGGAGAATAGTCATGGATTAAAGATTTACTTTGGAGCAGATTCGAGAGATTTCACATTCTGTCGTGAGTCACCTCGGTTGACCATTGATTCACCTCGACCGAGGCGATCCAGAGACGCCGACTCGACCGAGGCGAATACCTAGGACGCGGCGAGAATATTTTATTCTTGGAAGAGATCTTTTAAAATTTGGAAAGTGATCTTATATTTTTGGGCTGAGCTTCTGGAAGGAAGGAGATATGCAGAATATATATTTTACCTATATTTATGGGATAATATCTTCTTAAGATTTATTATCTTTGGAGGTTTATTTTCCTATAAAAAGGGTTGGATTTCCACAAATCCAGGATCTCGCTATCATCCCGCATACGACGCAGCACACCCCACACACGCAGCAGCCGCAGTATACTCCAATTTGGGAGTTTTCGAAGAACCTTTTTGAAGGTTGAAGGAAGGTTGAAGATCATAGCTTTTTATAGCTTTTTGAAGGGTTTTGTAAGATTGTCTTCAATTCCCTCAATTGTTGTCTTGTCTTGTTGGATTATTATCCAAGGAACGCTTTGTTGTGATATTTGATTCTGTTATTGAAGTCTTTTTCATTAAATTCTTCTTTGTTCAAATATTCACCTTCTTCCCATATATCTTAATACTTTCATTATGATGATGAGTGGCTAATTTCCTTGTGTGATTCTAGGGTGATTGGCTGAAGGTTGTGGGAAAAACAATGATAGAATAATCTTAGATTTCAGTAGGATTCTGAAAGTTCGAGTCTTTAACCTTAACCTTAAGCATCTCGTTCGGTTGATGAACATCTCGGCCGGGGTGGAATTCTTCTGACCGAGGTGACTTATCCGACCTAAAACAGAAAGTTAAGTGTTAGAGTTTGCTAAATCCTATTCTTATTTCACCTTCCTGGTTCAATGCAAGCTTAGGATGAGACTTACCCGGTAATTCCTTAGTTTGTGTATTAACGATCATAAGTGTAGGTAATAAAGGTTTATCCTTTATTGGGGTTTGAGTGTGCTTCCATCCCATCTTTGTGAGTTAGCCTGAGACTTACCCGGTAAAGGTTGATTCTATTCCCTTAGATGGTATGTTAGTTTGAGGTTATAGTTCTTTATCTTGATTCCTAGAGACTTACCCGGTAATAGGAGTTACGGTTTAGGATTAGTGTGTAGTGAGACTTACCCGGTGATCTACCCCACTTTAGCAACGCCTTCCCCACGCAAAAATCTCAGCTTTGTCCGCTTATCTATAGATCTTGAGTTGGAACCACAACTTGATGCCTTAATCCCTAGAATTGCATGTTTGCTTGATTGACTTCTTATTCATCTTTGATTGTGTTAAATTGCTCTTGTGGTTAGTATTGACATTAGCATACCGTATTGACTCTGTTTCACCGAGTCCCTGTGATCGACCCCTGGAATTTTCTTGCTTTTACTACGATTGACCCGTACACTGCGGGTTCGCGTCCTTGTTTTAAGCTTAAGTCTAGGGTTATAAATTTAAAGCTTGCACACACCGTTTGGAGCGAACACTACACTCCATGCAAACCCTAGCAGTTCGAAGGAAACAGATGTCCCCACTGGAGAGATTAGACCGAGCCAGGATAATATATACATTCCACGAGGCAAAGGGACCTTAGCACAGGGAGATACAAATCCAAGTGCACATGTTTTACCAACCTTAAAACAGATGGCGAAAGATGTAAATTCCAAATCCTTGAAGAGAGGCAGGCCTGACGGCCCAGGAACAAGCCTGAAGGTAGTTTCTTGTACTGAGGAGGGGATCGAACCTATTCATCGCACCTCAATGGAGGTTGACACCCCAATACCGATTGACAAAGGAAAAGGTACAATTCAGGAAGGAAGTCCCGCTAACCAGGACAAGGAAATACATGAAGAACTAATGATGGTTGGAGAGTGTACCTTACACCTTCACACCAACACAGACTGATATTACACTCTTCCTCCCCTATGAAGATTATCATGAATATACTTTTCTGGAATTGCAGGGGAGCAGCAAGCCGTCACTTTTGCACAGCGATAAAATACATAATCAACCGTCACCACCTGGATATACTTGCATTAGTAGAAACCAAACTCTCTGGGGAGCTTGCAACTACTTCATGCAGAAAGCTAGGGTTCACAAACCACATTAAAGTCGATGCTATCGGATTTACTGGGGGTATTTGGTTACTTTGGAATGAACCGACGACTGAGATGACAATCAAACTAGTCTCGGAGCACTTTATTCACGTCAGCGCATGTAACAACCATACATCTCTTGATATTATTGTTGTCTATAACCCCCCTACACCTGACAGGAGAACTGAAGTCTGGGCAAATCTTTACACTACAATAAACACAATCCATGGACCTATGTTCGTTGGTGGGGAATTCAATTCTACGCTATTATGGGAAGATCATTTGAAAGGGATCCTCTCGCAAGACACAAATAAGTTCCGTCTCTGGGTGGATGATACGAACCTGATCGATATGGGGTTCTCTGGACTGGCCTATACGTGGACAAGAGGGAAGGACCTTAACTCTCGTATTGCCAAACGTCTAGACATGTGTTTTACTAATACTCAAGGAAGAGTTGCTTGGCCAGAAGCCAGTGTGAGACACCTCCCTGCTTTATCTTCAGACCACAACCCTCTCCTACTTAACCTTAAACCCCTCCGCCAATTCTGAAAAGAAAGACGCCCTTTCAAATTCGAAGCTGCATGGCTTCATCATCAGAAATTTAGGGATCTTCTTCATCAGAAATGGACCAGTGGTAGTGATCTCTCCAATGCCCTTAATTTGCTAAAGAATTGCCTAATTAAGTGGAACAAGCAAAACTTTGGACGTGTGGCAACTAAGAAAGAAGAACTTATGACCCGTATGCTCGCACTTCAAACGGAGATTGGTGTTTTGGCAACTCAGATTAATCTTGATGCACTGAGTAAATTACAGGCAGAATTTGAATTGGTGTTAACCCAGGAGGAACTCATATGGTTCCAAAAGTCTAGGGAGAATTGGATATGCCATGGAGATCGAAATACGAGCTTCTTCCACACCTCTACAATAGTCCGACGCCGCAGGAATCGTGTAGAGGTAATTAAAAATGATGAAGGATCTTGGATTTCAGATGCCAACACCATTGAACAGCATGCTCAAAGCTTCTACAAGAATCTGTATGCTCCTGCCCAAGATACTCAGATGTTGAGCAACTACCATCCCAATAATTTTCCCCCACTGAAGCAAGAGGAGCTGCACTCTTTGTCAATTGAAGTTAGCGACGAAGAAATCCACAATGCAGTTAAATCTATGGGTCCATGGAAAGCCCCGGGACCAGATGGTTTTCAACCAATTTTTTTCCAAATTTGATGGGACAAAGTGGGAGAAGATGTCAAGCAATGTGTTTGGAACTTCTGGGCAACGAGAAGATTGGAAAAGACTTTGAATGAGACGCTAGTGGTTCTTATCCCTAAAGTTTCTGCACCGGCGTTGATCTCTCAATTAAGACCTATAAGTTTGTGTAATGTGGCGTACAAAGTGATCACAAAGGTCATGGTGAACAGATTATAACAAATTGTTTGTAACTGTGTTGGCCCGACCCAGACCAGTTTCATCCCAGGCAGACTTATTAAGGACAATATTAACATAGTGCAGGAAGTTATTGATTCAATGAGTAGAAAGAGATCCGGCAAGAGATGGATGACCATCAAGATTGATTTAGAAAAGGCTTATGATAGATTAAAATGGAGTTTTATTAAAGAAACGCTTCAGTATATGGGCCTGCCTGAGGATTGGGTAGAAAGGATTATGTCATGCGTTTCATCAACCTCGATGAGGTTACTTTGGAATGGAGAGATGCTGCCAGAATTTAAGCCTACTAGGGGGGTGAGGCAAGGTGATCCAATCTCTCGTACCTCTTTGTTCTTTGCCTTGAAAGACTTAGCCATTGCATTAACACGGCTGTCGAGGATGGAAGATGGAAACCGATTAAGCTTGCTAGGGAGGCACCTCCTCTTTCACACCTTTTTTTCGCAAATGATATTGTGCTATTTGCTGAAGCGTCTAGTACTCAAATTAGAGTGATCAAGGAATGTGTTGAGAACTTATGTGGAGCTTCCGGGTTGAAAGTTAGCCTCAGCAAGTCTAATATTGTCGTGAGTCCGAATGTAGACTCCAAATTGAAATCCAGACTAGAAAGCATTAGTGGGCTAAAATGTAAGGAAGACTTTGACAACTATCTAGGGATGCCTATATGGAATAAAAAGGTAGTGGTTGATGACTTTGAGTTTATTCTTCAGAGAGCACAATCAAAACTGGCTAGCTGGAAAGGGAGATCACTCAGTCTAGTAGGGAGACTCACCCTCACACGTTCAGTCCTATCCACACTCCCGAGTTATGCTATAAAGACCATCAAACTACCTTTAACCTTCATTAAAAGATTTGAGAGTTTATGCAGATCTTTTATTTTGAATGGGGCTAATGGTGAAAGGAGAATGCACTTGGTGAGCTGGGAAACTTTATGTCAACCTAAAAATCCTAGGAGGAGCTAATATGATGGATCTTAAAAGCCGGAATATTGCTGCCTTGGGGAAACTGGCGTGGAGACTAGCCATGGAAAAGAGGAACCTTTGGGCTGGAATTATGTATGTAAACTACAAATTGGGTCGAGGCTTGGAGATACTTAACTTAGCCTGTACTAGAAAAGGGTCGGCTATCCTAAGGAGCATTGTTTGGGGCATGAACGAGGTCATCTACCTGGGGTTTGCTTGGAAGGTTCACGATGGGAGGACTGTTGACTTCTGGAAGGATAAGTGGCTCTGCGAGACTCCACTGCAAAATCTCGCTACTCAGAACATAGAGGATATCATCTCTGGTGCAAAGGTTCGGGATTTGTGGATTGACAACCAAGGATGGAATTGGGGATTGCTACACTCTCTATTACCTGCTGCTACATTACTCAAGCTGGCTTCAATTAGAATTTTTGAAGACCACGAAATAGAAGATACACCATGTTGGCCGCTCATCAAATCTAGCTCGTACTCCATAAAGACTGGATATTTTCTGCTACGGTATGGTAATGTAGTACTCCCGACGAGGAACACCTACTCAAACATCTGGAGATTGCATATCCCTGAACGAGTTAAAACCTTTTTGTGGCTTGCAGCACTTGGAAACCCCCTGACAAATGCAGAAAGATTTCGCCGGCATTTGACTACCTCCCCTAATTGTGATCTCTACCCAGATCATGAGGAGACATTACTCCATATCTGTCGGGACTGCACTGGTGCAAAAGCTTATTGGGAACACTTTGCCCACTCGGACAAACCTGAAGGCTTCCTTCAAAATCAAGCACCGGATTGGTTCATTAATAACATCAATCACTCTCGACACAATATGGAAGGAGTAGCTTGGAACATCTAATTCTCTTATTCAGTGTGGTGGTTGTGGAAATGGAGATGTAACCGAGCTTTTGGTAGCAATAACAACCCTCCAAGGAGAGATCATTTCATCATCAATCAAGCTAGAGAATACATTGCAGTGCATGAGCACAGGAAGATGCAGGAGCAAGGTGGACCAAAAATTATCATCTACATTCAATGGGTCAAGCCTCGAACGAGTTGGGTAAAGTGGAATTCTGATGGGGCGGTCAAGCAAGGCAGTGGTGAGGCTGCGGCAGGAGGGGTTCTTCGAGATGAAGATGGACAATGGATCCATGGTGGGCTACATCACATTGGTGTTTGTTCAGTCCCGACAGCTGAACTTTGGGGTATCCTGCTTGGCTTGGACACTTGTTGGAGGTTGGGCTATAGACAACTAGAATTGGAGACGGATTCAGAGATAGTTGTGAAGACGATTGAGAGAGGAATTGCTCACACCCACCCCCTTTCTAGCCTAGTAGCCCACTGCCAAGGCTTCATTCGTAGGAATTGGCTAGTCCGATTCCGACATATTTACCGCGAGGCTAAAGTCGTTCGCGGATTTCTTAGCTTCTTATGTTTTTTTGTTTCCGGTAGGTATCCATGAGCTCGAGGTTCCCCCTGCTGATGTCCTTACGTTTATTACGAATGATTTGAGAGGTGTTGCTTTGCCTCGTTTGTCCCGTTTTATTGATTAATAGTAGCATCAAACAGGAGTCTCACTCCTTTTTACCAAAAGAAACAAAAAAAAACAAAGAGCCTCATGGGGCTTCACAAATCCATTTTAAAACTACACCAAGAAAACGATTTAACAAATATTTTGACCTTCAACCGGTGCTTCTCTCGTTCAGACACCATGAGATTAGCATCCTTATGTCACCGAGAAAATTAGCCAGAAAAAGGAGGAAAAACAAAACATGGAGGACTTTTTAGCTCTCAAGTTTTGGGCTTCTTTTTTAATGTGGGCTCGATAATTCACCCCATACAAATTTTTATGTAAAAAACGTGCCATAATCAACTTTTGTCATGCTCTTTAGCATTTTGCATGATAATAAAAAACATATCATAAATTTTAACCAAGAAAAGCACACAAAAAAACACACACGAACAAATCAAAAGTGGAAAAACCCAAAAAGCAGTTTCAATTCATAAAATATTGCTCCTTACCTCATCCGGTTTACTTTTGGTGGACCCTATCGACACCAAAAAAAGTCGATTGTTTGTCGACTTCAACGCCAAAAAAAATAAAATAAATAAAATGAACATTTCTCCGATTTAACCTATTGGTTCCGTCTTCACATCAAGGTGTCATTTGCCTCCCCGCACCACGACTTTCATTTAAAGAGTTTATTTGTATCGCAATGTTATGACCCGATGGTTTGGGGTACGACTTTTTGTTGTGATCCTCGTTTGGAAGATGGGTTGAATTGTTCGTGAGAAGAAGTTGAGGATAGATATCAAAATTTGAAGGCTCTAAAGAAGATTCCAAATATGAGGTTTTCACCGGTGGTCCCTGGAAATTGTACTCTACACTGCTTTTTATAAGCATGTTCTCGTTGTTTCTTCATCGCTTTGCTTGTCTGGCGCTTCCTTCGGTGTTCCTTCCCGTTCGACTTGGTGTGATCGAAGTGTTATTTTGATGTGTTTTTCTTTTTTCTTTTATTTTTTTTGTATATTTAGGTTTCCTCATGACATATAGTCCATCACCCGACTTGATAGGCCTTTCAAACTATTAGACGGCGTGTAATCTAGTGCATCGAACCGATTTCCTTTACAAAGAAAATAAGTTCGGATGAAATCTTACTAAACCTAAAGTATTGGTCTTGTATCTCGCACATAAGATTTCACTAATTTGTATAATATAATATAATATAATATAATATAATATATTTTCTCTTGGTACCTTCTACCTTTGGGTTTTGTTCTCTTGATTTCCACGATTTTTTTCATTTCCCTCTTACAATCCTCGTATTTTCATCCATTTTTTCTTTGTGTTCAAGTTTACAATTGTGCCAGAATACTACAAAGTTTAAACTCTTTTTCTCTTGATATCCATAAATACATTTGTAAAATTTGCATTCATCTTATATTATAAGAAACACCCTATAATATAAAGGTCCCGCTTGGTAAACCTAAATCAAGGAAATGAAGATGTAATTGAGGATTATAGAGATGAAATTACGGGATTAATTTTGTTTGGTTGAGAATGAAGGAGATGAAAAGAGGGGAAGAATGAGATAAAATTATGGTATTTTGTAATTTGATTTTACCAGGCTTACAGGAGATGATGAAAAAAATCTTACCACTCTTATTTCCTCTACTATTCACTTTCTTTCTTTCTTTTTTTTTTTTTTAAAATTTTTGTTATAGAAGGGGAGAAGAATGTACATAAATAAGGAGGTCGACTCGACCTAAGAAGATTTAAGCAACAAAACAAGAGCAAGGAGAGGGGTGGCGGGAGTGGGCACTACGCAGTTTACCTTAGGTGAATTCCGAGCATGCTAGCCCAGGCGATGGTGTCAACGGATCTGTTGTAAAGGAGCTTATTTCTTACCTTTCAAGTGAAATAGACGAAGGCAGTGATCGATGAAACTCTAATGCTGGAGAGGAGGCTTCTCTTAAGGGTGCGTTGGGTGAAGAGCAAGTACCAGAGGTTGTGGAGGTAGGGGTAGGGGTAGGGTTGTCTAGTCGAGTGGGAAATGATGTCAAGGACCAAGCTAGTGTAGTTACATAACCTCCTTCTAACTTCTAATTGGTTACTACAACTTAACATAAAAGTTCATACTCTTCCGAAATTGAAACCGGTGAAGAATTTCTATGTTGATTTGAAAGTCAAAATCAAACCGCATACTTGAGTTGAGTTGCTACCAAAGACAAAGAAAGAACAATTGCCAACCCTAAAACGAAGTTTAAAGACATTGTAGCCAAAATTTGAAGGGAACGAGTGAACCGAAGAAAATTGAAATCTGATAGAAAGGAAGACTGATGATCCACAAAACGTGAGGGAGATTTGGGCTTGTGATATTCCATGGATGGAAATCAAAAGGCATTAGAAGAAAAGAAAGAAAATGCTAAAAACGCTAAAAATCTTTCTGGATAAGTTGGTTAAGTGGATAGTTCGTGTAACATGTAGTATAAACTATGTACTTTTTGTTATGTGTTGATAAAGTAGGCACCCTCTATTTTCATAAAAAAGATTTAATTGAAACTAATTTAAGATCCTACCTAATTTGTTATCATTCTCTCTCCTATTTAATTTTAATTTTGTACCAAATTAAAGATGCTAATCAATATCCTAAACCGTTAAATAAGGAAATAAAGTGTAACTAACTCGGATATTTTGGACTGCGATATTCTCAACATTTTTTTTACGGAAATAAGAAATTCAAACTTTTGCGCTGTTTGTTTATGTTATGTACACAAGTTTGTTTATGTTATGTACACAAGTATGTCATTTACACAAGGTTTGGTTACACAAGCCTGTCCTTTACAAAAAATATATTACTACACAAGTCTGTCATTTACACAAGGTTTGGTTACACAAGTCCGTCATTTACACAAGGTTTGGTTACACAAGTCTTTTATGTATTAACATCGTGTAATTAAAATTATGCATTAACATTGTGTAATTGAAATTGTGTATTAATATTGTGTATCATCAAAAGAATACACAAAGTTTAATTAGTCCAACTAATATAAGGGTGAGAGGGAGGGTCACCTCATCCAGAGTTTGAATCCTACATTTGACACAATTTTTTATTTATTATAATTAAAAGTAAGAGAAAAATAATTAGTTAATTGAGTAGTAATATATTTGCAGAATCTTCATAAAACCTTCTATATACAACTTCCTTTTTAATTTTTCAAACGATTACCATATATTGGTTGGTTACCTATTACAAAATCGTCCAATTTACTTTCCTTATTTTTTAAACGAATACACAAAGTTTAATTAATTATTTTTTAAAATTGAAAGTCTGAGCTCCAACATTTTATCTTTTATTTTTAACCCTCTAATTAAATAATAATAATCTATTTCCCCCTCTTTTCTTTTTAAGTTTTTAAATTTCTTTTCTTAAAATTTTTTTTTGTTGGCTATAACATTGATGGTCGGTAATAACATAATTATGGTGACAATGTAATAGATTATCGTACATTTGATGACAATAAAATTGTTTTTTTTTTGGTAATGATGACAATAAAATTGTTGACAACAGACTTGGTCACAATACCGTTAATAACAATATAGTTGATGTCAATTCAGTTAATGTTAGTATAGTTAATGACAATTCAATTGATGAATGTTAACAATATCATTAATGTTAGTATAGTTATTTACAATATTTAATATTAATTATTATAAATATTTTATGTAATTACATATATCAAAATGATGTGTGTGGTGGGTTCTACATCGATCCCTCGAGCGCACCTACTATATATATAACCATTCTTTTGATTTATAGTTAATCGAAAAAACATATCTCATAATGACACATTGACACCTCGTACAACACGTGGGATTAAATATAGTCATAAGTATATTGTGTATTTTATTACAAGTTACAATGGTACCAATCTTATATATTATCTTTGTCTCTTTTCTAAGGTGTTTGAGTTATTTGTATATAAGAATTATGGAAGTATAAAGTATTACAAAACGGTGTACACATAACATAGATCAAATGTAACAATGAATGTTTCATTAGTATTTACACATTTCTACGTACTATTCTCAATTGTTATTTTCATATTTTGTGTTAAAATAATAATATATTGTATCTTGAACATAGTATACAAGATCGTGGAACCCCTCCTCCTATTATTACTTGATTTTGGGATAAAACTCTTATGTGCTGAGTTTGAGCCTAACACGCATGTGTGCTCATATGTTTAGAACCTCCACTTACCGTTTAATAAAATTTAACATGGTATCAGAATTGTTACCCTCTATTCAACTCCTCGATCTTAACCTATGCAAGTGTCAACTATGTATGTACCATAATTAATTGCACTTGTGAGGTGTGTTGGATATATTAAATTCTCATACCTAAAGTTGGAAGACTCGAGTCTAGTATATGTCAAATCATTTTAGAATGAAACTCAATAAATTATGTATTGAATTTAAATCTAGCATGTATGTACGTTCGTATGCTCATATTTTTCACCCGGCCCGCGGTCTAATGGATTATTACATTTTGTTCTGCAACTTGTTCATTCTCTTTGATGGGATGAAGATCTCCTTGTAATTAATATGATTTGTTTAGGTTAAATTCAAATATCTTGTACGTTTAAAATCTGTTAATTTTGCAAATTCATTTCTCAAAAATGAAATATTATCGGTCAACCCAACAAAAGGTGTTTTGTTTAGTGACTAGAATAAAATGTTAGAGATTTTTTAAATATGAAAGAAAAACAATTATTTTTTATTTCCTTCTTCTTGATCGTTATCCTTCTATCATTATTCTTACCTTCTAACCAAAAAGTAGAACTTGATTAATTAAGTCGGATGTTTTTAAGATTTGTGGAGGAACGTACAACACATTAATTTGAACCCGGATGTCTTACATAAAGATATGGAGCGAGTTTTTTCAATATACAATATTATAATCGATTGATCTAAGGCATATATATTGCATGCGTTCGTTTTATGATAGAATTTCATTGAACTTATATGATGAATTTTCTTATCGTAAAAGTATATAAATGTATGTTATATTTTCGAGATTTTACATAATCTGAAAAGAACTCATTTGATAAATAAGCAAGCATTGAAACACACGTAAGATCAAGCCATGCTTGCGTGAATTACAAAATTGGAAGGGCAAAAAGTGGCAGCAATCAAGGTAGCTCTCTGGGATACCTTAAGCATATGCCTATGCAAATTAACAAAAATAAGTTATCTTCACGCAGAAAAAGCAAAAAGAAATGAAAAAACACATAAAATAATAGGCCTCAAATAAGAAGATGGTTATTTGGTCAAGAATACAACTTAGCCGGTGTAGCACTATGACCACCACCCGGGCTCTTCCCCGGGGCGGTAGGTCTATACGCTTCGGTACCCTCATCAAACTTGAACCTATTTATGCGAAAACTAACGGAGGTTGTGGGCGATTTCGGTACCATCATTGAAAACTTAATTGAAGGAGGCTTCAACGACGACGATAAGCTTTGTGTTGTGGTGGTTATAACCGGAGGAGGTGGAAACACGACACGTTGACCCCTCGATGTAGCAACCACATGTCGGCCAAGTTTGACAAAAAGAATCGCAATAGCGAAAATAGCCAAACTCTTGCTAGCTTGTCTATTACACGAAAGCGCCATGGCAATTAGGGTTTTAGTAAGAAATATGAGCTTAGAAGAGATATGGCTCTCAAAGTTGTAACTTGTAAGGGATATTTATTGTTCAAAGATTTGAAATAAGGTAGCTTAACAAGTGGGTAGTACAACAATTTGTTTAAAAATATAGCACATGGTTTTAGGGTTTACATAAATACGAGAAAGGACGAGGATAACATGCGAACATTTCCTTAAAAAACACAGGTTGTCAGTTAATTGACCAACTCCTTTGAAAAGGCTTCTGCTAAGCCACTCTTTAACAATGATAGAAAGATTCATTTGGTTTTTAAGGAAAGGA
Source organism: Fagopyrum esculentum (assembly GCA_033239045.1). Lineage (NCBI taxonomy): Eukaryota > Viridiplantae > Streptophyta > Magnoliopsida > Caryophyllales > Polygonaceae > Fagopyrum > Fagopyrum esculentum. The sequence goes on along the minus strand of BSUD01000003.1, from coordinate 150,083,970 downwards.
CAATGTTGTATGGGTTCTGATTGGACACCTCTCAACTTGTCATATTATTTGATTCTACATATAATCTCTCACTCCAACAAGGTAAGACAAGTGGCTAACACTAACATAATACTCTTTCTTTTTGTTAAAGATGTCAAATTTAAGTTCTAAAATGAAAACAATAATGATACTTTTCAGATTTTTTAAATTACCAAATATCTAAAATTGTTTTATAAATATAACCAAAAGATCTTCAAGATTCCATTTTTATCCACAAACATGACCAAGTAGAATTGAAGTACCTTGTAACAATATATTAGCCAATTTTGTTGGAGACATCTCCATTTCATTCGTTTTTACAGTTTAACGTGTATTTGAGTTTATATTTTAGGGACGATGAGATGTCTAGAGAAAAGCTACATCGAGCAGTTATTACTTGAAGGGTGTTTAGACTCAGAGTACAAGTGCAAGCACGATCATATATAAGGTTTTCATGTTACATTAATGAAGACCACTACACTTTTTTTTTTTTTTTTTTGGAAAGGGTTTATAATAAATGATCGGAGAGAATGTACAAAGGGGTCGTACAAGACCATGGGGAGCAGAGTCATGAGCAAAGAGGGGAGGAAATACAAGGATTACATGAGATTAATGCCAAGAAGACTAGCCCACATTAGGGGCTTAGGGGATCTATCCTTCCATCGGAACGTAGCATGGTTCTTGGTGGCAGAGATGACATTATGGGCGCAGATGGTGGGGTGGATGAACTTGTGGTTGTAGAGGAGCTCGTTGCGGGCTTTCCACACATAGTAAATGAAGCAAGTAGTGGACGAGATGAGGATGTGAGCATGGAGGTCATTTTTCGGTAGGGTGGCGGGGCTAAGGAGAGCCCAGATGTCATTGCGGTTAGCGTTGAGAAGAGTGGGGCGTCTAAGCCAAGAGGAGATGGTGTCGAAGACAACCATGGAGTAGCTGCAAAGGTTGAGCAGATGGTCCTCGTTCTCGGGTTGTTGGCCGCAAAGCTTGCATGTATCGTCATGGACCAAGTTCCAAGAGAGGAGTTTTGAGAGGGTGGGTAGTCGTTTATGGATGGCAACCCATGAGATGAAGCTGCATTTGGGGATGTGATGCGTCCTTGGAGGTAAACAAGGATAACTCCGGATCTAGATCAAGCAAAACTCCAACTACTCCTTGATTCTTTGTGCAATCGTTTCGGATCCAAAGGGGCGGAAGCGATGAAGAAACAAGGGTTACTTCGATCTAGAGAGATCGAATAAACCTTTTTGTGTGGATCGAAGGTTGATTCTTAAGAAGAATCCTCGAATATGGATTTCTGGGATCAAAGACGAGATCCAAGGAAGAAATTTGAGAGATAAAAGAGAGGTTTTGATGCCCAAGCTAAGTAGGAGGAAATTCTTCTCAAAACTTAGTAATATTGAACATGCAAAATAAGTGAGGCAAGATATCTCTTATATAGAGAGACTTGCCTACCTATGGGCCAACGGGCCAAACAAAATACATGAAAAAAGTCCAAAAGGAAAAACCTAAAAGGATCAGGTCAAAAGGGAATATTCTTATACGGAATATCCCTTTATTACATAAAAAGGAAAACATGAAAATATAGTCCGAAAATAAGCTAGCTTCATGCCATGGAGTCGGAAAGACGAGACATGCCGCTAACGGAACCGGTAGCCTATGCCATGGTGGTGTAGAGACATGACATGCCGGTAATGGAACCAAGTGAAGAAGTAATGCGGGCGATGATGGAGCCGGTGGCTCGAGCAATGGCCTTAACTCGGGATCGGGTGATCGGTCCATCTGAACGAACTCTAAGAGCCTCGTCCTCTTCGTCTATGGTCAACATAAAAGGGGCATCCAAGGGCGCATCAGTCCCCCCATCTTGGCTGTGAAACGTCTCCGTTTCACCATCGTCAAAGAGGGGCTCAACATAAGGGGCAAGGTCCTTGACGTTGAACGTTGGGTGTACTCCGTAGGAATCCGGAAGCTCTAACTTGTATGCATTTGGACCATGACGGGCTAAGATGCGGAATGGGCCATCACCACGGTCCGAGAGCTTGCTCATGCGGCGAGTAGGGAAACGTTCCTTCCGGAGGTGGAGCCAAACAAGATCACCGGGCTCAAAAGAGACGTCGCGGCGGCCCTTGTTGCGTTGTCCGGCAAGTTGGGCGGCACGACGTTCAAGTTGTGTCCTAGTCCGCTCATGAAGCTCAATGATTTGGGCGGCTCGGTTCCCGGCGATGATGTGTTCTCCATCCTTGAGCGGGTGGGGAGTGAAATCCAATGGTGTGTGGATTAAGGCCGTAGACAACTTCAAATGGGGACAATTTAGTTGCTGTGTGCCTAGACCTGTTATACGAAAACTCTACAACAGAAAGTAAGTCCTCCCACCTACGTGGATTGGTCCTAGTGGTGGCTCTAAGTAGAGCACCAAGAGTCCGATTGGTCACCTCCGTTTGACCATCGGTCTGGGGGTGATAACTACTTGAAAACAACAAGTTGGTTCCAAGTTTTCCCCATAACGTTCTCCAAAGATGGCTTACGAATCTCACGTCCCGATCACTAACGATGGAACATGGTATCCCATGTAAACGCACCACATTATCAAAGAACAAGGTGGCAACTTCACTAGCATTTAGGGTGCTTTTACATGCGATGAAATGAGCCATTTTGGAGAAGCGATCGACTACCACGAAAATGGAGTCTTTGCCTCGTTTTGACATAGGCAACCCGACCATAAAGTCCATGGATAGATCCTCCCAAGGTCCCATTGGTATAGGCAAAGGAGAATACATTCCATCCGGACCTTGGCGCGACTTGGAATGATGACATGTGATGCAACCCTTGCAAAACCGTGTCACATACATACGCATCCGGGGCCAAAAGAAATGCTCTTGGAGAACGGAAAGGGTCTTGGTAGCACCGAAATGACCACGGCCCTCATGAGCTTCCTTGACCAACAAATGGCGTATAGATGAGCGCGGAATATAAAGTTTTCCCGCTCGAAAAAGATAGCCATCGTTAATAAAGAAAGACTCGTGCTCTCGGAGGTCGAGGCATTGTGCCCATATGTCCTTGAAGTCAAGATCCGTGGCATATAACTCTTTGATGAGAGCAAAGCCATGTATCTTGGCATCCATATACACAAGGAGGGCATAGCGGCGAGAAAGGGCATCGGCTACCACATTCTCTTTGCCTTTCTTATGCCGAATGACATAAGGAAAGGTCTCTAAAAACTCTACCCAACTAGCATGGCGCCGACTGAGATTTGTTTGACTCTTGAGATACGAAAGAGCCGCATGATCCGAATGAATCACGAACTCTTTTGGCCACAAGTAATGTTGCCATGTCTTAAGACAACGAACTAGAGCATATAGTTCCTTGTCATATGTAGGATAGTTGAGCGAAGGACCGGACAATTTTTCACTAAAGGAGGCAATTGGACGAGTCTCTTGTAAGAGAGCTCCTCCAATGCCCACATTTGATGCATCACACTCCACCTCAAAAGTTTTCGAAAAGTTTGGGAGTTGGAGTAATGGTGCATTACAAAGACGGTCTTTGAGCGCATCAAACGCTCGAGCATGGATATCACGCCACTCAAACATGACACCCTTGGTAGTGAGCTCATGGAGCGGTGCCGCTACCGTGCTAAAGTCCTTGACAAAGCGTCGGTAGAAACCCGCTAAGCCGAGAAAGGCTCGGACCATGGTGACCGTAGTAGGAGTAGGCCACTCCCGAATAGCACGAACTTTAGATTCGTCTACTCGTAGTCCGTCCTTAGACACGACATAGCCAAGAAAGATAGTGGTGTCCGAGCAAAAGACGCATTTGTCAAAGTTGACATACAATTGCTCTTGTCTAAGGCACTCGAGCACTTGGCGAAGGTGCCCGATGTGATCCTCCAAAGATGTACTAAACACCAAAATATCATCAAAATAAACAACAACAAATGTACCCAAGAATTGGCGCAAGACATGGTTCATGAGGCGCATGAAGGTGGACGGGGCGTTGGAGAGGCCAAAAGGCATGACAAGCCATTCATAGAGTCCATACTTCGTTTTGAACGCCGTCTTCCATTCGTCACCTTCGGCCATCCGGATTTGGTGGTAACCGCTCCGGAGATCAATTTTGGAGAAGATGGTGGCGCCATGAAGCTCATCCAACATGTCATCAAGGCGCGGGATCGGGTGGCGATATTTGACGGTGATTTGGTTGATGGCACGACAATCAACACACATCCGCCATGATCCATCTTTCTTTGGTACTAAGATTACCGGGACGGCACATGGTGATAAGGATTCACGCACATGTCCCCGGTCTAAGAGTTCTTGCACTTGACGTTGTAGCTCCTTTGTCTCTTCCGGACTAGCTCGGTATGCGGCACGGTTTGGCAAAGAGGCACCGGGCACAAAGTCAATTTGATGTTCAATCCCTCGGATAGGTGGCAAGCCGGGTGGGAGATCTTTGGGCATAATATTCTGAAATTCGGACAACAACAAAGACACCTCGTGTGGCACATTACTTGGGTCATGAGAAGTAGATAAACAAAACGGAACAAGTAAAAAGTATGGGAACTTGCCTTCCATGACCGGTTGCAAATCATGCCGGCGAGCTAAGAGTATCCATGGCTCACACCGTCCTTGAATTACGGGATCCGAAGATGGTAAAGGTGCGCCCGAAGAAACGATGCGACCTTACTACCTTTGGATTCGGTAGCATGGACAAGAGGGGCGGTGTTTCGGGATTTGGAAGTACTAGCACCTACAACATCGGGACTCCGGGGGTCCGATTTTGCCGGTGCTTTAGCGGACTCATTAATAGTTTGTTGCCTCTTCCGTTCCGCATAGTCAACCAAAACTTCGTGCGGAGTCATAGGCAAAAGTGTGACCCGTTTTCCATTATATTGGAACATGTACCGATTAAGATAACCATCATGATATGTGCGTCGAATTGCCATGGTCGTCCTAATAGGACATGTGTGACGTCCATCTTGATAACATCACAAAGGACCTTATCAACATAGGCGCCAATAAAAAACGGCACCCAAGCTTGTTGTGTGACGGTGTCACATGCCGTATCGGAAATCCATTGGAGTCCGTAAGACGTTGGGTGGGGGGTAGTAGGCCACTTGAAGTGTTTTACCACCCGTTCGTTGACAATATTACAACAAGAACCCCGTCAACGATGAGAGCAAGACTCGTATTATTAATCAAGCAACGAGAGTGGAAGAGATTCTCGCGTTGATCAATAGGAATATGCTCTTTAACAGCCAAAATACGACGAGAAACAAGAGCGAATTTACCGGGTTGTGCTGGGCCGCAAGCAAGCTCGTCATCACAAGGTTCCATGCCAAAAAGTGGGTCGGTGTCATGGTCATCCTCAATAATGATATCACCGTCATATTGACCATCGTCGTCCTCGAAATATGTTGGGTCGGCAAACAAGACCCGTTTGGTGTTTGGGCAATCACGTTGTACATGGCCAAAACCGCTACACTTGTAGCACACGGGATCCCTTGGGCGAGCCGCCGGTGAGGGTCCTTGTTGACCTCGAGAGGGAGGTGCCGGTGCCGGGCCACGGTTTGGTGCCTTCTCGGTACCCGTTTGCCTATTGGAAGGACCCGTCCGTTGGGTCCCTTTAGAAGCGTCGGTATCTGTAGGACTAGGCGCATCTCGAGAACGTGTGTTAGACGGATAAAGATATGGACTCAAGGAAGAGGTATACCTAGAATACCGCGGTGTTTCGAGTTGTTGCTTATATAGCTTCATGGCGGCATGACATAATGCTCCCAAATCCTTGAATGGGACAATCTCGAGCGGCCGCCGGATGGAAGCATTAAGCCCACTCATGAACTTGGTGCGGAGGGCGGAGGGGGAGGCCGAGACGCCGGCCTTAATGTGCATGTCCTCAAGTTTAGCCAAGTAAGCCACCGGAGTGAGGTTGCCTTGCTTGAATTCGGCAATTTGCAACCGCATATCATTCTTAAAGTCTCCGGGCACGTACTTCTTGGTCATGCAATAGAGCAATTGTTCAAATGTCTCAATCGGTGCCCATCCTCGCCTCTCTCGGGTGAACTCATACCGGTTCCACCAAGACTTCGCATCTCCTTCAAAGTATAGAGTTGCCGCCTCGATTTTTTCGTATTCCTCCTCATAATGACAATGTTTTAATGCTCGTTTCATATCCTGCGCCCAATCAAGAAAAACACACGGATCATATTCACCATGAAAGGTAGGGAACTTAACCTTACCTTCCCTACGAGCTTGTTAGGGGTCCGGGCGGGGCGGTGGAATGTAGGCATCATCGGCACGGGCTCGCCGGTGGCCGCCATGAGGCCGTTGGCGCCCATGAACGGGTGGGGCCTGCCTAGGTGGATTTGGGGGAGACAACCATTCTTCACCCCGATCATGGTTCTCATAAGGGTCTATGACGGGTGGGTACCACGGACGGTTATGTGCTACCCGTTCTAAATCGGATTCATCACCGGAGAACTCGTTGAAGTTGTGTTGCTCATCGTATTCATCAAAGTCAAGGGTCCTCGGTTGCCGGGTTGACCGTTGGTGACGGTGTTCGGAACGATCATCTCACGACCATGATTGATGGTTGAGTTGGGACGGTACCGGGGCTCTTCCCGGGTTTGTCGGTCGGTGCGGGGCACACTAGGTGGAGGTGGAGAAGGAACATACCGTTGATGTTGATGCTCATAATATTGGTGCCGATGTTTCGTATCGACTATGGGCAAGTTATCTTGACGCGGGTCGGGAAATTCCTCCTCTTCTTCATGGGACTCATTTCCGTCAAGAGGTAAAGGATGGGTGTGTGCAATGACAGACGCAAGCCGGGTAACGTTTGATGGTCCGGCTCCCAAAATTCCCTTGCCTTTCCGTTGTGCATCGGAAGTGGAAGCATTGACCACGATCTCATTCGGATAAGTTGGGGTGGGACGGTGAGCAATCTGAAGGGCCTTAAGAGCTTCTAGCTCTTTTTTCAAGGCAATGTTTTCTCGGGTCAAGGCATCAAACTTTTGTTGTGCCTTCAAAGCTTCCAATTCTCGCCTTATGGAGTCATTTTCGAGGGGCAACGAAGCAGTTTCTTGAGCCAAGGGTTCACTGAAATCTTGCGGACCAGAATCCTGAGAAGTTTCCATTTCAACGTTAGTCATTGCTCCAAATCAGCACACAATTGCAAGCAATCAAGTGAGCAAGGTGACAAGTTAGGTCAACTTTACCCAAGTTCAAGTGCGTTATCGGGTTCTACTTTGGGGAAGGCCGTTTGACGGTTAGGCAAGGAAGGCAAATCCAACAAAATTGAACCAATTACACACAAATAAACAAGTGATATTTTGCAAACGTATGTAAGAAAATGGAAAGATAGAAGATGGACGGATTGTTCACTCGGCAAGCTTTGCTTGCTTTCGGTCTTTGACCGTTTTGTAAAATCCGATTTTTCGGATGGACCGGTTTGCCGGACGTCTTTTCACTTTGTGTGTTTCGTTTCTTTGAAACGTTTTGAGCAACACTTTCTTTTGTTTTTTTTTTGAACACAAATCCGTATTGATGAAGAGTTTTTTTGCTTTTCTTGGAATATCAAATGCGAGATATCCGAACTTTTCGTTAACAAAAATATCCCAAGAGATTTGGTGAAATTAATTAACAAAATTGTCGGATTAGGTCGGTTTAAGAAAAAGACGGGTTTGATAAATGGTTTGAAGGCAAACCAAATATCTCCTATTTTTGTGCTTTTTGTTTTGAGTTAAACACGGAAAAGAAAAAAAAATTCAGGGAAAATGGATGAACATGATGAAGAACATGATGAACAACATGAAGATCATGAAGAACAAATAAAGAACATCATGAACAAACGAAGAACATCATGAACAAAAAAGGCTAAATAAGTTTAAGATAATAACGCACAAAAACAAGAGTAAAGAGAACTTAGCTTTGATCCCTTGCTCTGATATCAATTTGATGCGTCCTTGGAGGTAACCAAGGATAACTCCGGATCTAGATCAAGCAAAACTCCAACTACTCCTTGATTCTTTGTGCAATGTTGTATCGTTTCGGATCCAAAGGGGCGGAAGCGATGAAGAAACAAGGGTTACTTCGATCTAGAGAGATCGAATAAACCTTTTTGTGTGGATCGAAGGTTGATTCTTAAGAAGAATCCTCGAATATGGATTTCTGGGATCAAAGACGAGATCCAAGGAAGAAATTTGAGAGATAAAAGAGAGGTTTTGATGTCCAAGCTAAGTAGGAGGAAATTCTTCTCAAAACTTAGTAATATTGAACATGCAAAATAAGTGAGGCAAAATATCTCTTATATAGAGAGACTTGCCTATCTATGGGCCAACGGGCCAAACAAAATACATGAAAAAAGCCCAAAAGGGAAAACCTAAAAGGATCAGGTCAAAAGGGAATATTCTTATACGGAATATCCCTTTATTACATAAAAAGGAAAACATGAAAATATAGTCCGAAAATAAGCTAGCTTCATGCCATGGAGTCGGAAAGACAAGACATGCCGCTAACGGAACCGGTAGCCTATGCCATGGTGGTATAGAGACATGGCATGCCGGTAATGGAACCAAGTGAAGAAGTAATGCGGGCGATGATGGAGCCGGTGGCTCGAGCAATGGCCTTAGCTCGGGATCGGGTGATCGGTCCATCTGAACGAACTCTAAGAGCCTCGTCCTCTTCGTCTATGGTCAACGTAAAAGGGGCATCCAAGGGCGCATCAAGATGTTTATACCATTCCAGATGAAATTATAGCGATACGGAGAGGTGGGGGAAGGGATATCCCAGATGAGCAGGTGCAAAGCAGAGGTGGAGAGAGGCTTGCTCGGCTGGGGGGGGGGGGAGGGGCGGGTGGGCAGTGCTTAGCAGAGATGGGAGGTGAGTAGAATCGACAATCTCGTTACGAACCTTGAGGATTGAATTCCAAGTGTGGCTATGTTTATAGTTGGAAAGGTATGACCATATGAAAAGGCCTTTGAGGATGTTTTGGTTGACCCAGTCGGACCATAGGCCGGTGGTGTGAGGTGAAGAATGGTCAAGCTCAAGGAGAAGCTTGGAGATGTAGGCTTTATTCCATGATAGGAGCTCCTTGAAGCCCAAGCCACCGAGATTTCTAGGGGAGCAGGTAACTTTCCAGGAGATCAGAGCACGGGGGCTAGGAGACTTTCCTGACCAGAGAAAAGAGCGAAGCAGGCTTTTGATCTTGGAGATAATTGTAGGGGGGGTAAGGAGGACAGAGCACCAGTAGTGGTTGATAGCCATCAGGATTGAATTTATAATTTGGGCACGGCCAGCGTAGGATAGGTTTCTTGCACTTCAGGAGTTGATTCTACTTGTGATCTTGGTGACAAGCGGGGTATATTCGGCGGTACTTAGGCGCTTGCTGCCGACAGGGATCCCGAGGTACGTGAAAGGGAGGGATCCAATGTGGATACCGGTGGATTGAGTAATGCCGGTACAGTCCTGAGAGTTAACACCACTAGTGAAGATTGAAGATTTGGCCGGGTTAAGGTGTAACCCAGAGTAGCGACCGAAATGGTGAAGGGTGTTCATCATGATGCTAATGGGGATACAATCTCCCCTGCAAAACAGCAATAAATCGTCAGCGAAACAAAGGTGGGTGAGGCGAGGAGAGGTGCATTTGGGATGAATGTTAAAGTTGGACTGGGATGTGTTAACATGGAGCATGGAGGAGAGCACTTCAATGGCGAGGACAAAGAGAGGAGGGGAAAGGGGACAACCTTGTCTAAGCCCCCTGGAGCCCTTAAAGTAGTCGTTAAGACTCCCATTAAGGTTGATGGAGTAGGTTGGGGAGATGATACAAGCTTCAATGAGATGGATGAAGTAGTCAGGGAACTCCATCCGTCTCAGGCAGTTAAGTATGAAGGAGTGGCTTATGGTATTAAAAGTTTTCGTGATGTCAACTTTGATAGCACAACGGGGAGATATGTCGCGATGACTATATTTCTTGAAGAATTCGTTGAAGATGGGATGTTGTGTTTGATGGACCGACCTTTGACGAAAGCTCCTTGGTAGTTGCCAATAATGAAAGGGAGGATCGTGTTAAGTCTGTTGGCAAGGATTTTTGCAATTACTTTGTAGGAGGTGTAACAACATGATATGGGTTTGTAGTCGGAAGGGAGGGTGGGGTTTTCTTTCTTCGCGATCAAGGAGATGGAGGTGTGGTTTACTTGACCCATGAGATGACCTGAAACAAAGAAATCCAGGATAGCATTTCAGAAAGACTCGCCGGTGATGCTCCAAGTCTTCTTAAAAGGAGGAGTTGAAACCATCCGGGCCCGGCTCTTTAGTATCACCAATGCTGAAAAGGGCCGTTTTGACCAATACACTTATACTTTGAAGATTATACCCAGCCTCCTTAAAGAATCTTAAAAATTAGATTATATTTATATTGTATAAAAGCTTAACTAGATATCTTTATAGATCTTATTTTGTATATTAGTCTAGTATTGAAGGAAATATTATTCTAACCTCATTCGTTTATGATATTATCTATCTTTAGGATTGTTTATACATAGGTTAATCTAGTATTAGGGTTAATGCTTCAAAGAAATACATACCCATAACATGAGTGAAGAAGAACTGAGAAGTCGAAGAATTTGGAGCTTGTGTCGGAGGACTGGGTTTCTGAATTGTACGAGGTAAGACTACATAGGTTCAAAGAAGTGTAGTTCGAGTTCTACAATGTAACTAAGATAAGTTATCAATAAACTTGTATTAAAGTCTAACCATAACAAAGCTAGGAAGAGATTGATTTTTATCTCCATTTACTAGTTGATAAATTGAGGACTACTATAAGTCATTGTGTTAATATGTGTACTAATTATTATTTTTTTTATTAGGGACATCTTACGAGAAGTCCCCCTTTAATACTACTAACCCAATCTAACAAATTTCATTGTGCATTTTGCCTCTCATATTATATTTTGATAAAAGGAAAATAGTTTAATTTACTAGATGGCACGCCGTCTAATGGTTCAAAAGATTGAAAAACTCGATAAACAAAATGACCATCATGAAAGAAACAAAACATACAAAAAAAGTACCTGATAGAAAGTTAGATTATAATGAACGAAACGTAAAACAATCAAATTGAGAAAGAACAACGAGAACATGTCTAACCAAATCAATGCACTGTTAACTCCAAAAACATTTAGTAAAAATTTTATATTTAGACTTTCAGACGAACCTCATATTTGAAATATCATATACTTGTTTCTACCATTATCCCTTTCCTACTTCTAATACATATATTTACACTTTTATAGAAAAAGGTGAAAGGGTACATATCACATGGTCACCAATGTCCGATGTTCGAAGAGACAAATGGAGTATAGAGTAATATTCCACAAAAGTCCGCTCTCCCTACATGCATTTCATAAACAAATAAAAAAAATTGATCGATCTCTTAGGTAATGGTGATTTGCTAGTATAGTGTTACCATCTGAAGAGATTTGTGAATCGAAAGCTTAGAGATTTGTGAACTGAAGGCTTGTTTTATTCCATTGGTCAAACAATATTTATATAGGAAAATATAAAGAGATAAAATAAGAAACTAATACTAAAAGATAAATCAAAAGATAAACTATCAAAAGATAAACTAACAAATAAAGAATAAGCTCAACATATGATCTAATATATTAGGTCCATACTCTACTAGACCCATACTCTCCCCTTAAGTTGGAGGTGTGATCCAACAACTTCAAGCTTGAACAATAGAAACTTGAAGAAGAGCAACTTGATGTAACTCCCTTCCATCGTCATCGGTCTTTGTATTGACGCTGGTGGGTTGGACCCTGACACAAGTTGATTAAGTTTTGGGCCCTAGGACGCAGATTGATTAGCATCTTAGGGTCCTAGGACGCATGTAGATTAGTGCCCTAAGGTAAGTTTTGGTCCCTATGACGCAAGTTGATTAGCGTCCTAGGGTCCTAGGATGCATGTAGATTAGCGCCCTAAAGTAAGTTTTGGGCCCTAGGACGCAGGTTCATTAGCATCTTAGGGTTTTAGGACGCAGGTAGATTAGCGCCCTAAAGTAAGTTTTGGGCCCTAAGACGCAGTTTGATTAGCATCTTGGGATCCTAGGGCGCAGGTAGTTTAGCGCCCTAAGGTAAGTTTTGGGCCCTAGGACGCAGGTTGATTAGCGTCCTAGGGTCTTAGGACGTAGGTAGATTAGCGCTCTAAGGTAAGTTTTGGGCTCTAAGACGCAAGTTAATTAGCGTATTAGGATCCTAGGACGCAGGTAGTTTAGCGCCCTAAGGTAAGTTTTGTGTTTAGGAGGAGAGGGCAAAGTATTTTCTGATACCGCGGACAAAGTATACTCTGATATCGCCGCCATCACCGCCGTGATGACGGCGGCGATGGCGGCACAACTAAGGTTTTGTTTTGTGCGGAAGCGTAGGTTAAGAAAAGTGCTATGATACCATGAAGAGATTTGTGAATCGAAAGCTTAGATATTTGTGAACTGAAGGCTTGTTTTATTTCATTGGTCAAACAATGTTTATATAGGAAAATATAAAGAGATAAAATAATAAACTAATACTAAAAGATAAAATCAAAAGATAAATTAACAAATAAAGGATAAACCCAACATATGATCTAATATACTAGGCTCATACTCTACTAGACTCATACTCTAAAACCATCTTCTAATTCATTTTAAGGTAAAACGAAAGTGGTATGTGTGCAACTATATATACACGAAAATATTAATTATATAAATGTACCTAAAACCTCTTTCTCTTTATAACTAGCATAGAAGATTAGGAGTCGGGTGTTGACTAAAATATCTCATAGACTCATACCATAAAATTGGAGAAATTTACTATCATTAAATCCGAAAAAGATAAAGACACGAGGTTTGTTTTTACTAAAGTAAAATACAAACGCATTCCGATGGTGCTCAATCAATAAAATAAAATAAAAAGATTTGAGCGCAAACGCTTTCCGAAAGCGCTCAACTCTTTAAAGAAAAAAAGGCAAAAATAAAAGAAAGTATGGTTTTGGGAGCTAGCGCTATGCGTCGGCGCCCAAAAACCTACTTTTTTTTTATTTTTGAGCGCCAACGCTTTCCAATGACGCTCAAATCAATTGGAGCGCCAATGCAAAACGTTCATATTCGGTACCAAGTAAATTCAAAATTGTGTACATAGCACGCCCCTATAATTTAGAAGATACAATAAATTCAATTAAAGATGGGTTATTAATTTTAATAGACTAAAAACGGATGAGTTGGGTAAGTAAGCACTTTTTGTCTATTGTAGTATAAAGTAGACTTTTTTTGTATCTTGTAGTTTTAATTTAACTGAGTCCAATCCGAGTTACATAAGCCCATTACAAAATATAAATGTTGTAGCTAGTGAGTATCGAACTCTAGACGACAGGACCTCCCTACCACCCTTATACCAGCTGAACTAATTGAACTTCGTGTATTTTTTTGTTCATACACAATATTGATACACAATTTCAATTACACAATATTAATACACAATTTCAATTACACAATATTAATACATAATTTCAATTACACAATATTAATAAATTCGGTCATTTTTCAGTTACACAAGTTCAATTTTTTTTACACAAAGTTGAGTTACACAATCGAAAAGGTTTGTCATGTACACAAGTCTGTCATTTACACAAGTATGTCAGTTACACAAGTTTGTCACTTTACACAAGTATGTCACTTACACAAGTCTGTCATTTACACAAGTATCTCATTTACATATGTTTTGTTACACAAGTCCAAGCTCATCGATACACAAGTTCGCCCATCGAGTTACACAACTTCAAGCCCATCGAGTTCATACACAAGACCATCGAAAATTATTTAACAAAAAAAAAGAATATTCAGTATTGATAAAGTTGGGTACAAATTTATAATTAATTAAATTGGGACAATTTGTTAACTTTTAAATTATAGATTTCTAAAAATTTATAATTAATCAAATTGGGGCAATTTGTAGGGCCATATTTGTATATTTCTAAAAAATGGGGTTAAAAACGCAAATATAAAGTACGAATAATTTTTGCAATTTAGCCTAATTTCAAGCAAACCCTACTTCCCTGCTGAAGCTTCTTCTCGGCGGCAACGGCAACAGGACGCTCCTCCTCCACGCAGGCGAGGACAACATTGACTTGAACAAACCACACAAGAAAAGTAATCAAACAAGCAAACACACCCTTCAACCATATCAAACAAAAATGTTGATACTAGTGTGTAAATTGCAATCTATTTCTCCCAAAAAAATCGCATGTTTCTAATGTTGTTACGTAAATGTGCTTGAGCCCATAAACAAAAAGCAAAATTTGATGATTATACAGAGTGGAGGAGATATACATTTTCAAACCGTCACAACCAAACCATAAAATGAGATTTACTAATAGCCATAATAACAAAAATAACCAAGCAGGAATGGACTCACAATGCCTTCTAGGACTAAAAGATTTGGATATGGAAACCGCTTGCAACGAGGGCAATTTCTCTTGTCAGATCTGGGCTCGACGAACGCTGGAGAAGACGAAGATCTAGGTTGCACAGTCGATGGAGGACGCCGGAGAAGTTCTCAGTCTCTCGCTTGTACTGTTGTCGACGGCGGCCCCTTCGAAGACAGTGGCAGCAACTCCGGCAAACACCGTTGTGGACAAGACTAACTTCGCATACACTTGGAGGAGACATATGTGTTTGGATCTGGAAACCGCTTGCAACGAAGGTGGCTTCGCTTGGCGGATCTGGGCTCAACTGAAGCGTAAGAAGACGGGGATCTAGGCTTGCACTATCCATGGAAGACGCCTGTTCTTCGTCTCTTGCTTGCCCTGCTGTCGATGATTTTCCGGGTATCCCAGCGGGCACGATTGTCGACATTCATGCCTAGGGTTTTAGTAACAAATGAATCGAGAAAGCTGCTTTTATTTCAATCTCTACCTCAAATTCCCTAACTACCCTTTCATTAATTTAATTTAGAATTAAAATTTATTAAGATAATTAGAAGGGCCTAGTTAGTCTACACTATACAAAAAGTGCCTTAAATCACCAATTTTCTCACTAAAAATCACATTCTGACTATGTAACACACCGAATCCGCGGGACTCGGGAATGCTACGGGCGAGACCTTACAATGGGTCACGACCCTTAGCGTGACAACAATTTCACCGGATCTTGCAACAAGACACAAATAAAGGCAAAAACAAAAATACATTTTTATGCAATATAATGAAACCCGGAAGCATACAACAAAAGACTTCAGCCGATAAACAACACTAAATACCATCGCCACACACGTGACATACAGAATACATGAACAATATACAAAATTCACTCCAACCAAAACTCACTCCTAAAATGTACGGAACCCCGGCTGTCCACTCTTCCGGATCTCTCGGCCGCAAACCTAACCTGCAAGGCAAATTACAACAATCGATATAAAACCGTTAGCTCATATTCGAAGCATTAGAAACGAGGTGAGAGGCACAAACACACATACGTCAACATAACACACAAGATACTCTAAAGCACGCAAGTCCGGTTTATTACCTTTTTATTATTAAGTCATATCCCGTTCTAATTAAACTTCTTTTGTGACACGAGAATCTACCGAAACTCGTCTCGGTCCCCACTTACCGGCATGGAATGATACTGATGCATCCGACCGTCTACCAACACGGGCTAGTCGCCAAGAACCCCCTAACTCTACGCAAGAGCTAGGCAAGTTGTCACCGCCCGTTATCATACACTTGGGCCAAATAATATATAAAGGTCGGTAATCCTAATTCTGGTTTGATTGTTATAAAAAAGAAATAAAACACACACCACCAAACACACAACAAATCTAATACATAGAATACGAGTTAAGTAAGTCGGGAGACTTACCTCGTCACTATACGCAACTCAAAACACTCTTGCTTTCTTAGGGAGGAAGACCATAACCTGCTCACAAGAAGAAAACTATATCAACAACTCGCTCAACTTAAGAAGTCTAAGACTTCTACACAAATAATCTACGCAAGATCATTTGACTCAATTTCTAGGACCGCATCCTAGATTCCCTCATGCTCACATCACACTCAACACAAGCTAGAAGTCCTTAGACTTCTAGGTCCCATGATCTCACAATCAAAACCCACAACACAAGCTAGGCTAAACATGCCTAGCCTCAACAACTCAACGATAACCGCTCCATGCTAGGATACACATATCCTAGCCCACAACCTCACAACTATAAACTTACAATATCAACCTCACAAGCCTCACAAGGAACAACCTTTATACACATCCCATGAACCACTCAAGAACATACAACATCAAACCTTAGAACATATTGATCCTCGAACACTCACCTAGGATGCAAGCCACTACTTGGCATTCTCATTATCCTAGGTTCGAGCCTAGCTGATACTAACATAACCACTCCCTAGGATCATTTAAGAAGACATACTCGATGGAGGGAACTCACCGGGCAAGGATACGACATGGAAGGAGGGAAACACAACCCTCGAGAGGGGGCGGGACTGGGGCAAAACCGCCCCTGCGGCCAGAGGCCGCCGCCCCTGCGGTTGGGTTGCTGCTTGCGCCCCCGCGGCACTGTCCAGCCGCGAGTGCGGTCAAACTCCAAAGGCGAGCTTTGACGGCTTTCTTCTCACCTGTGCACTCAATTCAGGCCACTCCCGGCTGGCTTGCTCCATCAAGGAAGATCTTCACACACAACATGATCCCTACACATGATCCAAGCTAGATCTAAGGACATGCAAGCATAAATAAGGGGAAAAAGCTTAGGATCCATGGCTTCCACCATGGAAGCTCAAGGAGGAAGAAGAAGATGAGGAAGGGGAAGAAGAAGACTTACCCATCCAAACGGATCTGCAGAGAACACCAAGGCTGGACATCTCTCATACATGAGCGAGGGAAAGAGGAGGGTCTCCATGGTAGAGCTTCCAAGTTCCAAGACAAAAGAGAGAGAGAGTGTGTGTAGTGTGTGGAGGAAGGAACCATTTCACGTGAAAGTGAAATGAGAGGAGAGAGAGAAGGATGGTTGCCCTTCACAAGAGAAAAAGAGGAGTCAAGCAGCCCATCACAATAAAACGAGGGGTCAAAAGCAAAGGTGACATACGAGGGGTCGGTACGAGATTTGGAATAAAATTCAACGCTCAGCACTTCGCGCCTGCGGGGAAATTGAGCCGCGACCGCGGGAAGCTCGATAACTCGCTAACCATCCGGAATAAAAATTTCGGATGTTACAGACTATATGTAATAAAAATCGATCATTTGTAGACAAGCATGATCATGTTAACGGTCGTTATTTGAAAAATACATACATCCACAATGATCGTGCTAACATAAGAAGAAGAAAAAAATTAAGCGTTAACATGACCCCGCGGTATACAACATATTTTGGATATCCGATTAAAATAAGTATCCGATTAAAGGCTATTTTAAAACCCTAATTAAAATGGGTAGTTGAAATATAGTATTTGATTTCGGTTAATAAAAATGTGCGACAAAAGAGCCTACTTTGAAACCCTAAATAAAATCGGGTTATTAAAATGGGTATATGTTTCGGGTATTAGATTTTGGATAATTTGATTTAGGGTATATGTTTTGGGTATTAAATATTAGGTATAATAAAGTTCGGGTATTACGTTTCCTACATATGAATTAAGTATTCAAATTCGGGTAATTAATATCGAGTATTAAAGTTAAGATATAATTATAATTTTTTTTAAAAATTCATGAGATTCAATTAGTCCAAATGAACCTATTTTATTATGGGAAATCATATATGCACGGCGGAAAAAATGACAAACGCACGGTACCAACGCTGGCCGATTGCGTTGAAATTTTTTACACTCAACACATTCCGATTGTGTTGAAGTTGAAAATATAACCGTTGGTTTCGAACGTTGTCCAACGTCTATAACTCTATTAGTTGGATTATATACATTGGGTTATCCGGTGTTTATAAATACCACAAAAAGTTTCAATGTACATATCCCATTTTTTTCGTATCTTACTTCTCAAAGTTTCGATTAACGTTAGTTAAGATGGCGGCTTGTGAAGACGAAATCACGTTTTCATTCAACAATAATAAATACAACAATCTTGATGAGTTTGTTTCAAACGTCCAAGTAGGTTTGTGATTTAATATTTTTTATTCTGATTTTTTTAATAATTGTTAGTAATTTTGTTATTCTAGTAAGTTTGTGATTTCATATTTTTTATTCTAGTATTATTCGGAAATAGTCATTTTAGTATTATAATTTTATTACGAAATATTAGTGGTTACTATCTTGGAAATATTAGTTGTCTTAGATAGACATTAACTGTAGGTAATTTGTTTGAAATAGGGACTCCTAGACTATTCACCCGATGTTGCCGGTACAAATTATTCAGTTATGTTTGAGCTTCACATATGTTTCCATGATAGATAGAACCTTGTCAATTGGGTTCGGTTTATGACGGGGTCTAAGAATATGATGTTAGTAACAAAATCATCATGGCTAAATAGTAAAGGTATGTGCACGTTTCGCTTGAGATGCCAACGTTATGGGCAGCGTAGGAGAAAGAAAGATGTTGATCCGGAGGTGATGCATCTAGTAGTCGAGAAATTAGGTCGAGGAAGATCGGGTGTCCGTTTGAGTTAGAAGACAATCAAAGTGATCGTGGTAAATGGACTTTGAGGATAATATGTGGAATCCACATACACGACCTCTCTGAGCGATTGAAAGGTCATTCATTATTCGGTCGCTTGACATCCACACAATATTGGTAGGTGTGTCGTGAACTTAGGTAGGGTTTGAAACCGAAAGATGTATTGTAAACATTGAAGTTGGATGACCCACATAACAACAACTCAGTCTATTGTCTCCTTTGGAACTAGATGGAACTCTCGTCCTTTTAGGCCAAAATGTTGCTTCAATTGTGGAGGATTAGATCACCTTAAGAGATAGTGTAGGATGAGGCTTGTCATATGCTACTCTTGTGGACAACTAGGCCACCGAGCTGCATTCTGTGCCTCGAGACCTACATCATCACATGGATCCTGACCGGTTGGAGTGACTACCAGGACGAGACAAACACCGCGTCACTTTACACCACCGTTGCAAGGCCGAGGATGAGGCCGCGGTGGAGGGGTCAATTCAGCTAGTGGATGTGAGGTGGGCCATCCCCGTGTGTTAGAGATGAAGAGAGGTGACGCTCCATAGGCACTTACTGCCACATGTACGCTGCCGAGGTTAATTTGTAGCTCGATGGTGTTCAGTCGGACTTTTGAGTGCCTTAGGACCTGAGATGTTTATGCTTGATAGACTTTTGAGTAGACTTTTTGTTTTATTTGTTTAGACTACATTTTTCTTTGTTGAACCTTGTTTAAGGTTTTTGTGATTCTTTGGTTTATTTAGGTTGTCTGCGTGCACTAGCATTTTTTCCGCTCTTTTACTTGATAACCAGGTTAGATGTTTTTCAATATTTGTCGTGCCCTTGTTGGATGGTCTAATTGATGTTGTTGTTGTTGTTGTCAGAGTACTATTGTTGATTTCATTGTGTGAATCAAAATTAGTGATGTCCCGGGTTCCTAAAAATTGAGGTGTTACAACATCTATCCGACAAATTTACAATACCGGATTGAAGATGAGGAAGGAGATTGCCGAAGATCGGGGTTTAATCCAACAAGCGTTCCATTTTTTGACCAACGAGATTACTATGTATACATTAGAAAATGACCTCACATAGATGAAATAGCCGGTATGTTCATCTCTCATCCGAGTTCTAGTCATCTGTTAAACCTATTTCCGTACATCATTGTCATAGATTCAACATACAAGACAAACAACTTCCTTCGAAAATTGAATATGTCAATCACGAAAATTGAATATGTCAATCACGCTTGCTATCTGTTGGATGAAATGCTTCAGAGTCACACCAAAAATTATGCCTTCCTCTCATAAGCAATAAGCAATCGGCACTTTGCTTCAAATTCACCAAAATCATGGTTTCTCTTGCTACTTTAAAAACTCTTGGAAACTTTGAGACATTTGATCAATTGAAAAAGCAAAACAAAGTACATCTTGACATTGTTTCTCTTTCCACCCCAAACAACTTCATTGAACATGTAGACCAAACAGGGCCCAAATGGGGTTGTGGTAGTATTCTACCGAACCCGGAATGGGCTTCTATCTCACCGTTGCCCGCCGCCCCTAACACTAGAACTCCGCCGCTTCAGCTTTCAAGGTGCTTATGTGAAAAACGCAAAGTGCCCAATTGCTCGACCTAATTCTATTTCACAAACTGCAATTGCAGCATAACCGACTGTAATTTATACCCGCCGACTTCAAATATAGGGTTTTGTTTCCTTTCTTAGCTCATCAAAAGTACATAGCCGAATCCCTCAAATTCACCCTAAACCCCAATTGCAAACCTAGATAGATGTCGAAGAAGAAGAAAGTTCACTTCCCCACCTACCTCGAATCCCCACACATCTCCCACAGAGCCAGGCTCCTCTGCGAACTCATTGCCAACACCTCGCTTTCGTCCCTCGAATCCGCCCTCAACGCCACCGGAATCACCCCTTACTCCGACGTCGTTGATGAAGTTCTCAAGCTCTCCTATTCCCATCCTGAGGGCGCCGTCAAGTTCTTCCGATGGTCCGGCTTCAACCGTAAGCCCACCGCCGATTCTTGGAACTTGATCGTCGATCTGCTCGGAAGGAATCATATGTTTGATCAAATGTGGGACGCAATTCGATCCATGAAGCAACAAAGTTTGCTCTCTACGGCACCCTTTGTGTCCGCTTTTGAGAGTTATTGTGACGCTAAGAGGGTCAGTGAGGTTTTCATGACATTTGATGTCATGGAGAATTTTGGGGTTGAGCCTGATACGGCCACGGTCAATGCCGTCCTGAGGATTGTTGTTGATTCAGGTGATCAGATCGACAAGGCCCTAGAGTTCTTCGAAAAAGTCAAGGGGAAGGTTCCGCCTGATGGCAACACATTTGCTGTTGTATTCGAAGCGTTGGAGAGAACTAAAGATGTTGCAAAGGCTAAAACTACTTTCGGGGAAATGGTTGTTCGATTGGGATGGGATTCGAAGAACATGCCTGCTTATGATGCATTTTTGTGTACCCTTATTCGAGGGGGGCAGGTTGGAGAAAGTATCAATTTTCTCGAGGCTATGAAGAAGCATAACTGCTCACCCAGGTTGAGCTTTCTTTCTTGCGCCATTGGTATTCTTGCTAAGCAGAATGATACTGTGAATGCCATTCGACTGTGGGATTTGATGGTTGTTGATGGTGGTTTAGCTCCTGATTTGAAACTGTACAATGCTATGATTGGCGTGCTTTGTAGTAACGATGATATCAGCTATGCTTTCCGTTTGCTTGATGAAATGTCGTTTAACAGAGCATTTCCTGATTCTCTGACCTATAACATGATCTTTGAGTGTTTGGTTAAGAATAAGAAAGTTCATGAGGCGGGCAGGTTTTTCAACGAGATGTTAAAAAATGAATGTCCTCCAACGCCATCTAGTTCTGCCAAGGCCATTGAGATGTTTTCTCACGAAGATCCGGAGGTGGCTGTTGAGATTTGGAATTATATGCTTGAGAATCAAGTAATGCCTATAGATGACAGTGCAAATGCATTGCTAATTGGGTTTTGTGAGATGGGCCGGCTTTCGGAGCTAAAGAGGTATGCCATTGAAATGATGGATAGAAGGATTGAGATTTATGAATCCACAAAGGAAAGAGTGAGAAGCTCTTGCGTTAAGGATGGCTCTCGAAGAGATATATATGATAGTCTTCAGAGAAGATGGAGAGCTGCACGGAGGTTTTAATTCCACTGACTTCTTACCTGCTCTATTTTTCAAGTGCCTTGTGAATTGCTGCTCATGAAGAGTGCAGAAGATGGCAATTGTACATTTTAAGCTTTGGGTATTTGATACATTCACTTCTAATGGATATTGTTATTCATTTCAGATTTTGCATTAGATGATACTGCCTGTTAACTGTTAAGTACCCGGTTTGGGATCTACGTATTGCTTTCTAGTCATTTCCCTAGAACTAGTTTTGCAACATGCACCAGTAATTAGCAGATACATGCTTCATATGGTGAAAATACTGTACATGAGTTCTCTGTCTTAGTAAATGCTGTGTTGTCGGTTATAGTATTTTTTCTCGTACTTATCCAAATTTGATCGAAAGTGTTGCATAAGAAAATTATTTCCTTCTGTTGAAGGCTGTATATGTGTAAGATCATTTTTTTCTGAAATAATAGTTGATAGCCATATAAGTGATAAATCTAGTACAAGCAGATATATCTTCCCTTGGTCTATGTCCTTGTAATGCCGACTTGGCGTTCTCTTGTATGATAAAGGTTCCTTCCACTGGACTTTGTGAACTATGATTAAAGAAACATTCACATCAAGATGTCCCTTTGAAGCTCGTAATTGTGCAGGCCAGAACACTTATCTGTATAAGCAAACATTTATCTGCAATTTAGTACTTTCCTTCATTTGTCTTTGATTTACTATATCCTTCTGCACTGATGTGAACAATTGATCCTTTGAGAACTGTTAAATGTTTCTTCATGGCACCAATCCTATATATATTTTGCAAAATCTAGGTTTGTAACAAAAACATTTGATTGTAGAAGTTGAAGAAACTAGTAAATTTAGGTTTATAACAAAATCTAGGTTTATAACAAAAACATAAGAAAATTATAAATATCCTTCTGCACTGATGTGAACAATTGGCCCTTTGAGAACTGTTAAATGTTTTTTCATGGCACCAATCCTCTATATATTTGACACATTGCTAAATCTAGGTTTATAACAAAAACATATGATTGTAGAAGTTGAAGAAACTAGTAAATTTACATGTCTTCTTTCTGATGACGTTTTTGCTGATGTTTGTCTCTGTTGAGTTATTTTGTTCTGACCATATATGGCTCTGATCCTCTATTTCTATGTTTGTGTACTGAACATAATACTCCCTGCTTTTATGCTCACTGATTATTGTACATGAATAAAAGCCTTGACCCTGTGCTTTCAGTTCAAACATTTGAACTTGACTGTTCTGCAGTGAAAAGCAATGGAAACAAAGTAAAAGTCTGCTCTCTCTATATGTGCACAATAAGGCTCCATTTGGTAAGTCTGGTTTTTGGTAACTATAAATTGGCCAAAAGCCTTTCTGCTAACCAATTGTATACAAAAATAATCAGTAATCCGAAAAACTGATGCCTTCTTTTTCTTCTTCCCGTTGTTATATAGACTTTGAGCTGCAATGGGAGTTAAAATTATTCCCATCTCTTTGAAATTGCAGGTTGCAGTGCAAGTTACACCAGAATTTGACTGATCCGAGTGGACCAACCTTCCACCGAGCCCTCGAGTGGCCCTTGAGCACGAACGGTATCATGTTATTCTTCAGTGCTGAATCTGCAAAGGTCATTTGCTGAGGATCCAATGGTATTGGACTTGCCTCGACAACAAATGTAAGGGGTAAGGACTCGTTGTTCCTCACATCGAACGGTATGGCTTTCAACAAAGCTACTTTTATTCCATCGAAACTGAGCAAGTACCTTGAAACACCAGAGTTCTTATGAAAACTTGAAGGTCTTGTTGATTATACGTCAAAGCATCTTAAAAAAAGCAAGGCATAATGAAGAACTCAACAACAAAGGAAGGAACCTGAAATCAGAGAAGCTAGCATGAGCCTTGCGATTGTCATTCTCGGCATTGATCACAAGAGAGAGCTTGGTGGTCAAAACTCCGTCTTGATCAAAGTTGAACGCGTCAAGATGCGCATAAGCAACCCTAACAAAGGGCACCTTTGGCCTAATCACAAGGTAACCTACGAACACCACCATCCCCGTCACAATGACCGCCAAAGTCACCACGGTGCATATAACTGCTGCGCACCATATCAACGGATGAGTACTCGGAGGGGACACGAGCCTCATCGGCTTCTTCGACATCTTTACGACTCCGCTTGTTGCAACACATCCAGTAAATGGAAGTTAAAGTGCTGCAAGTGTTTTTGGTTCTCTTATGTCATGTGTTTTGAGAGTTGGAGCTAAGAATGGGGAGGGAGGTATTGTAATTTGCAGCTAGGGGAGGTTTTGGTATCTTCTTTTCCTTGTGGTAAAGATAGATGTTGTGCATAAAATATACTAGCTTAACTATTAAGAATTAAAATCTTTTTGAGAAAAGGTGGGAAAGTATACAGTTACAAAAATATAATGCTATTTGGTTTTCCAAATTGTAATCAAATTATCATGTGAAACTATAGTATGCATTGTTAAGTATTACTTATTATAGTTACAAATTATTATGCCATTTGGTTTTGTAATCAAACTATTATGTGACACTAATGTATGCATTGTTAAGTATTACTTATTATAGAATAAAAGTATGTATTTTGAATCTTTTGATACATGAAAATAAGTTAGTATTAATAAAATCACCCAAATTGTACTCTTTCAAATAGGAAACATGACTATAAAAATTGATAGCTGGTGACACATTGGTATCACATAGACTTTTAGGGTGTGTTTGGTTGGGGATTAAAGTATGTTAATTTAGATTAAAATTTAGGAGATTAATTTATGTAAGTGTTTAGATGAAGATGGAGATTATGAAAAAGATTATATCAGGGGTTAATTGGGATTAAAATGACCAAAAAATAACCTCATATTAGAAAGGTTAAAGGAAATTAATTTTCAACCATCAATTATATTTTCACTCAAATTTCTAATATATATCAGTTAAACCCATTAAACAATCTTCAACCAAACAACTTGATGTTAATTATTTTACATCAAATAACTCTTATTAAATCCACACAAAATTTTACCCCATTTAATTTCATCTCGATTAATTTTTAAAATAACCCTCACCTCCTGCCAAACATACCCTTAATGATTATTAAATAAAACGGTTTTTATAATAATTTTTTATGGTTTAAATTAGTTAGAGAAGAATTTATCCCCGTTTAATTAACTTTTTGTGGTTTTGCAATAACTTTAGAGTTGAAACCAAATGGCTCTTGTCTTTACTGGTTGTGAAGAGTTATTATTATTAAAAAGTTTTATTTATATCATATATAAAATTTTATAAATATATATACAGGCGACTAGAGGAGTAATAAACATTAAAAAATAAATCAGATTGATTTATTAATTAACCAACAAAATATTTTTTGTAAATAAATTGTATTTTTAATAAATAAAAAAATTAAATTGAAACAATTTGGTTTCTTAGGTTTTTCTAGTTTTGTGTTTAGTAAATGTACCGTTTGAAAAAAGAGTATGTAGAGTTTGAAAATAAATACAAAAGATTGGGGTATATTTACTTAATTGAAACATTAAAAAGCCTAATTACTATTATACTTTTTCAAAAAGACCTAGTTATCAAAATTGCCCAATAAAATTATCCGTGTCAGAGACAGATTACATGGTATTATTGAAATTGGCTAAAAACTTTAAAATATCAAGTCTTAATATGTCAATATTGATTTAAACAAAGTTTACTCAACTAAGATATGTAATGGGTTGGTGTAGCTAGGTTAGTGCTTTATGAGTAGTGCAATTACTTTTGTTTGCTTTACTTGATAAGGTAATATAAGCATCGAGAAGGAGAAACACAATTTGAAATGTGCAACATTAGAGAAACCACAAAGAAGGAAGAATAGCTTTTTCAACAAGTCTTATTCTCCACATCCTTTAAGACATATGGCATATACCATGAATCCTAATGATATCAAATTTAGTAACTATATACACATTTTGTGGTTAGGGCAAATAGCTTTTATAGAAGGCAAACTTGTCTACCCTCACTATCATGGTGCCAAAATCGAAGGTATTAAGATCTCCTTTGATCTTCTATAGTTAGATTTGCTTGTGCTTGACCTTCTTCCTGATGTAATGGTATCTGACAATCTGACATTGATGTGCTTTGTTATTTCATGATACATTGGGTCTTTACATATATATAAGGTACTCTAACTATTAGTGTTGATCACATGAACATAAGTCGCATTCTCTATTTCTTCCAGTAGACCTTTGAGCCAAGTGACTTCTTTAGCTGCCTCAGTAGCATGTTGAAGATAAAGCAACCATTGATTATTGTTGGACTTCCAAGAGAAGTAGTTCCCAACCCATGTAAAATAGAGAGTTGGTGTGGATTTCTTGTTATCTTTATTACTTTCATAATTAAAATCTACAAAACAAATCAGTTTAGATCGAGAGGAATGCTCTTTATATGTAAGACATTTTTTCTAGTACCATACAAGTATTTGTGCATATATTTCATAGCATCTAAATGTAAAAGACTAGGACTTGATAGGACTGAGCAAGTTATGTTCGGTTTACCTGAACCGACAATTTAGGTTCGGTCTTAGGTTCTTAATATCGGTTTCGGTTAAAAGCCGTAAAACTGAAGGTTTAACCCAAATCAGTTTAGATCGAGAGGAATGTTCTTTATATGACGTGAAATGAATTATATTTTTTTATAGTTTTCATATTTGTTATTTTATTGAGGTTTGGATATTTCCTATTTGTTATTTTATCGGGATTGTAATTTTTTTTAGATCCGTTTAGGTCCAAAACCAAAACCTAACCGAAACCGACATGATTTTCCAATTTCTGGGTATTCCATCTACTCTCGGTGATATAGTTACTTACTAATTCATTCTCGTCGATGTCAATGTTGTTCCCTAAAATTTTTATGAGAGGTTGGTCCGACACCCACATGATTTTCCAAGACTTAATGGTTTTGCCATCCCAACTTTCCATCTGAATCCAGTTTCAAGTTCAAGTCTGAGACTCATTAGTCTCTTCCATTGTCATGAGGTATTTTTCGATGTTTTGTAATTCCATAGGAAAGACCCTTTGAGTATTTTACATTTACTATTTTAACCCAAATGTTATCAAGTTTTGTCATGATTTTCCAAAGTAATTTCATTTGGAGTACTCTGTTCATATCTTCTGCTTTCTTTATGCTCACTCCTCTGCATTTCTTTGGTT
This sequence comes from Fagopyrum esculentum, assembly GCA_033239045.1. Taxonomy (NCBI): domain Eukaryota; kingdom Viridiplantae; phylum Streptophyta; class Magnoliopsida; order Caryophyllales; family Polygonaceae; genus Fagopyrum; species Fagopyrum esculentum. The sequence goes on along the minus strand of BSUD01000003.1, from coordinate 150,056,935 downwards.
TACAAATTTTGTCTTAGCTTATAAGTGGATGGTTGTTAGGCCTTCCAAAAGAATGTACGGTTTATTTGGTCTAGTTCCTTGTGTATGTAAGATGGAAGTATGAAACTTTGCATTATGTAGTTTGGTTTAGCATTTAGGTTTGCCTTGATTAGAGTTGTTATTCCTTCTTTGAAGAATGTGGACGCTTTTCATGCAATTAACTGTTTTCTAGACTTTGTTATCACGTCTTCAAAGACTGAAAGACTGTCTTGTTTACTCTGCATCCAAGATATTTATCCAATTCATTCGTAGCGGATATCCCGATTTTATCTTGAATTTGTCTTTTCATATCATACCCCACGTTTCGTGTAGTTTGGAAAGATGATTTGTGGAAATTAACTTTTTTTCTTAAGATGTGGTAGTATCCATTCAGAAGATCCAAAATCTTCGTACTTGTCATTATAGATGCTTTGGCGAATATTATTATATCATCAGCAAAGGCTAGAAATGGAATAGTAGATCCACCTCTTGTAATTGGGAACCCGATTATTTTGTTATTTTGATTACATTCTTTTTGGATGCTCCGCGCTAGAACTTTCGCTCCTAAATTGAACAACATAGGTGAGAGTTGATCTCCTTGGCATAGGCCCCTTTCGGGATATATCAGTTCTGCAGGTTTGTCATTAATGGAGTACGAGACCGTGGACATACATTTGCTTTTCCAATTAATGAATGTCTTTTCAAAACCATTTTTTTTCTTCGGATAAATGGTCATTTCACCCTATCATACACTTTTTCCATATCAAGTTTTATAACCATATATCTCTCCTTTCTTTCTTTTTTTTGTTAATTTGAATCCGTGAAAAATCTCATGGGCAATAAAAATATTATCATGGATTGATCTAGTTTGTGTAAATGCGCTTTGATACGGATGTATTAGTTTAGGCAGGCCTAGATGCTAGGATTTTGTCAATAATCTTGTATGTTGAACATTTAGACTAATAGGTTTGTAGTGATTGAACTCATTTTTTTATATTAATTTAAGCCAAATTCATTTTTGAAAATTAAATAAACCATCTTAAACTCTAGCAAGTAAAAAGAAGTTAAAGAACAACCAAGTTAAAAAAAACAACCTCCTAATCTCTAATTGCTCATAAATCGAAAATAACAACCTTTTACTCCTATGTAACGGATAACTTCACCATTGTACTCATCTATCGTCTATTTAAGTTGTTACTGTTAAATCTAATTTGAAAGATGGATACGAAGAACCATCTATAGTTCTTTACACTTTCGTTATTATAAATTTATGCCATCTTTGTTATCTATTTGTTGAATCAATTTTCACGCTTCGTCTGGATCGGTGATCTCGAGTTCTTTACTCAAGTTACACTACCTAACTAAACAAAAAATCGATATGAATAGTAGAGATTCCAGTGCATAAAGATTGGTTTTACATTATCTTTTTGATTGAGAAAGACAGCTGTGGATCTTTCCGTCAACCGTGACACTGTCGGCGTTTGGTTTGTGGAGTTTGAATGACGGGGGCCACGTGTCGCATCTTGATTCGTTAATGGGGTATATAAATTAAGCACTATCACCGTGTCCCGTTTTTCACCCTGTCACTCTGTAAGCGCCGTGAGAACCAGAGATGCCATATCCTCCTTTCACCGTCCGCCTGCCTATTCTCGAAACCGTGTTTCCATTTCAGATTCGCACCACAGAGAGACCGAGACCGTTCGGCAGCTTCCAATTCGCTTGGTGCAGGTCGGGACCCGCTGTATTTTCCGCCACCGCCGGGCTTCGATGCCGGAACCTGTTGTTTCCGGTATCTGTTTTGCGGAATTAGCTTGTTTGGTTCCGTATTTGGCGGTGGCGATTCATCTGGATCCCGCCTTGCATCAACTGAATCTGAACTTGCCAGCGATGGATCAGGAGATCTACTTCATAACAATTGCTGCTACCTAAATGAATATGTTTTTTTACTCGTCTTGTTACAGGTTAGCTTTTATTCCTTTCTTTATAGATTTGGACAATTTTCTTTTGTGGATCTGCGTATCTGATTCTCGATTATAGATTTCTATTAGATTTGGATGATAATGATTCAAGTATGGTCGTCCGTACGTCTTTGCAATTGAGTTTATTATTGTTGGCTATCTCATTTCGTCCTTGAATTAACTGTAGCCGGAAGTGTCGCTATCCGATGTGAAAAATGTTCACGTTACTTTTTAGCTTCCTTCTTTTTGGAAATTTGGCCCCTCTCTACGAGTTAGAGGAATTGGTGATGGTTAATCGGTCATTGAAATAAATGAACCTCTTTAGATTTGGATTCCATATCTAATTAAACTCTAATCAGTTTACTGATGAGGATGCTACTGTTATTGTTTACTCTTGCTGGTTTTACCCTCCGTTTTTTATGCTGTTGAGGAAACATTTCCATCCCACTTCGATCTGTTTTATTCAATGTTTTGTATTTCACCTGTAAACATGGATCTTATGGTGTGTCTAATCATCTTGCTTCCTTGTATGAGCTTTGAATGTGGATTCAGTAATCCTCTTTGCTGTCTTTGCACTTAGTTCTACAAGCATATGCAGTTTTGGATAGATAGATAGATAGATAGGTCACTTACCGGCCTAAGTTGACACTCATTGCAGCATAAGATGAAATTCATTTCCCCATTTTGTGTTCTTACATCATATGAAGACTCTGAGACACAATAAAAAAATCACTCTGCTTGTGAAGTCGAAGGTTGCTAAGAATTATTATGATCATTATAGCAACTTGTGGCTTGTTGAAGAAAGTTAGTCTTTTTTAAAAATGGAATAGGATCAACTTTACCTGCTAAACTTTGGTAGGAACAAACAAAGAGTTGGTTTCAATTATGTCTCATTTGCAGAAATGCAATGAAGACTGAGGTCCCTTTCATATGAACAAGAAGTAATTCCAAAAGAAAGCATAAAACATGTGACAGATGTTCCACTTTAGTGGGTACAAAGTGTGGAATAATGTCTTTTTGCCGTTGAAATTTGTGATATCCATGGGCCATGGACTATGAAGAATCAAATTAGTCGGTCGTTGGTTTATATGATTCATTTTTATTGACATTATTTTATTAATATGAGAGTTATTTGAATTCATTCTTGTCATTATTTTCTCAAATTCTCTGGCTTTCAATTGTCAAAATTGGCTGTTACCAAGAGTTATCTGGAAGCTGAGAATCAAGTTCATATCTGATGTGTATGATATGTATCCTCATGCTACGTCTTCTTGCTTAAGGAGAATCATCTGCTTCTGGGTTTTCGACTTTTCGTCCGCATCTTCTTGCTTATAGAGATTAGAGCACCATCTCCTTCATCACTTTTGTTCTTTCTTCTACAAAGGGAAGAAGTCTCTTTCTCTAATTCATTGTTTTACAGTAATTCGAACTAGTGGCGTATTGGAGTAACTTAAACTGTATTTTCTGGGAAGGTTTAATACATATTTCAATTATTTGTGGAGATAATGAACCTGTTTTTAATTTTCATACATGAATGAGCATAATATATTTCTTGGTGTTTCTCTATTTTTCGGGAGATCCTCGGCTACGGGCAAGTCTTCCCCATACAAAAATATTGTTCATATAAAAAAAAGTTATAGTTCACAATTTACATCAGAACTTATGACTAAAATTGTTTATAATTTTTAGGGAGGGTTTTGAGTAAAATTATTCCTTTCTCTTTGTTATTATGTATATTGGTAAAATATGAATAGTTAGTTAATAGAATATGAATTAAATATTTAAATTTCTTGAAATAAACTTAGAATGAATCATTAAGTTATAAAAATAACTAAGATGATATTATAATAAAAAGTATTTTTTATGATATATTTTCATTATAAGAAAAATTATAGCTGTAACAAGTTAAGTTTGATTGTTTGTATTAACGTTTCAATTTTTGATGATTTAGTTCGTATATATTTTAAACTATTGGTTTATATTTGTGTACATCATTAGCGAGTAAGGTTTATTAAACACAAATTTAATGGGGTTTTTATAATATATGTTAATTTAAAGTTTTTATAATATTAGTTCGCATAGTGTGTTCTAACATTTTGGTTGTCATGTTTTATTTTATAATATATAATATTTCTTATTTTGAACTTTCATACTAGTAGTTCAGAGTTTGTGTTTTATTAATTCGAACAACATGCTTCGTTAGTTCAAACACCACCTTCTATTAGTTCAAACATGACAAATATAAAATAATGCATACAAATATAACTAATAAATAGAGCAAAAAAATACATGAACCAATAGAACTAATATGTGCAAATTTTGAACTTACAAAGTAAAAGTGATAAAATTTTCCAAGTAAAAATATATGAACCAAGTGTACAAAATATTTGAAGTAATAGAATATGCATTTTGACTGAATCATAAAAAAAGATAATTCCTCATTGTGTCCATGAGATTTTGTAAATTTTATTTGGTAACCATTCTTTGATATAATTTCACATGGTGTCCATAAGGTTTAGATAAATTAAATTTGATAACCCTTCGTGATTGTTAAGACTTTAAAATTAATAAATTAAGCCACGTTTTATTTTGAAGACAAATAAAAATTATCTAATCTAATCTAATTAATGTTGATTTTTGTGAAAATATAAAAAGAAAAAAAATTGTCACGTGATAAGTTGACAACCCTATATATTGATTATATTTTGTACCAGTAGAACAATATCGCACCAACATCAATGCCAAATTTTTTAATAATAATTCATAGAATATAATTATTTATATATCTTAGTTGTATATATTGATTTGTATCTGCTCCAACTTGGGAGATAATAACCGTACCGTAGTATTAAAAAGCAATTAATAGAATGTTATTTGAGCAATTTTGGTAAGTAGACGCTTTTGAAAAACTATAGCAGTAACTAGATTTTTTAATATTTCAATTAAGTCAGTATATTCCAATTTGGTATTTATTATCAAACTCTACACACCCTTCTCTCATAGGATATATTTACTAAACACAAAACTAGAAAAAGTCTAGTAAACCAAAGTGTTTCATGTTATTTTAACACTTATTTGAATTTCTGAAATAGATAGACAGCTTTGATTATAAGTCAATGTTTACGCACTTTACATGTGTAGTTGAAAGTTTTTCAACTATTTTTTTTACACTTCAACCACGCACCCCATATGCGTAGGTGGTTTTTATCCAACTACGCGCGCGGAGTGTAGTTCTTGTGAAGAATATAGATTTTCACCGGTACATTTAAAAACCACGTGATTATATCGTAATGAATAGTTTATATTCATGTTGACGTTGATGTAACATCCCTCGTAATACTTTGCACAACAATTGAATTGCAACATTCAATCATGTGATCAAGTTGAAGCCTAAAACAGCAAATGACGTTATCTTAGTCCATATTTGGTCGAAAAGATAGTTTGGTCACTTTGGTGTTTAACATTCATTGGCCGAAAAAATTGTTTTAATTGGCTGAAAAGATTAGACACAATACATGCTTCTTTTTAGGAGAAGGATGCTGATATGATTGAAACATGTTATACAAGGATGTCCACTAATCTTTGGTTATGGTTGGACCAAGGACACCACGATCTATTGACGTTAATGGCGCCGGAAGAGAAGCAACATAGTTTACCAGGGCAACATTTGCAGATTTTATTTTTTTTTGACTAATAAGGTAAGCAAATTAGGAAGGTCAACATCGATTGGTTGACCAACCTATGGCATCCTTACGGATGATAGCATCAATAGATGCCGGAATACAGAGACAACTAACAGAAACATCCTGACGAGAAGAAACGGCAGCGAGATCGTCATGACCAAGGTTAGCAAGCTTATAAGCCGCGCCGTTGATCTCTCTGTAGATGTGGTTAATTTGGACTTGATGAAAATCTGCAATTAGGAGAGAGATGTCTGTAATACTGATATCCAGCTCCCATGGTGGTTTCCAAATGGTTTTTGCTGAATTAATAATCATAAGGTTTTCTCCTTCAATTTCGAGATTTCTTATTCTCAATTGTTTTGCTTTAATGAGACCCATTTTCAAAGCATAAGCTTCGGTTTGAAGGATAGAGATGTGGCCACACTTACCGAATTCAAAGCCGACCACTGAGGCATTATGATCCCTTAAAATGAATCCAAATGAACTTTGACAATTAATTTTATTTAAACCGTCAAAGTTAAGTTTAATTGTTCCTAGTTTAGGGGTCGACCATTTAATATTCTTTTGTTTTCTTTTCTTTACAACTTTTGTGACGTTTTCCTTCTCCTTCTCGATTTTCCATTCCCTTATCTGGGATTGCACTATTTGTGAGACATTTGTTATTTTGCTGTTACTAAAGATGTTCATATTTCTCACAAACCATATATTCCACCAGGTGACGAACAGAAAGGTAATTGCCGAGTCATCCAGATTCGTTCTGATAATGGAGATTACCTCCCTTAGATCTTTATTTGACGTATCCATGTTTTGTATGCACTCTCGGGTTTTGAGGTCAGTAATGTTGTCCAGCGTGAATGAACATCTTAGGAAAATATGAATAGCGCTCTCAAAAGGATGCTGGCAAAGTGCACAACTCATTGGGACTGGTATTTTTGTTTTTCCAAGTTTTCTTTCGTTGGAAGTCCGTTTACTGATAATTTCCATATGAAGTTTTTTATTTTTGGCATGATGTCAATATTCCAAATCCATGAATTATTAATTTGGGGGGGAACAAACATTCTTATGAAGTAGAGTGAGAGCATCTTTAGTATGGAACCAGCCATCCGTACTCGGAGCCCAGTAAAGTCTATCCCGAATGTCACAGATCGGGATTGGATGGTTTTTAATGTGATTAATCATATTGGGAGTGGTAAGTTGGTTTTCTAGATGTGTTAACTTCTCTTGGTCCCATTTCTTATTCGTGATGAGGGAGCAAACAGTTTTGTCAATATTGGTTATTGATTCTTTGTCAATTGCATATTGCTCTAGGGGGCAATCATCAATCCATCGGTCCTTCCAAATTCTGATAGTTTTTCCATCCCCGACATTCCATCTGATTCCTTGATCAAAGTCTGGTCGTAGATTCATTAGTCTCCTCCATTGCCAAGACGTACTTTTGCCCGTTTTGTAGTTCCATAGCCGGTTCCCTCTTAAGTACTTTTCCTCAACAACCTTGACCCAGATATTAGCTGGTTCTGCCATAATTTTCCATAAAAGTTTCATTTGTAAAGCCTTATTCATATCTTCTGTTTTCCTAATTCCGACTCCTCCTTTTTCCTTCGGCTTACAGATCCTATCCCATCTAATGAGTGGGTGGTAGTTTGGACCTTTATTCCAGTAAAATTGCCTATTGATTTGGTCGAATTCTGTATGTATGGAAGATGGGAGCATAAAGCTTTGCATTAGATAGTTAGGCTTAGCATTAAGATTGACCTTAATAAGGACTATACGTCCTTCGTGAGAAAGAGAAGATGCTTTCCATTTTGTCAGTTGCTTCCTAGCGTTCTCGATAACGCTTCGAAAACAGATTTGTTCACTCTGCCGTTAATAATCGGGCAATCAAGGTACTTTTCCAAGTTTGTGCTTGGCGAGATACCTATATTCTGTTGTATCATTCTTTTTGTTTGGTTGTCTAAGTTTCCAGAAATTTGGAAAGCCGATTTATGATATTTTACTTTTTGACCTGAAACTTGGCAATATTTAGATAATACCTCGAGAATTTTATTGCAGACTGGGTTCGTTCCTTTTGCGAAGATAATGATGTCATCAGCAAAGGTCAGGAAAGGAATAAAAGTTCCAGATCTAGTAATTAGGAAACCAATGCTTTTGTTGTCCTCATTGCTTATTTTTTGAAGATTTCTAGCCAGCACTTCTGCAACAAGGTTAAAAAGGAGTGGGGATAAGGGGTCGCCTTGTCGCAACCCTCTAGTAGGATAGATGACCTTAGTTGGGTTGTCATTGATTAAGATGGAGTAGGAGGCAGTAGTAATACACTCGTTAATCCATTTAATGAATTTTTCCGCAAACCCCAGTTTTTTGAGAATAGCAATGATGCAAGGCCATTCAACCCTATCGTACGCTTTTTTCATATCGAGCTTGATTGCCACATAGCCTTCTTTACCTTTCTTTATTTTGAAGCCATGGAATATTTCGTGAGCTATCAAAATGTTATCATGGATTGATCTGTTTTGGGTAAAAGCTCCTTGTAAGGGGTGGATTAGTTTGGGAAGGAGATTCTTTAATCTATTCGTTAAGATTTTTGCAATAATCTTCTTATATATCGTTGAGCAGAGGCTGATAGGCCTATAATGAGTTGTTGACGATGGGTTATCCGTTTTCAGAATTAATGCAATAAAGGTGTGATTAATTTGCTTGAGAATTTTTCCGGATCTATAGAACTTTTTACTGCACAGATAACTGAGGGGCCTACGATGTGCCAATATTTATGAAAGAAACCAGCTGGGAAACCATCTGGGCCCGGGGATTTATCACAACCGATCTCAAAGATTGCCTTTTTGATGTCTTCGTTTGTGAACGGTCTGGTTAGCATTATATTTTCATCTTCTGTGATTTCCTTCTGCATGATTTCAAGTTGTTTGTGGAGTTCCACTGTGTTAATATGTGAGGCTTTGAATCTAGCTTCGTAATCCGCACAGAACTCCTCCTCAATTTCAACTTCCGAAGCCAACACCATCCCGTTACTGTTAACAATAGCTGCTATGTTTTTGTGATTTCTTCTCCCTGTTGCTCGCCTGTAGTTAAATTTGGTGTTCCTATCCCCATGACTAAGGTAGTTGGATTTAGCCCGTTGAGTCCAGTATTTATTTTGGTATTCAATGAGACATTCCCTTTTTCTGTTTAATCTGCTTAGCTTATTTTCCTTATGTGCTGAATAGGTAGTGATAAGTTCTCCTTTCAGCTTCTCAATTGCATTTTCAACCTCACTTACTTGTCTGTTAATATTTCCAAAGTGAACTCTACTCCACACTTTAAGTTTATTCTTTAGAAGGCTCAATTTCTTGACATCATTGAACATACATATTCCATGAAATTGAGTTCTCCATGTTTGTTTAATGAGATTCTCACACTCTTTTCTTTGCGTCCACATCATTTCAAACCTAAATGGTTTGTTTCTAATTCGTTGGCCAATATTCTGCAGGTTTACTGAGATCCTACAATGATCAGAGGTGGTAAATGCATGATTCCAAGTAAAAATATGCGGATAAGCTTGAATAACTTCTTGTTGTGCTAAGGCCCTGTCAAGTTTTTCGAAAGTATTGTTATCTCCTTCTCTGCGTTTCCTCCAGGTAAAGTCATTTCCTTTCGTAGTTAGATCAATCATACTGCATTGCTGGGTAAACTCATGAAGCCTCTTGGTTTTATTTAGGTTGATATCTGCTCCTCCTTTCTTATCGGAAAGCTTCAGCAGGTCATTAAAATCACCAATCATCACGGAGGGAAAGTTGCTTGCGTTAATATGATCTTTCATTTTTGACCAGAATTCTCCTTTCTGATGCTCAGACGGAGGTGCATAGATAAACGTTATGTTTATGCTGCAGTTTGAAGTAAGGTTCTTGTGATTAATTGTAATAAATCTTTTCTCCTTTGTGGTAATCTCAATTTTCTCGTTAATCATTTGATAGCCTTTCCAGAGGAGGCATAGACCTCCTAACAAACCGTCAGCCGGGACAAAACAGATGTTATCAAATCCCGCACCTTTCCAGCATTTTTCATCAGGTTCCATACTCGTTTTTAGTTCTGCCAGCATGATCATCTGTATTTTGTCATTTTTGCAGTTTATATTGAGATCCGTCCAAAAAATTTTCTTCCTCATACCTCTACAATTCCAGAAAGCAATTTTCATTAGAACCGTTTGAGATTTTTGGGTGGAAAGCCCATAGTTCTTCCCGAACCGATTGATTTCTTTTTCTTCCTTTGGGTTGTGGTGCACATGGTTATTGATTGCTTTCCTACAGAGGGGTTCTTTTTCCAGTGATCGAACATCTTGGACCAATTAGTGTTGGCACTCGTAGGTTTTATCCACCACATACTAATCCCTTTACTCGCTCTGGGTGCGTCAATAAAACTAATGATATCAAGGGCTTGAGGTATTCTTATCTTTCTCTTGCGTTTAGTAAGTTTGGTAAATTTAGTCCTCTTTTTAAAAACGCGTCTTTTGTGTGTAAAGTTATGATTACATTTTAAGATGGTCTTTGTTTCCCGAGTTTTGCATTTTCGGTCCATCTCTTTGGATATCCTTTGTTTATAGGGGTTGTCACAGTTCCGGTTAGTTCCTAGCAACAGACAAGGAGAGGATTGGCATAAAAAATCAAATACATCAGAAACCAAATATCAAAATTTGTTACAACATTTTCATGTTTTTCCATAGGATTTTCTTGTTCATTATACATTTTGAGATGCAAAGCGAAACGTAAAACAGAAGTTCCATAGTTTCCATATTCTTTTCCGAGTTCATTATCCAAGCTGAATTGCTTGTAATTCATCGGACCGAGACCTGTAAGGTTGAGATTCACTGGATTCCGGAGCTGAGATCGTTTATTAGTGTAATGGCATCGAGTCTTCAAGTAACTCCAGTGAAGTTTGTTCGAAAAAAGCCTGCACAACAGAGGAGAAACACGACAACAACAAGCAAACTAGAGGAAAACGATAGAGGAGTAATAAAACAGCAGGTTCATAAACCAGTATAACATCACACATAGGTTCTCAACAAGAGTGCAGGAATAGATACCAGTGACAGGTCTATCCCTAGGGGGCATATAAATATTTTTAACAGGAAGAAACTTTCCGGAAGAAAGTCCAAGGCATAAGAGCCAATTCATACATAAATTTATTCTAGCCATAGTTAGTAAGGCCAATTTCTTAAAGGGAGGCTCACACACCCTATTCAAAAGACAGCATTTATTTATCATTCTAATATATTTTAGGGAATTCAAATTCTGGTTTTCTTTACCCCCTTCAGAGTCGAGGTGGCAGTGTCACTAGTGCCTCCTTTCACCTTCCTCTTGCTTGAAGTAGACTTAGACCTCCAGCTCCTCCAATTGCCTATGCATTGTATTGTTTGTGTAGAAGGAGTGGAAGGAGCCTTCAGAGATCAGCATTTCTTCATCAATCGGTGCTGGGACTTTATGCAGTAAGTTAGCCAGAATAGTGCCATTTTTAGTTGAACTCAGATTCACTCCAATTCCATGATCATTAATCATATTCATAGCAAACAACTCATCCTCAGGCAGGGGAATGTCATTTTCTTGCTCCAGGAAGGTGGGTTGCACTAGGACATTGCCAAAGATCTCATGGCTATCATCCTTAGGGGGTTGTCCCTCAGTTGCTTCCTCATTGGGGCTTAGACTAGCCTTTGGCTCCTTGCTCTCACAAGGGCCCAAGGAACTACTTTTCGAGCTTTAGGAAGAGCTGTCATTGAAGGCAATTGTGATACCAGTGGTCCCCAAGAAATAAGGCTTGACTCCACTGACAAACACTAAAGTTCTTTTTTTCTTCTTGTGGCTCATCACAGGTGTCTATTCAGCATCTTTCTCATCTTCTTTCCCCTTTATGCTTGCACCAGTTTCCCATTTCTCCCCATTCCTGAAAGAGTAGCTAATTTTCTTAGTACTTATCATTTTCATAGGGCATTGCTCAAAGCCATTATCCTTCTTAGCACAAAAACCGCAACCTTTGAAGAAGTCTTCAAACCAGATTTTGAACATTTTAGTCTTTCCCTCTTCATCAGGAATGGGAATTTCCTTCTCTTTTTGGAAGTTCAACTCGATATCTTGATGCAAATACGGACATAGTTTACACCCATGCCTTTTTCAGAGAAGGGTTCAAGGCGAATGAATTTTCCAACTTTATTTGCCTCAATGATGGTTCTAATAGCTTCCTTGTTGATGTACTCAGGAGGGATCATAGGGATCCTTACCCACACATCAACAGCCGATACATTTTCAGTAAACATATTAAAATTATGCTTCCATGGACGAAGAATGAGAATGTGACCAAAGATGTGGAAAGGTCTCTTCTCCCAAATTATGGTTTTATAATAGGGATTAGAGAAATTGATTTCAAACCAGTGGTTGAGCTTAGAGATGAGCTGGACTTCACCCTTGATATTTCTCCATTCAGACAATAACTTAGTTCTCACCTTGTTAAATTCAATTGGGTTGCCAAAGATTCTTCCCATTAGTGAGGACTCCCTGATTTTAGTGAAATCAGATTTCACTTTGGATAGCATTTGGAGGTAATCATCAAGATTAACCTCATCATCAAGGATCTCCTTCCCTTCTTGGATTTGAGCTTCAGTGGTTTATTCTCTGCATTGCTTTCCACTGGATTGGCTTCAGTTAAGTTACCATCTTTGGCTTCAGATGGGTCACCTTCCTTGACAGGGATGCACTCCTTTTATTTCTCTTTATAAAGATTTTTAGGAATCTCATACTTTCTCTTTGAATGATTTGATTCTTTCATTCATGCTTAAATCGGATATAACCTTAGCAATGTATATATGTTTGGTTTGGGTTTTTGGTGTGGGAGAAGAGTTCATTTTATAGCAGCGTTTGTTTAACCAAACGCCACTTTCAATCCAGATAACTTGGGATTTGTTCAGGCTAGAATGAAGATACCCTTCTAACAGGGATTTATGCCTCAAGACTGATTCAATCTCGAACCAGTAATCACCAGCAGGGAAAATCAAGACAGAAAGGAAATCAAGCCACAAAGCACAATAGAAAGACAGAGAGAGGAGGAGGAGGACACACCTGGTAACGCCAGAATTCAGAGGATTTCCTGATTGTGCAACCTTGTGCATCACAAAGCTCTTTACTTTTCCAAGACTTGTCGAAACCAGTCTCGTTTCATCATCACAGGTTAAGACCAAATCAGGTTCACGGGGTTCAGATCGGGTTTTAGGGTTCAAAAAGAGGTGTGCAGGATCAAGGAAATCAGACATGAGGACCCGACAGAGGGATCTTCTGGGCCATTCAGTATCAGCTCGATTTAGAAACTATCTCATCTTTGAAGCAAAAATCAGACCTCTTCTTTAAAGCAAAGATCTTTCCCAAATCATCTCATCTTTATCTCTTTACTTTCTTCCCCTTTTCCAGCCTTATCTCACTCGATTTAGAAACCAGACATCTCTTTTGATTTCTTCACGGGCTTCTTTTGGCCTCGAACAACTTTCATGATTACTTTGCTTGTCTTGGTTATCGAAGGAGAAAGGAACCAACAAGATCTTGTCGATACTTTGATCGGCCTGCCTCTGGCTTTGAGGAGGATGTTCATCATATTTACTTTGATAGCGAGAAGGGATTTGTCGGATGAGGAGACAATTTGAGAATTTCGGTCATAAGCGTTCTTCAGGGTTGGAAATGGGGGTGCGTAAGGCACGTTGATTTTTGACAAAGGAGAGCATTTTTGGCGTCTTCGGAAGTGTTGATTGACGGGTGCCCACAATAATACTAAGACGCCCAACATTTGCAGATTTGGCTACCGAAAATCCAGCCGAGCAACGCCGGCTCCCAGTGTTGGGTCTTGTGGGCTCCAGCCTAAGGCCCCGAGCATAATAGGGCATACAAAAAAAATTAAATTAGTATATTTTTATAGAAAAAGTGTGGATACTTGGATATTGTCTTGTAATTTAGACTTTCTTTTATTTATGTTTAAATATTGTTTAATTTTCGAACTGGAGCTCTAATAAAAAAAATTTAAAATTTGAAGTATCCATAAGTTAACATTTGTTATACTTTGAGGAAATAGAATAAGATAAGTTATTTATTTAATAAGCAATCTAGATGTTCGAATAAAAAGAGGTACAAGTGGTGTTTTTACTCTTCTCCTTATAATTTTCCTTTTTTAAGGGGTACGAGACTTTAATAAAAAGAGGTATAAATGTCTTATGTTTTCCAAAAGCACACCTCATCTACAAATCTAGGACTATGTTGATTTTACTCTTTTCTTATATCACTAGAGACTCTATCTTCTTAAATCTTCCACTCTCAATTCTAATATTTCTCTTCTTTATGTTTTTATTCTTCTACTATGATTAAGACCATATTTCAACTTACAATTGATGTAGAATGATTTGTGAGACACCCAAATCAAATTTCAAAGGAGTTTATAATTTTCTTTGATAATATTTATACCTAATGTGTTAAACAACAACAAGGTTCTTAAAAACGTCCCATTGTAATAATCACTTTCCAGTTTGGATGGTCTCACGTACTTTAACAACGGTGTACTCTTTAACATGATCTTTTGTCGGATTATGAAGTCACCATTCCTAAAACTCTTAGAACCCAAAGTCTCCCCATGAACCCACAACTCATCTATAACCATGACCACATCTCACATCTTGTTTTGCACAATTTTCAAATACCAATTTTTCGTTTTTGGCCCAATCAAGCCCCAATATTTAAAATCGGAAAAAAAAAACACAAAGAAAAGGGGAAATCCCGTTATCGCATTTTTGTGATTTGTGATGATCGGTGGACGATTTGGCGACCACAATCCTCGAAATCAAATTTCACAAATGTATGAAATCCTTCGATATTTTTAGGATTTTCGTTATGCCACATCTCAAATCATTTTCCATACATATTCACTTGTACATTTGAAGTGTTCAGCTTTTTGTAGGGGAGTCTTCTGGGTTTTGAGCATGTCTTGGTGGCAATTCAAGATGTTTGTCTTGGAGGGGTCGTGGATTTGTGATCGACTCGTGAGGTATACATAGTTGTTTCATACGCTTCCCGATGCACTTCCTTCGACAACGACACACACCACACTTTCCGTTCTCTTGTGACTGAATTGTTCTTCATTCCTTTAATGATTCATTTGTTTTCGGTCTACTTGTTGTACTTTAGTGTTTATCGTTTTTTTTAAGTAATTTGTATTAGTAACTTGAAAGGATGTACACAGGGTTTCTAACCCAAGGATTACAAAAGGGTGATAAAGAAATGAAAGAAGAGATGATTGAAACTAGCTTAGATGGATGTCAAGGATTTTGGCCCAAGCAGTGGAATCATGTGATCTGTCCTTCCAATGACTTGAGGAGTGGATCTTTGTTGCATTGATGATACTATGGGAACATGTGGTTGCGTGGGTAGCTGTGTGGTTGTAGATGATGTCATTTCTGGCCTTCCAGATGTAGTATATGAAGCTCGTCATGGTTGATATTCGGACATGAGTAATTAGATCTTTCTTCCGGGAGGAGAGATTTGTGAGCCAGCTCCAAATGTTGTTGCTGTAGGGGTAGGGGTAGGCTATTCTAAGCCATCTTGAAATAAGATCTCTCACCAGAGTGGTGAAGCTACACAAGTGCAATAAGTGGTTCTCATCCTCAATACTTACATTGCACAGCTTACAAACATTGTTTTGGACAATGTTCCAATCATAGAGTTTGGAGAGACTTGGAAGCCGGTTATGAGCAGCTATCCAGGTGATGAAAGAGCATTTTGGAATGCAAAGATCACTCCAAATGATGCTAAGTTGGAAGGGGGTACTTGGAGGAGAAGGCTTCCAGTAGAGATTGTACGCAGCAGTGGTAGAAAATTTACCTTGAGAGTTCGAGGTGTTGGAGATGAAGCTGGGGCCATTCATGGTGGAGATGATCTCAACCCGGACTTTGAGAATCTGATTCCAGACGAAGTTGTGCTTGTATCTAGTGCTGAAGGTCTAGACTGATTGGCCTTTTAATATATAGGAATGAACCCAGTCAACCCAGAGGTTTTGTCTGCAGTTAGGAGAGTCCAGGTCGAAAAGGAGCTTTGCGAGACATGCTTTGTTCCATGAGAGGATCTCCTTGAAGCCAAGGCCACTCTCGTCCTTAGAGAGACAGATAGTAAGAGATGAGAGCACGGGGACTAGATTCTTTACCAGTCCATAGAAAAGAACGTAGGATAGATTGAATCTTATGGATGATAGTGGTCGGAATGAGCATGCAACATAGAACTCTAGTAGTAGCATAGAGACATTAGAATAGAAGATATGACTTGCTTTCTTCCTGCATAGGATAGGTTCCTCGTGCTCCAGGTTTTGATTTTACTTGTGATCTTAATGATGAGGGGTTGGTATTTAGCAGGTCGGAGTCTTTTACTCCCCACAAGGACTCCGAGGTAGGTGAAAGGAAGAGATCCAATAAACAAGGTTGCAGGAGTGTCAAGGTTGTCACGTTCAGGGGCAGTAAGACCCCCAATGTAGATGGAAGATTTGGAGAGGTTGGTGTGGAGTCCAAAGTAACGTCCAAAGTAGTCAAGAGTACTCCTTAGAATGTTTATGGAGGTAACATCACCCCTGCAAAAGAGTAAGAGATCATCTACAAAACACAAGTGAGTGACGTGAGGTGATAGGTGATGGAATCACTATCAATTAGGGTAGTTTTTAGAATCTTTTTATTGCATTAGTGTCGGTTTATGATACTAACTCCTTGGTCCAGAAGAAGAAGATCAAAAGAAGCTAAAGAAGGAGTCATAAGCACTTAGGAGTGAAGATCGATCACGAAGCAAAGCTTTTGTTGCCTCACCGCCCCTGCGGCTCCTTACAGCCGCCCCTGCGGATGACGTTTTCATTGGAACGCTCCCTGCGCCTTCACCAGTGCCGGCCATGAAGTGTGTCACCGCCCCTGCGCCACTCCTTGGCGCCCCTACGGTGACCTGCCCTGAACATATGAAGACCAGCTCCCATGCGTCTCCCACTGCGCCCCTGCCTGCGCCCCAACCTGGGAGCTGGAAGACGAAGAGGCTATGTCGACGCCCCTGCGTCGATATAGGGACGCCCCGGCGGCTTGACATCAGAAACGTCAGGAAGGCGAAAGGTCAGATGTTGAAGTGCAATAAAGATTCGCCCCAGCAGAGTTGTGTAGCCGCCCCAGCGGTTCTGAAGAAGATCAACCGATTCTGCCTAAACCGTCCTTGCGGTTCCTGAAGGCCGCCCCTGCGGTTTAACGCCAGAAGCTTTACTCCGGTTGTTTACACCACCTTTATGGCATTTAAGGTGGCTGTTTTGGGCCGGCTATTTATTCCTAATTAAGTGTCTTTTGTAGTATAAATAGTCCATGGCTGATTGCTAGAATTATCCGTGTTTTTCCTCACAAAATCCATTTTAGACTTGAGTTTTCCATTGTAATGAGTTGCTAACTCCCTTGCTACATTGGGTTGGTTTGAAGCTGCTTTGTTACTTTGGTTGTAAGTACTTTATAATATAAGTTTTCATTCAGTAATACTTTGTGTTTCCTTGATCTCCATTGTCTAATTGCATGTTTACTATTGCTTGAGATTGATCACCTTAGGTTCTAAAGTGCATGCAAACAACTAGGATTAATAGGTTCCGGGTTCGGGTCTTTAATCTAGTAGCAACTTTAAGTAATAACGGGTTGTGATTACTTAAAGAAAAGGAACACAAATATAAAGATAAGTTTAACGGTTTTAATCTTCTCTTTATATCCCTTAGTCTTTGTTTGAAAGCTAACCTGTTATTTGTTCTTGTAGGTTTATGGAACTTTAATAGGTTAAGTTGTGTTGATGCCGGTTGGCTCAACACATATATACGATCGAGACGGGAGATTACTTGGAAACTTGTAAAAAGAACTCACCAAAGTAGCAATTGCATGCTTATAATCAACCTAGTGTAGATTCATCCATTATTGTCTTACTTGTCGCATTAATCGTTTTCATAAGTTTTTGTGCATCAATTCAACCAAACCCCCCCCCCC